>JAKTYD010000002.1:0-600000 GCA_030564645.1 Insectozyma morakotiae
TTTTTTTTTTTTTTTTTTTTTTTAATTTATTTCATTTCATTTCTATTTCAGTTGGTTATTTATTAGTTAACTTTGGCCGCAACATTGACTTTTTACACCTGGGAACCCAATAATTATAACAACATAGGGTATTATATTAGGATAACTTCTTCATTTCTATGCATTGCGTTGTTATGGTCTAAATGTTATCTATTTCTTATCTATAATTGTTATAGATTTCATTTTGATTTTATATTTAAAATTTAAATTTCTGTTTTCTTGATGACTTTGCATTTTGTAGCAATTGATACTCATTGGTTTTTAATTGTGATTGTATTTGCTTATCTTTTTTTCTCTTTATCTTTCTTGTTGTTGTTGTTGTGGTTTATTTGGCTCTGTCTTCCTTTAAAGTAAAAGGCATCAAGTAAGAGAATACATGCAGTATGCGGTATTTAACAACAGTGAGGTAGCAAAATCCACATAATCTTTAATCGTAACAATAAAAACTTCTGGAAATTAGTAGTGTTGACATATTATCATATGTAGTATTACTAAAATCTAATTATGGAAAACAAGGAGATGGTGAAAATAATAAGAAATTAACAACAAAACAACAACTGATTGACTGACTAAAAATTGTCAATACATTATAAATATAACTTGGTACATATCTCGCTAATACTCAATATGTTTACATCAATATACAACTTGTAAATAACATGCTTACTTCAACTACTTTTACAATTGCTCTATATTATATTGGATGGAATTTTCGCCGGAGTTCAGTATACGAGTCGTGTGTATCTCCCAAATCTTGAAATAAACGAATATTTTTTTTCGTCCCGAGTGTGTGTTTTTTTTCCAACTTTTTTGCCGAGAATTTAAACTGAATTCTAGAACACCACGTAAAAGTATCAAATATACAATTGAAAATACCAATCAAGATGTAACATTCCATTCAGTGTGAAGTATCATATATAATAGGAATTGTTGATCACGGCGTATCTTTCTCTTGATAACTAAGTTGAAATACGATTCTCAGTCCTTTGGTTCTATGGCTATAACTAAACAATTTTTGTGCCACATGATCAAACGTTTTTTCAACACAATAAAGACTTATTGTAAATAGGCGATCTGTTTTTAAAATTGCCCATGGCAAAAAAAACGTTGGGTTACAAAATAAAACAAGCGACAAAACATTGTTTTGTCAATCTTTTCCTAATTAAGAAATTTAACCCGAACAACAAATCTTAGTGTAAAGTGTATTTATTATATCTATGTAAATCTCAATCTTGATCATTTTCTTCGTAATCAAATTCATTCAACAGTTGCATTTCAAAATTATTATGGTTATTATTCAATTTTCCATATTTACCAGGTAATTTTTTAGTCTTGTTCCTTCTTCTTAATGTTTCAGTTAATCTATTTATAGGATTAATTTGATAAAATTCATCAAATACTTGATCAATATCTTCTAATTCAACATTTTTAGTCTCTGGGTAAAAAATTATAACCACAACTACACTTATAATACATGAACTTGCTGGAAACAAATACATTGCCCATTTAATTAATTGTCTTAATATTGGCGCTAATAATCCAACAATAAAATTACTTAACCAATTACATGAAACAGCTAATGATACTCCTTTTGATCTAACTGATAATGGGAATGATTCACCAGCTAACAAAAAAGGTATTGGACCAAATCCAAAACCAAATGATGCATTGAAAATTATAACCAATATTGCAACTAAAATAGGTGTATAACTTTTATTTAATTTCATAAAAATTGCAACCATAAATAAACATATCCCCATTGCTAAACCTGAACTAATTAAAATTGGTCTTCTACCCCATTTATCAACTAAAAACCATGGTGGTATAGTTGATAATAAATATATTGTTCCATTTATACCCGTCATTAATAATGCACCAGAATCATTAAACCCAGCTTGTTCAAATACTAATGGTGCATAATAAGATATTATATTGATACCATTAAATTGGGCAAAGATTAATGCTGAACATGCAACAAAGCATCTAATTTTATATTTTGTGAAAAGGTATCGCCAAGTTCTTTCTGATTTTGGTACCATTTTTCTTTCTAATAAAATTGAATTTTTAATCATGAAAAATTCAGTTTTTGGTTTTGATATATCTACATGTGAATCATATAATAATGCTAATACATGAAATCCTTGTTGATCCATATCATTATCTAATAACCATCTTGGACTTTCAACTATAAAAAATCCACCAAGAAACAATATAAATGCAATGGCAACTTGAATAAATAAAGGTAACCTCCAACTTAAATTTGCAAGAAATGAATTTGGTTTTTTTCTAGTATCACCAATATCTTGAATAAAATAACAAAAATAATCAACCCAAACACTCAAGGCATAACCAAAGATATTACCAGTAAATTCACCACATAATAATTTCCCTCTTTCTTCAGCAAAACTAATTTCAGCTTGATATGATACAA
The DNA here is from genome assembly GCA_030564645.1 of Insectozyma morakotiae. Classification (NCBI taxonomy): domain Eukaryota; kingdom Fungi; phylum Ascomycota; class Pichiomycetes; order Serinales; family Debaryomycetaceae; genus Insectozyma; species Insectozyma morakotiae. The sequence continues at coordinate 2,471 of JAKTYD010000002.1, forward strand.
CAATAGTTGATAATATACCAACACCAATTCCTGAAAAAATTCTTCCAATTGCAAACACAAACAAATTTGGACAAAAACTTTGTAAAGATCCACCAATCATAAAGATGAAAGTACCTAATAAGATTGTTCTTTTCCTACCAATTTGATCGGATATTTTAGCAACTAATAAAGAACTTATCATTGCACCTATTTCTAATATACTTATAACAGTACCAATTATAGCTGCACTTGGATGATTAAAATATAAATTAAAAGTATCAAATGCCAATATACCAGAACAAACACCTTGTTCATACCCAAATAAACTAACAAATAAACTAACAAATGCAGAAGTGAAATAAACCAATCTTGTTCCTTTAAATTTTAAATTTGATGTATATTTTTTATTATCAAAATCAATTTCATACTTATTACCAAAATCATCAGTATATGAACTTGAACCTAGGGATGAATTCTCTATATCTTCATGTTTAAACAGTATAGGATCGAATTGATCATCATCATCATTATCAATAAATTCATTATGATTTTCATTACTACTATTGGATTTATGGTCGGAATTTAGTAGTGGTTTCTGATTATTTATCAAATGCTCATCTGAGAATGGATCTTCCACTTGGTCATCTAGTGAATCATAAGATGTCATTATATCATTAAATGTTATTTGGTGATAAAGTCGAGAATTAGCTGGAGATAAAAATAGCCTATACACAGGAACATATTTAACCGGAGCAAGATAAAAAATTACATCATACAAATAATTTGGTTGCAAAAAAAAAAGCATATATTGTCTGTCTAATTATTGTTTAACTTTTTTATTCTTTCTTAAATAACTTTCAATATAGAATGCTCCAAATAAAGCAGTCAATGGTGCTAAATATGCAACGTTTATAATTATTGGTAATGCTTGATCAGAAGTTGATATACAACTAATTAATTTTAAATTATCTTCACTAACAATATTTGAAGTATCAATAATCCAAATAAATGAATGTAAAATTGCAATTGAACCACCAATAATGAATTGAGTAATTTGTAATGAAGTTAAAATTCTTTTAAAAATATTTGGAACTCTAATTTTTAAACAACTTAATGAAAAATAAAAATACATTAATGAATGAATGAATGAATTAAATACAACAAAAATCCAAATTGGTGGACTTTGATATCTAATACCAGCCCACATACACATCATGGCACCTGCATGATGATAAGATTGTAATAGACTTGATGGTCTACCTTTTAATAATATAACAATTGTATCTAAAACTTCATAAAATTTAGAAATATAAAACCACCAACCAAAAATTTCTAAATTATGATAACCTTCATTTGTGATTATTCTTGAAAAAATTCCCTTTTTTGAATCACAAACTGATTGAAAGAAAATATCTAATTTTTGTAATGAATAATTCTCAATATTTAAAGATTGATAAAAATTTGGTAAAAATTCACCTTTAAATAAATCCATTGTTGAGGTAATTGATGAAGTCATACCAACAAATGTCCAAACTGAATATATGCAAAGGAAAATGTTATGTAAAAGAACAAATATCTTAAATATACTAGTTGTTGCTATTGAATAAGGAGCTGGTGGTAATTTTTTCAATTGTGATTCAGTAAATTCAACTTGTTTTGTATTGTTTAATTTGTTAAACTTATTAACTTGTCTTTTTCTAATAATGGGGTTTATAAAATGAACTGAAGTAAAATAAACTAATGCAATTGTTAATGGTGTTGTAACAACCATTGATAAGTAATAAAAACTAGTTAAAGTTTCATTGGAAAAGGGACTCGGTGGTATTGGTGTATTAAATTTTGGTAATGATCTCCAAACTTTTGAATCTGGTAAACCAAATTTGACTAACATTGTATAGAAGAATAGGTTGGTTATTGCTGTAAAAAAAATATAATATTTTCTCTCTCGTAATAAAAATTTAAGAAAATTATAATTTCTGTTGGGTTTGAAAATATTTTCAATCGATCAATCACAAAACTATATTTGGTAATTTTTCGATCCATTTGATATTTGCTGTTGAACAGTGAAACAATTGAAATTTGAGCTCACAACCGAGTCATCCATTTATTATGCGAATTGGATTATTTTTAAGAGGCATATGATTATTTAGTATACATTATACACTTGAGACAAATTAAACTTTATTGGCAGTAATTGTTTCTTTATCGGCAGATAATTGAATGGTTGTTGTAAATATGATTGATTCTTTGTTGGCAGATATTGTTGTTGCTGATATTTGTTCTGTTTTGGTGGTGTTTGCATTAAATTAATCATCTTTATTGGCAGTAATTTTATTGGTGATGATTGTTGTAATATTTTATTCTTTGTTGGTGATAAATTATTTAATTCAACAAAATTTGTAATTGATCTTAATGGCATATCCATTTTATTAATTTTAACTGGTGAAGAACTTATAATTGGTTCTATCAAAGGATTAAATTCAATTTCCCCCTTTTCATAGATTAAAAATCCTTTATCTCTAAGAAAATGAGTCAATGAATCAATTGCAATATTCAACAGTTGTTTATTTTCCTTGAAATATGAGATGATGATTTGATGATATGAGAAATCTTGATCATCATTCAATTTAATTGGTGTTTCATTAATTAACATTTCTAAACCTAATAATATTTTAAAAGGTATTACAATCTTATCATTAATTTCTTGTTTATTTAATTCAAATAATTGTTTAAATTTTAATTGATTTAAAGTTAATTTAAATTCATAATTTAATGGTAATAGGTTCTTTAATTGTTTTGCACAATATTTAATCTTTGATTCTGAACCTTTTATATCAAAAACTAAATCATTTGATTTGAAATCAAGTATATTCGTTGGAAAATTTATAAATGATGAATAATCATTTTCAATTTGATAGATTAAATTTAATTTATTATTATTAATTAACATTAAATAATGACTTTTTAATAATTGAAATTTAATCAGATGATAAATTGTTGTTATTCCATTTTGTGAATTGCTATTATTCATACAACATTTATAAACCAATTGATCTATTTCATATTTAACAAGATTTATATTTTTAGAATTTTTCATTGGACATTTAATTAATACATTATTTGATCTTTTAAATGATAAATTATTTGTATTTTTGAATTTCTCAGATTCAAATTTGATAAATACATTATATTTCTTCATTATTGATTGAATTATTGAACCTCCATTACCAATTATTGATTTATGAAATACTTCAGGTATATTGAATTTTAATTCACTAGGTAATTCCATTTCAATTAATTTTAATAATTTTAATAATAAATTGGTGGTTGGTGCTTCTAGGATAATATTAAAGTTGTACTCATTTAATGCTTCAAATTTTATACTTATGAGGTTCTGAAGTTGATTTGATATTTTCATAATTTTACCATTCTTTTTACCACTAATGAAATCTTTTTGACTATTTGAGATTTCTAAAATTAAACTTGGTTCAATGATTGGTGAACTAAGTATTGAAGTTATATCTTGTTTAGAACCAATTATGGTAACACCATTTGAATCACTGGTTAAAAAGCAACTTTTACCCATAGAATTGATATTGTTTCCTGATAAAATATAGTATCTAGTTGAAATCAAATTTATTTCATCAATACAATCATTTATAGATTCTAATGTACTTCCTTGAACATAGATTTCACCAATTTCACCAAGACTAGGTAATTGTATAAATACACCATATTTAAACATTAGATCATTAATTTCCTTTTGATTATTTAGGATAATCAAGTCTAATTTTGTTTGTATCATTTCAATTGATTTCATTATTAGTTGATGTTTATTTTTAAATAATTTATTTATTATATGTTTAGTTAATAAAATATCAGTTAAATTCTTTGAAGTGAAATAAATCCTATAATCCTTAGTTGAATTGATTATATTTGAATTAAACGAATTTGGTAACAAGTCAGGTATGTAAATATTACATTTAGTTTGTTTTGCAATTTGATTAAAATTAAATAAATCGATTCCACCAATTATTGGAATCATAGATAATTCAATTTTTAAATAATCAATATAAAATTCATTTAAATAATGATCAATTAAGATCCTCATTGAAATCTCACAATGTGAAATATTATCTTGTTGTCCAAGGATATGTATAGCATATAATTTATTATCTAATATAGAACTACTATTCAATTTACTATTATTTATAATAATTTCAACTGAGAATCTTTGACTTAATTTGATTAATTCATTAGTGAACCTATCATCAATTTTTAAAAACTCTAAATCGGAGATGAATAAACTTTTTGAACTGATTATATTATAAGATGATAATATTTCTGATTTGGTTTTATTAAGGAATTGTTCATTACCATGAATTTCCACATTGATTGATTTGTCTATAATTTGTAAATTTATATAATTATCATTAGAACAATTCAATGTTCTTGTCAATTGTTGAATCTTATTGAAATTATCTATGATTTTGTAACTTATATTATTACTCTGTTGTAATTTCCATAATGATTGGTTTGTTTCATAATAGGTGATAATTTGATTATTTAAAACCTTAGGATCAATTATATAAGTATAATCTAAATTGAATTTTGTGAACATAAGAAAAGATGATTGATAAAAAGATAAATTTGAATCGATTTTGATTCCATGAATAGAAGCTTTTTTCATATATTGTCAATTCATCCGTTTTAGGAAATGCAATTTAAGAATCTTCGCATTAGATCTATAAATAAAAAAATGAGAATCCCTACCAAATCATCAATATAAGAAGGACAATGTTAATTGAATAAGCTGAGAATAGTTTATGAAAATATCTATGAATATTTATGTTATTAATGAGGTTCTATTGTTGCGTTAGGTTGAGATTTGAAGGAATTTATATTCCTTTTGAATCCAATATATATATCATTTCATCCCATACCAAATCATCAAGATAAGGACAATACTACTAGCTTGTGTATATATTCCTTATTGATAAGATTCTAGTTTGTGAATATATTTCTTATGAGATTCCAGTTTCTATAATCTATTTGAATCCCATATATATATCATTTCATCCCAACCGGTAGTTGCTACCCAACCAGGTTTACCCCATAAACTATAATCACAACCTATTACAAATTCTTTATGATTATTAAAAACACCTTTTAATCCACCTAATTTTGTATTTAAAAATCTTGCTCTCTCATCACTTTCATCTCTCCATATTCTTGAAGTCATATCATAAGAAGTTGACATTAATTCTTTTGAATCATGTGGTGACCATTGTACTTTTCTTACAGCAAATTCATGACCTAATAATTCATTTAATGGAGTTGGGCCTCTAATATGAGATGAAGGTAATGGACTTTGACTTAATGGTTGATCAATTTTAGAAATCATTCTTAAATCCCATATTCTAATTGATTTATCAGTTCCACCAGATGCAATTACCGTATCTTTATATTTATTCCAATCAACACTTAAAGTTTCTAATCCTCCATGTGCATTATATTGCATTTGTAAAGGATGTGAAGATCTTGTATCCCATATTTGTATTTTTGAAGATCCATTACAACTTACAAGCATTGATGGAGAATGTGGTGAAAATTGTGCTGAATATATACAACTTGTAGTATTTGCTTGATTTTGATGTTGTTGTTGATGAGATAATGGAGGTTTTGCAGTATTTGAAATTGGTGCCAGTTTTGTTGTATAATCAATTGTTGGATTTAAAGTCAACATTGAATTTTGTCGAAGTGGACTCCATATTTTAATTGATCCATCCCAACTACCACTTACAAAATTTGATTTATCAACTAAATTCCATTGAATTGAAAAAACTTCACGTTGATGTTCTTTCCAATTCATAATTGGGAAATTTGGAACTGTTAAATCAAATAATTTAATTGATCCATCCCCATTAGCTGTAACTACTTGATTTTCATGTAATTCATTCCATGATACATCAAATAATCCATCTTGAGTTTCCCAACTGATTTGATCAATTATTGAACCATTTGGTTGAATATCAAGAATAAACAATCTACCATTTCCAACTAATCCATAATTTGAAGCCGTCGCCACTGCTAGTTTGTTATCGAAATAAGGTGAATATTGTATTCCATATCCATTATAACCTTTTGTTCTAAAAGATAACATTTTAGTCTAATTTTTTGTCGTATATTTTTCTTGTGAGAGAGAATATATAAATCTATGAAATCAAATTTCAAATAAATTTGTATTAAGATATTTTATCAATTCCCAATCAGATTTGTTAATCTCTGATTTATCAATTAATTTAAATTGAATTGAATCACCTAAAAATAATGAAACTTTTTGATTTGAATATTTTATATAATCAAAATCATCATCACTTGAAGTTATAGCTTCATTATTATCTTCAATTACTGGTAAATTTTTCACATCATCAATATTTAAAGTATCTAATGCAGTTGAGATATTATAAGTACTATCAATACCTTTTTCACTATGATCTTCTGATGAAATTGAAGATTTTAAAGGTCCATTTTGAATTAATCCCCATAAACTCCAATAAATTTGTACTGTACCTCTCCAAAAAATGCATTCATTATATAATTTTTCAATTTCAAATTTAATCAAATTTGATGCATTTAATGAATCATCATTTAAAACATCTTGAGGAGTTTTTAAATCTTTTAATTTTAAATTTGATGATGGATATTGAAAATCATATTCAATATAAGATTTAATTAGGTTCAATTGTTGTAATTGATTTGGATATTTTTCTTCATTTAAATAGTATGATCGTATTGGATCATGATAATCTGCCATCCATTCACTAAAATGATTAACTATATCAAAAGCAGGGAAATTAGGTCCTGAATATTCAAAATCAATTACAACCAAATTTGAATCTTTTTTATTAGAAGTTGATTTAATAGTCACTTCATCATTTGGTGTTTGATTTACAATTATATCTTTTGGATTAAATGATTCATGTAATAATAAATTTCCATATTGAGTATCATTATGACAAAATTTATAATTATAAACAAATTCATCTTGAGAATACTTTTTAAATAACCAATCTTTATAAAGGAAAACCAATGATTTAAATTTTTCAAATTCCATAAAAAAAATTGATTTTGGATCTATGTTTGATTTTATATAACCTGGTAAATATTCAATTTCAAAAATTTTTAACCATTTTTCAATTAAATACCAACAAGTAGGTAAAGGTTTTAAATCAGATTCATCAAGTTCAATTTTATAATGTAAATCTTTCATTCTTCTTCCTAACATTTGTGAAATAATTTCATCTCTAATTTGATGTTTATTTAATGTAATAAATCCTTCTAAAAATTGTTCAAATCTACCATTGGTAAAAATTCCTAATAATCTTGGTCCAATTCTCTTTTGTGATAATTTAACAAGAATTTGTAATTCATTATCTCTATCAATTAATTCATCAACATTTCTACCATAGACTCTTAGTAACAATGCAGGTAAATGTAAATCACCATCCTTGTACTCAATCTTATATATTGAATTTGTTAATGCTCCACTGATTCTATTAATAATTAAATTTGTTGTTGTTAATTGTTTTTTATGCCATTTACTAATTTTTAATGTTTTGGTTAATGCTAAAATATCTTGTTTAAAAAATTCTGTAGGTAATGTATTATCTAAATATACTTGAACTGAAGGTACTGATCTTTCATGATCAATTTGAGTTGGAGTAACTGTTAATTTATTTATAGATGATGAAGATAAAGATCTTTTAGGTCCTAAGCTTGGACGTCTATTACTACTTGTCGATCTTGAATTTGCAGTTGAGTTTCTTGTTCTTGATCTCAGTCTTGATCGAGATTCTCGAATATTGGCATGAGTTATCTCCATAATAATAAATATTTTCCACCACTGATAAAAAATAAAGAATATTTCTGTCGCATGAGCGAAACGAATCAATTTTATGCAATCTTTGCTATTGGAACGAAAATTAGGAAATGTTAATCCATTAGAATTCCAATCTATTATAGTTGATAATAATTATTCATCAATATATCAAACAGCTAAATATAATGTTTTCCCTACCAATTGTCATAAAAATTCCCTGGTTAATAGTTTATCTTTAGAAACTAATGATTATCAATTTTTATTAAGTGGATGTGCTGATTCTTCAATAAAATTATGGGATTTAAATCAACAAGAAACAATTCGAATTGAAAATGAAATTGATTCAAAAATCCATAAAAATCCAAAAAATTTTGATACATTTGATTTTGATAATCCAATTTCAACTTTTTCAAACATTGCTACAATTCCAAGAAAATCATTTCATAAATTTGGTATATCTTCAATTCAATGGTGGCCATTTGATACTGGAATGTTTGTAACTTCTTCATTTGATCATACGGTGAAAATATGGGATACAAATGAATTAACTCCAGTACATACTTATAATCTTGATCAAAGAGTATATTCAATTGATGTCAATGGTGAAAATTCATTAATATCTACAGCTAGTGATCACCCTTATATACGTTTACTCGATTTGAAATCAACTTCAAGTGCACATACTTTACAAGGACATAAAGGGAAAACACTTTGTGTTAAATGGCATCCAATAAATCCTAATCTATTAGCTTCTGGTGGATATGATGGTGAAGTTAAAATATGGGATATAAGAAGAAGTAAAAGTTGTTTATGTAGATTGGATTATTTACGTACAAATGATCAATTTGAAGATTCAAATAATCTTAAAAAGACTTCAATAAAAGCACATCTGGCACCTGTAAATGGATTAGTATGGGATGAATTGGGAATTAATTTAGTTACTACGGGGAATGATGATAAAGTTAGAGTATGGGATATGATATCAAGAACATATCCTCCAACAAATAAATTAATTAATTTTGGTCCATTAACAAGAAATAAGTATCCACAAACTACACCAATTTTATTAAATCCAAAAGGTGAAACTCAACAACAATATTTATTTTTTCCAAGTGAAAGTAGTGATATTTTAATATTTAGAACAATTGATGGGAAATTAGAAACTAGATTAACAAGAAAGGGTTCAAAAAATATTGGAAGAACTTGTTCAATGGTTTATGGGAAACCAAACTCAACTCAATTGATCTGTGGAACAATTGATGGTGAGATAATTAATTGGTGTCCATATTGGGAACAACCAAATATAGATGATTTAATTGAAGAAGAAATAGATTTTGAAGAACAATTATTAAGAAAACATAAGTTAGCATTAGAACGTCAACAATTAATGAATTAATGATTATGAATTATTTCTACACTACTAATTATCTATTGATCAGATGAAATTAGTCGTTTGATCTTGATAATAATTTAAAACCTTTGAATTAATGCTTATGATCTAGCGTTGTTAAAGAAGTTCATCTTTGAGAATTTAAGATCATTTGAAACCACTCCAATATCTAAACTTATCTACTGAAAAATTGAATGCATATAACCTTATATCTTGATTTTATGCCAATGATCCAACGTTGTTGAAATAAGTTGATCTCTCAAAGTTCAAGATCAGTTTAAATCATGTCAATGGCTAAACTTATCTATCGAGATTTCAAATGCTTAATTTCTTATATTTTAAATCACTATCAATATTATTCATATCAGATCTATCTCTTAGTTTTACACGATATTGATTTCTAACCATTTTTAATTAAAAAAAAAAAAAAAAAAAAAAATTAATTTAATTTAAAAAATATAAATATTGAAAATTCGAGACCAAATTATTTATCTAATCATACATGAAAGGTCAACGACTTCAAGTACTTTTCGTTCCACATCAATTTTCATGGGAAGTGGTTAATGAAGAAAATGAAAAAACTCATTGTATAAAATGGTTACATATCATAGATCCTGAGAAAACTATCAAAGAATTAGTTGATGAATTATCCATTAAATTTGATAAAAAATTAGCTGACAAGTATGGGTATTTAAAAATCATGGGTGTTCAGGATCAAGATTTGTGTGATATTGATGATGAAATGATTGTTGGTGATTGTTTTGATGATAGGGGAAAATGTCGAGTTATTGTCAATAATACCTTTGAAATTGATTCAATACCGACAAATTCACCAACTCTCAAACCACCATTAACATCATCAATACCACTTCAACCACCACCACCATCAAAACTGAACAAAGTAATACCAGTAAAGAAAAATATTCAAACTCCATTAAATAATAAAATTAAAAGTGGTATGTTGGAAAAACCACATTCAATTTCGTCAGATTCAGAAGATGATATTATATTAAGTAAAAGGAAAAGAAAAGCAATAGAAGATGAAAGTGATGATGATGGTATGGAAATTCTTGATCCTAATTTTGAAGAAGAAGAAGAAACTTTTACAAAAGATCAAGTAATTGCAGAATTTGAAAGAAATACAAGAAGAAAAATTGATAATAAAGCATTGGAAGATTTAGATTTACAAATTAATATGAATGAAGATTTTACTTTACCGAAACAAGGAAGAGCTGCTGCTCGACAAGCTAATTTAAAACTAAATGAAAGTAGAACTGATAATTTGAAAAAGAAACCAATCAAGAAAACTTCACAAAAGAAGGAAGTTTCAACCCCAAAAATTAAAGATACCCCTAAAGAAATTTATACACCAAAACCGAAAGAAACTCCACCAAAAGTACCTACAACAACAATAACAAAACCTCGTCAAATTTCCGATTCACAACTATCTAAACCTCGTCAAGTTTCCGATTCACAACCATCATCATCTTCAACTGAAAAAGAGAAAAATTTAAATCTTTTGAATGATATATTATCAGATTTTAGAACATTTGGTAAAAGACTTGATGAACTTAAACGAATAGATGAAGAAACAAATGAAGTTAGTTATGAAAAAATACCACCTAAATATTTTCATGATCTTTTATTAAATGATGTTTTTGATGCTTCCAAGATTGGTTTTAATTGTAGATTAAATTTAGCTACACAATTGGAAATTCAAGAAGGAAATGCTAAAAAACCGGTTGATTTAACTGAAACTATCAATAGTCCAAAAACACCTATATTACCAACTGATGATGAATTAAATCCAACCGATATGTCATTCAAATATAAAGCACCTCATGAAAATACATTTGATTTTTTAAAAGAGCATTTTAATATAGAAGAACCAAAACCATCAATTTTCAACTTTAAAAAAGGTGAAATATCACCATTTCAACCACTTGATTTCAATGATCATCATCATACATCAAATGCTAAGTCTGCAGCTTTTAGTAAAGGTGATGCTTTCGATACTAATTATGATGAAGTTGATAATGGTTCATTATTTGTTCATGATGATGATACTCAAGATAAAATTAAGATTCAAGAAACAAAGAAAGAAACAGTTCATATTTCTTCATCTGAATCTTCTGATGATGATGATTCTGAAGATGAATTTGAATCAAAATTGAAACAATCTAGATTAGTTGTTCAAACTCCAAGTCAAAAAGTTTCACCAAATATAATACAACCACAAATAACCACCACCAAAGAAGAAGAGCAAAAAATTATTCCAATTGAAGTTGAAAAAGAAAATATTTATACCCCCAATAAAATTAATGGTTTACCATCGTTAAGTGATTTAGCAAATAGAGGTGTACCTGATGTAAGAGATGAAGGAGATAAACCAAAGAATGGTGCACTCAAGAAAGAAGATGAAGATATGTCATCAGGTGAAAGTTCAGAAGATAGTAGTAGTAGTAGTGATGATGATGATGATGATGATTCAAAATTTATAAATAAAGATGCAATTAAAGCTAAAGCTAAAAAGAGGAAAAATTTATTTGTTTCAATGACGAGGTAAATATACATAATATTAAACAACCGCTTTTTTACTATAAATATTTCTACCTAAAATATTAATTGTCCAATTTTGATAAGTAACTTCTGGTGGTAAAGTTTCTGTAATCACTAATAATATTCGTTTATAAATTTCCCTAATAAATGATTTTGCAACATTTGGTTGTTCAATTAATAATGCAGCCATATAAGATTCAAAGAAATCACCTAAAAATTCCTCTTCATAAATTCTTGCTTCATCTTCATCTTTCTCTTTTGGTAAGATTCCAGTTGATGTATATGGAATGTATTCATTTAAAACTCGATTATTAATTATTGAATCATCCAAACCTTGATATAAATTATATGTCTTTGCTAATTTAGACATTAATGTATTAGTTGCCAAAATCATTCTTAATAATTGATAAACGGTACTATTAACATTGATACCATCATTACATAAATCGAATATTAATTTAGATGTTTCTTGTGCAAGAAATAAATCTCCTAATCCATCGAGGAATGAAATTTCTTTCCTTATTATACCATACTCACTGAAATCTAAATCATATTCACCTACTGACATTCTCTTTGCAAATGAATGATTTGGATCTAGTAATAATCGATAAAATTCTTTATGCATCAATGCTTTAACTAATAATTCTTTATCATTTAATTTTGGTAAATCAGGTAAATAAATTTTCCTATCAAAAGCTTCAGTAAATGAAACATATCTAGATTTAGTCTCATATAATAAATCTGTTCTTATTTTAACATTTTTAACAAAATCATTAAAAGCTTCTAAAGTATAATAATCTCTTTGATCCCTAATCAATTTCATTTCTGAGATTCTCAATCTTGTCTTTCTTGATTCTAAATACATTTCAATAATATATTCTAAACATGAATCAACTTCATCTTCATTATAAGTATGAATCATATAACCAAATATTATATAAAGCCAATTTCTCAAACCAAAATGATGATCACATAAAATCATTGAAGATTCTTTATTGATTATAAATTCATTTGAAGTTAAAAAATGTTTCAATTGTTTATGCAGTGAAGATTTCTCATCATTTAATTCTCTTTTTAAAAATGTTGATAAATCAAATACAACTTCTTTAACTAAAGAACCACTTCCAAATGTAGTACCATTGAAAGTAAATAAGTTTTTAAATTTCCTATAAGAAGCTAATCTAATGAAATCACCACCTAGACTATGAAAATGATATTTAATATGTTTATCAGAATGTAATAAGTTGTTTAATGGTGAAGGTATTAATAATGAATGTTTAGTTGTACTTTGTTTTCTATGTAGCAGCATTTGATTATGAATTGATGAATTCATTTTAAATGATATTCTTGTTATCATGAAATGATTAAATATATAAATTAATTGTAAACAAAAGTTGAAAATGAGTAAGAAATGATACTATATATTTTTATTATGTCATACAAAACTTACCCCAACGTGTGCGATTTTCTATACATTTTAGTGCCTATTTTTATTTTACGTGATTGATAAACTCATCGGTTGCTCGGATGATTAGTTATATGATATCTGATTAATCTACAAATTATAGTAACCTACTTAGTAGTCAAACCTTGTGTAAGTTTGTTTGATTCTACAGTTGTTTGATTTGTTTCTTATCTTATCAGTTGTCTCGTAGTTTATTTTTTAGCGGTTTTGTGTTGCAAAATGACAGACAGAAAACAAAACCTCTATGAACTGTAAACAATATGAGTAATACTAGAAAATCATAACTTCTATATTACTAAATGACTCTTATTTTGGAAACTGTACAATGTGGAGCATGTATAGCTCATGGACTGAGTCATTCCTTAAACTAAATCCTTCATGAATTTACGATTTCTTCTTGATTATATGCAATTCCTCAGCTGATTAGGATTTTGTACTCGTTCTATAACACTACATTACATCTACTTGAGAAACCCACTTACAATGCTTTTCAAATTCTCACGATAATTAAGTAATTTGAAAATTTTGGTCTTAAAACATGAATATAAGATCACTTGCAACAAATTATAAAAATATGGGTTATTTAGCAAGAAAAATTGATTAAAAGTATTACACCTGTTAGATAATACTAATCACTATATAAATATAGTAATCTGATGGATGAACATGATGTTCTTGCAAAGTTTTTATAAACTCCAAGCCGCTAATTTTAGGTCCAGACAAAATCCAAGGGGTGCAAAAACACAACAACAAGCCTGCGTGGCGAAATGGTTATCGCTTTTGACTTCTAATCAAAGGATTCCGGGTTCGAATCCCGGCGTGGGTTGTTTACAGCGGCTTTAGCTCACCTGGGAGAGCGTCAGACTGAAGCTACAGCTGAAATCTGGAGGTACTGTGTTCGAGCCACAGAAGCCGCATTCTTTTTTTTGCTTTTGCTTCAAATAGCATTGCTGTGTTGTTTACGTATTGAATAACTTTATTTTTTACATTCTGGTTATTAAAATATATGACTTATTGGCGTGTTCATATATCTAACAATAAACATGGGTACCAAGATAAGTAAGATACTTTTTATCTCAATTTTATCAACGTTAGAAAAATTCATTTGCTGTTTGAGTTTTTTGCATTAATTTACAGCTTAAACTTAAACTAGTTTATCTCAGTCAATTCTTTGTTCATATTAGTCATTTCAAATTTCTTTACTGAATTTCATTTCTTAACTCTTGAAGGTTTAACTGTATCGGATTTATTAATATAATTAAGGTTTTATATTAATCTTGAAATATCAGATTAACGACAAAATATTCTCACGCGAACGCGCACAAAAACTCGATTTACTTGGCGGTAAATTTCATTCGATTATCTTTTTTCAATCTTGCCCATGGAACAAATTTTAAACGATTTAATTTTTAAAAAAATTTATTTCTTTTTTTAAAAGATAAAAATTTGTACATCTATTCAAACACAAAATTATTTCATGAATATATAGTCAATGATAGAAATCAAACTACTAAGGAATATATTTCTAGTGGTATTATTTGTAAATATCTTTTATTTCATCAAAGTCTATCAATTTGAAGAAGAGAAATTAATACAATTAGCTATCAATCATAAAAATTCCATAAATTATCATACTGATGATGAAGTGAAATTTGATCATCAAAAACCATACCATTTATTAACATCACAAGAGAAAGTTGCTAATCTCATACATAAAGTTTCATTAAATATAGATAATACTTATTGGCTTGCAAATACTAGTGTTGAAAATCCATCGATTGAAATAGATCCAAAACAATATTTACCAGGAGATCTTGAAACAAGTTGGTGTAATAAACAAGAATTATTTTATGAACCTAGATTTGTTTTATCTGTTTATCTAGATGAATTAAAAGATCAATTAACAAATTTAAATCCTAAAAATGTAAAAGAAAAAGATTATTTAATTAAAATGCCATTTTCTTGGTCTGATTGGGTTGATTTAACCATGTTGAATGAAGAAATGTTAAAACCAATAGATCAAAAGAGAAATTGTAAATGGTTACAAGCAAAAGCAAATAAAAGAACAAAATATCCTCGTTGGTGTCAAAATTTGGAAGATTTAACTGATGAAGATATTGAAGAAATAGGTATATCAAAAGAAAGTTTACCTGGATTTATTGTGAGAAACTCACCAATGAATAAAGCTCCTCATAGGGAAGTTATGTTACAAGGAAAATCTCATTTATTAACAAGTCAAGAAAATCCATTATCAATGATTTTTTTATCTAAAGATGGTACTTATGAAACTCAACTTACAAGTAAAAGAGAAAGATTGATAAATACTGATTTATTTGAAAAATATTTATTAAGAAGAGGTATTAATCCAAATCATATGGAACAAGTTCCAAATTTGATAATGAATCCACAAATTGAGTTCAATGAATTATTGAAAACAATAAAACCAAGACCATTAGATTTGAATGATGATATTTATAAAATGAGACAAATCACAAGACAAAAGGATACTAATGTATCAAGAGAATTGTATCTTGATAAAGATTCTTTCCATTATAAACAAGAAGAAGTTGAAGAACAATTGAGTGATTATCAATTGAGAGTAAACAAAATAGATGAATGTATATCAAATGAATTAAGATATGATCCTGCAGTGATCACTGAAAATAGATTAAATCGTCATGAATTAAATCATTATGAAGGATTAAAATATGCAAATAAATTTACAGTAGCTAAAGAACCAACATATTATAAATTAGCAACATTAAAGAAGAATAAATTTAATCAAGATGCTGGTTGGCATTATGAATGGAGATTTTTCAATGGTGCATTAAGATATCTTAAAGATGAAACTTGGACAACTCAACAATTAGAAGTTAGAGAACAAATCATATTAGATAGATTATTAAGAAATTGGTTTAGATTTGCCGAAGAAAAAGGTATTATTTCATGGATCGCTCATGGTCCTTTATTATCATGGTATTGGGATGGATTAATGTTTCCATTTGATATTGATATTGATATTCAAATGCCACTGAGTGAATTAAATAGATTATCAGCAAATTATAACATGACTTTAATTGTTGAAGATATTGATGAAGGTTTTGGTAAATATTTAATTGATTGTGCGGCGTTCTTACACCATAGAGATTTAGCAGCAAAAGATAATCATATCGATGCAAGATTTATCGATGTTGATACCGGTACATATATAGATATTACAGGAATTGGTATCAATAATGAAAGACCACCATCTGAATATGATTCATATATTAAACATAAAAAGCAAAAAGGAGAATCTGTTGAATTATATATGGATAGAAGAAAACATTGGTTAAATTTTGAAAAAATTAATCCATTAAGATATTCACTGATTGGTGGTGTTCCGGTATATGTACCAAATGATATATTATCAATGTTAAATCATGAATATTCAAGAGGTACAAAACTGTTTTACTTTGATGGTTATTATTATGTCCCATGTCTTAGATTATGGATTCAAGAAGAAAAATTAACAAAAATTTTTAAACCAGAACAAATTGAAACATCATCAGGTGAAATTAATAAAGGAAAATTAGTTAATTTAATTAAACAATTAGATGAAGATGGGAAATTAAAAATTTTAGAAATGAATGAAGATATTTTAATTGAATACTATCTTACACATAAACTAACAACATTACATGAAGTTGAAAAAAAATTCATGTTGGATCATTCATTACAACAACTGATGTTAAATTTAACATATAATGAAGATTATCATTATTTAACATCAAAATTTAAAATGAGTAAACCACTTCGAAAATCATTATTTGATTTTGAATATTTTAGTAGATTTCAATACATGGCAAAGAATGAAAATGATAATGAACCAATTGAAATTGTTGAAATATTAGCAGAGGAAGAAAAGCAAAGAGAAGCAAAATTATTAGAACAACAAGCTGAAGAAGCAAGGTTAAAACAAGAAGAAATGTTATTAGAACAAGGTCAAAAATTAGAACAACAACATAATGAAATACCCAAGATTGAAGAAGAACAATTGACCGAACAAGCAAATGCAGATCAACCAGTAATTGAAGAAATTATTGAAGAAAATGTAAATAATGAAATACTAATTAATGAATAAATATAATTTTTACGCGCAATTAATTTATCACTCTAATGAATAGTATTAAAAGATCAACTAGGTTGTTGAAATCATATTCAACTGTATCACGTACCCCTGCTGCTTTCAAACGATCAACACAATTCAAACCAACGGTAAAAGAAGAAACAAAAGAGGACAATTCAATACCTAAATATGCCTTTCATGATGCACCAAAAGATTTAATCACTGATGCTTCATCAAATCAAATAAATTGGTCAGATTCATTTCATGGAATAGGTTCACAACCATTTTCAAAAGAAATTTGTGATGTATTATTAAATGATATTTCACAAAATGATATTGAATGTAAACCAGATGGTTTAATATATCTACCTGAAATTAAATATAGAAGGATTTTAAATAAAGCATTTGGACCTGGTGGTTGGGGATTAGTACCTAGAACTGAAAGTTATATAACAAATTCACAAATAAGTAGAGAATATGGATTAATATGTCATGGAAGATTAGTTTCAATAGCAAGAGGTGAACAAGATTTCTTTGGTGGTGAAGAAAAAATTACTACTGCATTGGAAGGTTGTAAAAGTAATGCTTTAATGAGATGTTGTAAAGATTTAGGAATTGCTAGTGAATTATGGGATCCAAGTTTTGTTAGAAATTTTAAATTGAAATATTGTGAAGAATATTTTGCACAACATGCAACCACTGGTGCAAAGAAGAAATTTTGGAGATTAAAATCAAATAAAAGAATTGATTATCCTTGGAAAGAAATCAAAAAATAGATTCAATGTATATATATTTATTGTTTGACTTCTTCTTCCCATTCACTCTTTACAATACCTCTACCAATACCTAATTCTTCAACTGTTTGAGTTATAGGTCTTCTTGACCAAACATCCCAAAATTGTTGTTTTGGTAATTCTTTATTAATTTGACCTAATTCATATTTTACATCTTTTGAAATTGATGATGTAGCAGATGCCCACCAAGCTCTATCGATTAATGTGACTAAACATGTACCAAATATACCTGATAATAGTTTATGTTTTGGTGGTAAATTTTTAAATCCAGCTGTTAAAACAATTGTATTTGCAGCACCTAAAGCCCAAAATACATTCCATGAATCATTCTTTTCTCTTAAATTTGCTAATGATGATTGTAATCCTTTTGCTATTGTGAAAAATGAAACTGCAGCTATTGGTACTCCTATTTTGAATGTGGATCTTTTCCAAAGATAAACCCATGCATATGAACCAACAGTTGTATAAAAACCAAATCTTAAGATTTGTGACACTTGTTTCTTTGTATCAATTGGTTCCCATTTTGGATACCCTATACCTTTTGTAAAATTAGCTAATGGGTTTGGATATTTATCTACTGAGTTTGGTAATGATATTTCACTTTCACTCATGGTTAATTTTTTATAGATGTTTTTTCTGCCAATCAAATTTTAACTGAAAATAAGAAAAAAGAGAACCAGAACAAAAAATCATTTGCTACCAAATATAGAAGTCAACGGTTGTTAATAAAATTTTTCATTTGAGAAAAAAAGATTGATTAAAATATCAAATTATAATGAATAGAACATTAACAATAACTGCTGTTGCTATAACAGCTTTAGCTGGATATGCAGTATATTTCGATTATCAAAGAAGAAATTCATCAACTTTTAGAAAAACATTAAAGAAAAAATCAATTAAACAAAAGAAATTGAAAGAAAAAGAAGCAAAAGAAGAAAAACAATCTAAATTAGATGCTGTTAAAAAGGCTTTACTAGATGATTTAAAAACAAATCCTATTCCAACTGACTTATCTGAAAGAGAACAATTCTTTATGGAACAAGTTGCTACTGGTGAACAAAAAGCTAAAGAAAATGCTATTGACGCAGCAATTTGTTTTTATAAAGCTTTAGCAGTTTATCCAAATCCAACCGATATCTTGGGTATTTATCAAAAAACTGTACCTGAAGAAGTTTATGAATTAGTTGTTATGATGATTGCAGTTTATCCTCCAGCTTCAGTTTCAAGTATTTTAAGTAAAGGTGGTCCTTCACCAGCTGATTTAAAACCAACAGCTGAAGATTTGGATTAAGATTGATAGGTTTATATAGAGTCCCTTTTGTATATATATAATTACATCATTGTAATAAAAAAATTCCGCATTTGATTAGACCCTTTATGAAATTGTTACTATTATCATGGTTAATTTTAGAAGTATTCAGTATTGAATTGAAATTGTCAAATTCATCATTGATTACAAATAGTTCATCTTCCTCAATACAACAGGATCAGAATCTTAAAGATTTTCAGTATAAAGGGATATCAATTGGTGGATTTTTAGTGCTCGAACCTTATATCACTCCTTCATTATTTAATAAAACATTGAAATCCAATGAAACTGAGAAAGATCTACCAGTTGATGAATATCATTTCTGTAAAAAGCTAGGGTCCGAAAAAGCCAAGGAATTATTAGTACAACATTGGGATACTTGGTATAATGAAACTGATTTTAAAAATATTAAAGATATGGGATTAAATATGGTTAGAATTCCAATTGGGTATTGGGCATTTGAAAAATTTGAAGATGATCCATATGTAATAGGTGCACAAGATTATTTAGATAAAGCAATTGAATGGAGTCATAAATATGATCTTAAAGTTATGATTGATTTACATGGTGCAGTTGCTTCTCAAAATGGATTTGATAATTCTGGTCTAAGAGATATAGGGTATCCTGGTTGGCAAAATGATACGAAATACATTGAACATACTTATAAAGTATTGAATCAAATGTATTCAAAATATGGAAATGGGAAATATGCAACTGATTATAAAAATACAATAATTGGGATTGAAATTTTAAATGAACCATTTGGTCCAAAATTAGATATGAATAAATTAAAAGAATTCTATGTTGAAACTTATAATGATGCAAGAAATCTTCAACTGGTTAATAATACAATATTTATTCAAGAAGCTTTTCAATCAATTGGATATTGGGATGATTTTTTAAACAATGGTACGATCAAATTGAATCAAAATTATACTAACATAACAAAACATGCAGAGTTTAATAATGTAATTTTAGATCATCATCATTATGAAGTCTTTGGAGGTTCTGTGACACAAAATTTTTCAACTCATTTGGATAATGTACGAAATTATGCTGAATCAATTGGGAAAGAAAAAACTGATGCTATTATTGGTGAATGGTCAGCTGCATTGACAGATTGCGCTCCATGGTTGAATGGTATTGGATTAGGTAATAGATATGAAGCTAGTGAACCATATACGGATTTTGATAAAACAGGAAATTGTAGTATAATCAATTCAGATCCTTCAAATTGGTCAAAAGAATTAAAGAAGAATTATAGAACATTTATTGAAATGCAATTATTTCAATACTCAAATCAATCAAGAGGATATTGTTTTTGGTGTTTCAAAACTGAAAATGCAACAGAATGGGACTTTCAATCCTTAGTTAAGCATGATTTGATGCCGCAACCATTGGATAATTATAAATACCTAAATAAAGATGGAAAAGTTAATCGATCATCAAGATTAAGTTTCAATATGACGTTTATTTTTTTTCAATTTTTCATGTATATAATTTTATAGAAACCACATTTTTTCGATTGAAAAATTATCAATTATGACTAAATCTGTAGATATTGCAATTATTGGCTCTGGTGTTGTTGGTTCAGCATATATCAACCAATTAAAGAATTTGAAAAGCGCTATCAAATTTAATGTTATCTATCTTGCTAGATCATCAAAAGAAGCTTTATATACAAATGATTATAAACCAATTGATTTATCAAACTACAAGACTGCAAAAGCAGAACCAATTTTATCATTAGATGATTTGATTAAATATTTAAAAAATGCATCAAAACCAGTTATATTAGTTGATAATACTTCAAATGAATCAATTGCAAATTATTATCCAAAATTCATTCAAAATGGAATTTCAATTGCCACACCAAATAAAAAAGCATTTTCATCAAATTTAAATACATGGAAAGAAATATTTGATTCTGAATCTAAACCAAATGCAGGTTTAGTTTATCATGAATCTACAGTTGGTGCAGGATTACCAATTATTGGTCCATTAAAAGATTTAGTTTTAACTGGTGATAAAGTTGATAAAATTGAGGGAATCTTTTCAGGTACTTTATCATACATTTTCAATGAATTTTCAACAATTGAAAAAAATGATATTAAATTTTCTGATATTGTTAAAAAAGCTAAAGATTTAGGTTATACTGAACCTGATCCAAGAGATGATTTGAATGGTTTAGACGTTGCTAGAAAAGTTACAATCTTGGCTAGAATTGCAGGTTTACAAGTTGAATCACCAACTAGTTTCCCAGTTGAAAGTTTGATTCCAAAACAATTAGAATCAGTTGAAAGTTCAACTGAATTTTTAGAAAAATTACCACAATATGATAATGAAATTCAAAAGATTAAAGATGAAGCTTTTAATAATAATCAAGTATTAAGATTTATTGGTGAAGTTGATTTAAAAAATAATAAAGCTTCAGTTGGAATTGGTAAATATTCATTTGATCATCCATTTGCTTCATTAAAAGGTAGTGATAATGTTGTTTCAATTAAATCAGAAAGATATCCAAATCCATTAATTATTCAAGGTGCAGGTGCAGGTGCTGAAGTTACCGCTCATGGTGTTTTAGCAGATACAGTTAAAATAGCTGAAAGAATTGCAAATTAATATATATTAGATAATTTGTGAAAAATATTCTTCTCTCCATAATGATTTTGCTTCTTTAAATATTTCTCTTAAAAATTCAAAATTTTTACAAGCAGAACTAAATTTTAACATAATTTGTTGTGAATCAACATGTATAGCTTTTGAGTTTGATTCAAAATCAGAAGATCCAACTGATAAACTCGAACTTACTCTAGTAACATGCATATTATTCGGAGCCATAAAGAAATCTCCATTTTCTCGAAGTTCAACGATATAATAACCAGTTTTATGAATAAATTGAGCATATTGAAATGATGGTTTCCCCCAAGAATATGAAATATCAATATTTTCTTTTGAAAAAAATGATGTTGATCTATTATCAAGTAAATAATCAAGCTTTTTTAATAAATATAAATGATAATAATATTTATTTGAAGATAAGATTTTTTCATCAAATATTTCTTCATCTGTCCAAGGATTCAACAGTAATTTCATTTCAACAAATGAATGAAATGGACTTAATTTTGGTACCATACATAATTCTTTCCAAGGAGTTTCAACTAATTTTAATCCATGTCTTTCACATAATCTAGACCAAGCTGTGATTGTATCTTCAATGAATCTGTTAGTAGTGTTCAACCATTGTAATCTGATATGATAACAATGTTCTGGATTATGTACTCTATCATAATGAACAGTCATTAATTCAGGTCTAAATGATTTTTTCAATGGATCAACATCAAATTTAATAGCTTTACTTAAAACAAATTTTTTTCTTCTTTTTGAAATATCAGACATTGAAGAAGTTTCAGATGGTAAATGAATTGATGAAATGATTTTTGATAATTCTGTATTTTCAACTTGTGGTGATGCATTACTTTTAGGTGTTGTTGAACCTTCTTTTTTCTTGAACCATTTATTTTTCGATGTTTTATATTCATCTTCAAATTCATAGAAATAATGTCCATCTATGAAACCATGTCTTGATTCAACATGTCTAAATAACCCTCTATTCATTAAATTTTGTGCATAATTAGCAGCATCTTCTCTAGAATCAATATCTTCAAAACTATCAACCAACCATGAAGCAAATTCACCACCAATAAAACATTGTAAATGTCTTTTAAAATGCCATGTTCGATCCATTAAATTTAATCCCGTTTGCTCATTGGTTAACTCAGCTACTAAATCTGTTAATTTTATCGATTTATTCAATCTCATACTTTCTGGTATCATTAATTTAGGTTGGGTACCTGTAATATCATAATTTTGTGCTTCTTCAGTTAAGAAATCATATAAGTTACCAGTGTAAAACAATAACTCACTTCGTTCATCATAATCTTTACTGGTACGTTTTTTATCTAAACCATATTTCCCTCTTTTTATAACTGTAATTAATTTACTTAGTCCTTCAAGTCGAATTTCTTCTGGTGTTAAATTTTCATTACTTAGAAAATATGCATTTTTAGGAATAGCTGCTGGCATGATTACAAATTTCATTTTATGAAATTCCTTATTTGAATCTGACATTGCATCATCAAATCCAGCTAACAATTGATCGAATTGATTCCAATTATATTTCTGAGGTTGTGCAGCAATTGCATCAACTTGAGCAGGAGTATATTCATCGGCATACCTTGTTCTAATCAATGGAAAATAAGGTTTAATTTTATTTTGTCCAAGGGTGATTTTATATAAATCTTCTTGAGCACTTCTTCGATATAATTGAACAGAAACATTTCTATTATAATCACAAAATATTCTATGAATCTCATCATCAAGAACTAAATATATAGTTGAACCCACGGCATCTTTAGGAAAATATTTTATCAAAGTTTCAACATTTCCAAACTTCCTATCTGCTTCTGCACGTTTCACTTTTTCTCCATAACAAATTTGAAATCCCAACATTAATCTTAATTGAATCATTTCTCTCATTAAATCAGTTGATGTTTTCAATTCAAGATAATTTTCCCAATTTAAAGAAACAGTGTAATTCTGAAATGTATAATCTTTTAATAATTGTGAATAACTTGGAAATAAACCAGTTGTGATTGGTAATGCAGCTGGAGCTTGGAATGATCTCCACTTAATTATAGTTCTTCTCAAAACTTTATCAGGAAATATATTACTCCATCTACTGACCAGTTGTAAAATATTATTACTCAATTCTCTTGATGGATTAGCAATATCAGTCCAAAATAATGCAGTTTCAGATTCAAATTCAGGTTCAGTAACTAATGATGATTTTTTTCTTGTTTCTTCACGACGTGGTGGTGTAACAATTGAATCTGATTCCTTTTTTGTAAATAATTTTTCTCCTTTGATTATCCTTGGTGATCCAGCACTTTTACGATAAGTTTCAATTGGTGAAGGAGATTTCTTTCTATCTTCAGTTTTATTTTCACTGTTTTTATTAATATTGTATAATGATGATAATGCAGATGATTCAATACCAGCATTTGTAACAGTCCCCAATGCTGATGATGTGGTTGCAGAACTATCAGGAACCAATGCAGTTCTTTTGTTTAATATTAATGATAAGGTAGCTCCAGCATCTTTCACCACTGGTGCTTTAAATTTCGGTTCTGGTTTAACATTAAAATCTATTCTATCTTGTTTATTTTTTTTAATTGGTTTGAAAATATTTTCATCATGATTGTCCATAATTTCTAAATATGCTTTTTCAGATTTTGGTACATGGAATCTAGATATCTTTGCATCATTAACTTCATTTTCCATAACTCCCATCATTTGTAATTCATATATTTTACATCTTGGAATCCATTGATTATCATATTTGGATTTTTCTTTATAAAATGAAATATCGCACCAATTAGGAACACAATGACATATTTTCCCTTCTTTGATATATCTAAATAAAGGTGTTACATGTAAAGGTGGTTGACTTAAACATATTATATCCACACTGGTATCTATACTTGAAATTTTTCTACTAGTTTCTAATAATAAATCATAATCTACATCAAATAAACCTGTTCCAGGAGTAATCAACATAAAATGACTAAGGGAATGCTTCAAATCTGTATTTCTAAATCGATCATTCAACAATGTCAATCCAACATTTATTGCTTCTAGATTATTTCCTTTAATTGATGGTAATGATTGACCAAGCATAACAAATCTTGAATTTTCATCAGCATTTAACATAATATCTCGTTTAAAATTTGCAAATTCTAATCTTAAATTAGACATAATTCTATCCCAATGCATAATATTCACTTGATCAACAACTACTCTAAAATAATCTTGTCTTTTAGGAGGTCTTTCACCTGCTGATAATGTAACCCATGGAATATCAGTTAAATCGATACTTGTAAATAAAACAATCGTAATTGCATGATGAGTACCTTTATCTCTCCAACGTTTAAATATCTTGGGAAATAAATTATTAACCAATTTATGAAACATAATTTCACCATTTTCTTCAAAATTCCACATTTCCCTTGATAATTGAATTAAAACTGTTAATTTTGCACTTTCAGATCGATAAATGATTTTAGTATTTTTACTGATATAACCTGAAAATACAGTTTTTCCATTTTTATACATATACTTTATAATACCAATTCTTGAATTTAAATATGAAACTCTTTGATCTACATACCCACAAGTTCCAACTAATGAAGATGAAAACCACCACATTCCATCTCTAGATAAATTTACATCTTTAATGAATATTTCAACTGAATCTAATTCAACAGTTTCTAATTTTGTAATTTTTCTCAATTGAACTTGAGTTCTAGGTGGAATATCTAATAATTTCTGCAACGGTGTGGAAATTAATGAAATTTGAAACTTAGATTTCGAATCTTCTAATTCATTTGTATCTCTTCGTAGATTTTCATCTTCAACTTTAAATATAAATTTTTTAGAAGAACCAGCTTCACTTTGTAATTCAAAAACTTGACCAATTTGTACTCCTCCAGGGATTGCATTTGAATCTATAATCACATCTTGACTATTGGTACGTAATTCATGAAACCAAAGTGTTAATTGAACTGGTTCTCGAGAATCATCTTGATTACTTTGTACTTTGGATATTGGTTCTGGTTCTGGTTCAATTCTACGACCAACAGTTAATGTATTCCCAACTTTTTTATTCATATGTCTTGGAGTAGTATTAGCTCCTACAGTCAAGGTTAAATTAGATGGTCGTGACATATTTTCAGGTTTATTGGATGAATTAAACATCCTAGCTTGAATCATGATTCTAGCATTTATTTTTTTCAGAGAATTTGAAATTATTATTATTCATTAAACTAACTACGATAAATTTCAGGACAACCTTTAATATCACAATACTTTATATCTCTTGAAAGTAATATATCATAATCAAAGCGGATGTTGTAAAGTCTCAAAAATGATAAATTTTTTCTAGGAAAACAAATATCTGATGTAATCCTTGTTGGATGAAGTGAATCAATAATAAGAATTTTCAAACTTTCTGGAAATCTAATACAATATTCTTCATCGTATCGATAATCATAATCTTCTGTCTCTTCATAATCATCGAAGTAAATACAACCACAATCAGAATTAAAATCCAGTGAATCAAGGTCAGAATCAATATTGAATTCAACATCATCTTTAATTGAGCTAACCCTTGAACAGTAATGATACTGATAACGCTTTTTCTCAACAGGCTGATTTAAAATTACGTATTCAAACTTTTTTAAATTTTGACAATTTGTTCCACTATGAAAAATCTCGTAATCAAACGAATGATGGACAATTTTCAATGATGTTAATGAGTAGCCATTTAAAAACATATTATTAGGACCAGACATAATGGCAGATTTAATGTTATTTGGAATGTTGATAACATTTGAACCGATATACCTAAATGTATCTAAATTATTGAAAAATGGTAAAATGTAATTGAAATTTGGATTATTATCTTGAATATTCAATTCTTTAATACCAGATAATTTACCATTAAGATGTCTAAACTTGTTTGTAATATCTCCATAGCGGTCATATTTGATCTTATAAATGTATAAAGTTTTAACATTATCACTAATTTTCTTCAAGTCATGAAGATCGACTTCAAATAATCTTAAATCTATGATATTTATCCAATCTGTTTTATAAAGATCTAACTTATCAGCAGTTGAAGACTTCCAATTAATAATTAATTCGGTATCCAATCTTTCAAGGAATTGAATATCGTCTTTATTGACCAGTTGCAAAATCATAATTTTGGGACGAATTCGAAATTTCTCATATACTTCTTTGACAAAGTCTAATGATTTAAGGCAAATAAAACTTTCAGCATTTATATTTTTAGCAACAGCTGAAAGTAACCGTTTATCGTCAATGATAACCACCTTTGGAACTAAGATTACGTTAATTGGACTTGAAATTGGATCATGAATAATATCTCTCAAATATTCTTCATCAATGTATTTGATAACTATGTCAATAATTTCAGTCGGTAAGGTATGTAATCTTCCAATTAAGTTAAAATCAATCATTGCAAATAATTCATTCGTTTTTTTAATAAATTAAATTAAATTTCAAACGGTTTCAATATTTTGCAGTAAAACGCTACCAAATATGACCCAATTAGGTCTACAAAGGGTAGATTGTCACATCCAAATCGAGTAATTCACGAATGATTCAAAACAGAAATAAAAACATCATAAATTTTATTTACATATACTATTTACCAACCCCTTTTCTCTAATTTTTCATCTTCTTTAATTGAATTAATTGCAATACCACTCATTAAATCACCTAAATCAGTTGAATATTCTAATAATTTAACTGGGTCATCAAAATGAGTAGTAGCATTAACAATAGCTTTTGCTAATTTTTCAGGATTATCTGATTTAAAAATACCAGAACCAACAAAAACACCATCACATCCTAATTGCATTAATAAAGCAGCATCTGCAGGAGTTGCAACACCACCAGCAGCAAACATAACAACTGGTAATCTTCCTAATTCAATAACTTGAATTAATAAATCAATTGGAACTCTTAATTCTTGAGCTAAATTAACTAATTCCTTTTCACCTTTTAATTTTTGAGCATCTTCAATATCTTTTTTAATAGTTCTAATATGATCAACAGCTGAAGAAACATCACCAGTACCTGCTTCACCTTTACATCTAATCATAGCAGCACCTTCATTGATTCTTCTTAAAGCTTCACCTAAATTTTTTGCACCACAAACAAATGGAACTTTAAATTTGGATTTATTTATATGATATTTAGTATCTGCTGGAGTTAAAACTTCACTTTCATCAATATAATCAACACCTAAAGCTTCTAAAATTTGACTTTCAACAATATGTCCAATTCTAACTTTTGCCATAACAGGGATTTTTACATTTTCCATTATATCTTTAATCATTTTTGGATCTGACATTCTACAAACTTGATTTGATTTTCTCATTTCAGCAGGAATTCTTTCTAAAGCCATGACTGAACATGCACCTGCTCTTTCTGCTATTTTAGCTTGGTCAGCATTAACAACATCCATAATAACACCACCTTTTAACATTTGAGCCAAACCGGCTTTAACTTTGAATTCTGACATAGTTTTTTGATAAAGAAATAAATTATGTTAGAATGAAATTTGAAAATTTAAAACATTGATCTAAACCGAAGTCAGAAAAAATTGACCAACCGGTTGAGACATTTTGCATATACGTTGGCATGCGCTAAGAAAATCGCGTAGTTGGTGTTACACAAAATATTATATTACTCATAATTATAATCAGAGTCAGATAAGAAAATGTATATTTCACATTTGATAAAAATATCATTAATAATGACAACTGGTAAACCAATAGTATTGGGTGTATTAGCACTACAAGGAGCATTCAGAGAACATATAGCTTACTTTAATCATATACTAAAAACTAATCCACATGAATATGCAAATTTTCAAATTGATATTATAGAAGTCAAAACAAAAGAACAACTTGAAAGTTGTAATGCATTAGTCATACCAGGTGGAGAATCAAGTCTGATGTCATATATTGCTGAAAGAACTCATTTATTACCTCATTTGTATGAATTTGTTGCCGATGAGTCAAAATCAATTTGGGGTACATGTGCTGGATTAATCTTTTTATCAAAACAAATTATTAATGGTATTGAAAATCAAAGAATATTAGGTGCTTTAAATGTTGAAGTTATTAGAAATGCTTTTGGAAGACAAATTAATTCATTTGAAAAAGATTTAGATTTTAGTTCATTTATACCTGGTTGTAAAAAATTCCCAACTGTTTTTATAAGAGCTCCAGTGGTTACAAAAATAGTTGAAAATGAAGATTCAAGCAAAGATGTGATTAAATCGGAAAATACCTATCATAATAAAGCACCAGTTGAAATATTATATTCCTTGGAAAATTATGATAATTCAAGTAATGATTTAATAGTTGCTGTTAAACAAGGTCATGTATTAGGTACTTCATTTCATCCAGAATTATCTGATGATTACACTTTCCATAAATGGTTTCTCGATGCTTTTGTTTTGAAAATTGTAAATAGTCAATAATAAATATTATCTTCTTAATTTAAGAATCTCCCTCCCTTCCACTAAAATGAAACAACTAAATAATTAAAAATTCCAAAGGCAGCCTTAAAATAAATTCATGACAAACCAAATTTGGTTGAAATGAAATTTTTCTGTCTTGTATAAAACCATTCTATGAAAAAAGCCAAAATCAAATATAAATCACTTCTCTCCTGAGGGGCGAGGTTGTCACTGAATTGTCCCGTAGTATTACAATTTCTAACGTAAGGTTCACCTTTTGAATGGCCGCATCACTGCATTTCTTGGATCGCTCTATGCCACAAAAAGCATTAGTGAGAATCTTTTGAAGATCTCGATCGATAACAAAGCAGAACCTCGTGAAACACAAGAAACTTCCAATTTTTGAATAATAGACCTTATAGTCAATTGACCACCGAAAGGTTTCTCTTTCAAAGTTATTCTGAAAAAACTAGCTTTTTATCAATAGATTGAAATTAAACTTATAGAATTTTATTGATAGTATCTCAAAGTGTAGGGAATTCTAAAAATAGATTTATACTTGAGCCACATGAGATACAATTAATTTTTCAATTCAATCAATCAAAAAATTTTCATGAAAGCTTGAAATTACAGTTTAATTAATTAATTATGTTCCTGCTTTGCATAAGTTTTTGTGTAAGTTTTTTAAATGCATTCAAAACTTTTTGCGTAATCGTCTAAATTTAATTGATTTTTTGATGGGAAAAGCTACGGATGAATCAGTCTTTTTGGCAGCTAAGGTAGTATCAGTAATATCTCAAGTTTTTAAAAGGTGAAGGGTACATAAAAACAATATATTTTAATAATTTATAAATATTAATTAATTAGGAGCTCGTGAAAAAATATAGAATTAAAATTAGTCACAAAATCAAACTCATATTAATTTACTGGTTTACAGAAAAATAATTAAATTTGTTTCAGAATAATTACCCAATTCGAACTTTGCAACAGTAAATCTAATTTTTTCAACTATTAAAATCTTAAAGAAGGAGTTTTTTCAATGTTTTAATTTACCGAAACCATCACTTTTGAATTTCAAACTCACACAGGTATAAAAAGTTTGATTTAAATCACTTTCATGTAACTTCTTTTACTGTTTTTGACCCACAAAGAAATGATTGGTAGTTTAGTCTGATAATTATTTCCTTATTGGGATATAATAGATTTTGGTTTCTCATTTTGTGATATTAAATTGATCATTAATTTTAAAGGTGCAAATTCAAACATATTTTCGTGTTTTTTTTTCTTCGAAAATTTGTCTCAAAAACAACTAACAAGTTCAATAAACTGCTTGAAAATGAAAGATAATCTAAATTTTCAAAACTAATGCTTTTTAACTATAAAGAAAGCTGATTAGAGCTTCACATCGTACAAAATTATTAATAATTTATCTTTCAAGACAATATGATCTTCGCAATTAGAAAAAATATGGCAAAAGTTGAATCGATTTTCTTATAATTTTAGATCTCTATAGTAAATCTCTGATGTAATTAGTCAATACCACCGTAGACCAAGAAAATTCGAAAAACCTCAATTTTAGGTCTAGATTTAATTCAACGAAAATTCTTCATTTGCAACTAAAATTGTTATAAAAATATAAAATTACAACTTTTTTCCACATCATCATCAAAGCTCAGAAAATGGACGAATTAGCTCAAATCATCAAAGGAATAAGTGATCTACCATTTGAGGTTGTTTCAATTATTACAAAGAATTTGAATATTGATTACAAGGCTTGTTTTTTATACGATAGATATTTAAAAGCTGTTGTAATTCCACAATTATTACATACGGTTTGTGTTTCTGAGTTGGAAAAACTTGATCTTCATATAATGTTTACTGATTACTTTCAGCCTACTGATAATTCTATCCAACTTATAACTTTCAAATCTTTTGCAGAATTTGATAGAATTGTAAGGGATTACAAATATCTTCCACAAGTTCTTTGCATCACAAATATAACCAGAAAAGGATTGAAATATTTAAACTTAATCAATAAGATCAAATTGGTGGTAATTGATTGGGATAGCTTTTTACCAGGTGGCTTGAGAGATTTACAATTATTGAAAACTGAGTTCATCTTAAATATTAATGAGATTAGAACAAGTCAATTTAAGTATTTAAGGTCGGCAATTAAATTAGATGCTTTATATGTTGAATTTGATGGTAATTTAGATGAGAGAAATTCAAGTGTAAAAGAATTAAGAGTTTCTCAGCCTTTAGCAAGTTTGAACCATTCACTTGATTGTTTCAGTGAGTTAAGGATACTCAAGTTACGTGAAAGGAAGGGATATTATCTAATGTTAGAAGATCAACCCGATGATACATTACAATTGCGTTTACAGCCAACACTTACCGAGCTAACATTAGAATTTTATGAATTATATAAGTTTGAATCTTTAAAAACCCTCCACAACTTAGAATATTTAAGAATTAAACATACATTATTTTTTCCATTTGACTTATTCGATGAATTTTGTTTGCCAAAATTGAAAACCTTTATTTTAAATGTACATCGTGATATTTTTGAAATTTATAACAACGATATGGAATTTGGTAGTTTAGATTATAATGTGAAGTTTCCAAAAAATCTAAAATGTCTTAAAATTTATTGTAGCTTGCTAAAATTAAAATTATCCTTTGAGTTTCCAAAATCTTTAGAAGTTTTAGATTTATATGTCGGTTGCAATGATGAAATATTCCAAAATTTGAAACTACCTCCAACTTTAAGGATATCAAAAATTGAATATTATGATGAATCAATTTATAGATGAATATATTTCAACTCCTAGTTTTTTATCGTTCGCATACCTTCTTTTTTAATTACCTAGGACTTAGTTTCACATTTATTGATTATCTGCAACCTCACATAGTCCACCATTATAAATTCTATGCACCTTACCAGATTGATTTTAAGTAAAATTATCTTCACAGAGATACGTGGAAGATTCAGAATTTGACCGTCATTTATGTCTTGGGTTTTCAAAAATATATAAAATAGATACGTATATAAAGAACAACAAAATTGAGTAATTCTCCTAATTCGATTTTTTACTTAAAATTCAATTTTTATTCCTAAGCTCATTAAGACATGAACTGCAATTCTTTAACCAAATTTTGATTTAATTAAGCTGAATGGTTTGCGTACAGATTTTATAAATGATTTGTTTATATATTCCTAAACTTGTGTAATGACAGATCTGTTTTTGGTAGCATTTGATTTGAGATCAAACTTGAGAGATTTAAGGTACCAGACAGTAGAAGGGATTTCATTTTAAGATAGATTTGGAGCTGAGTTTAACATTAAATTCAAAGTTTGATTAAATCTCGAGAAAGAATCTGACCGAAAAATCTTATTAGTTTAGCATCAAGTAGGCATAATTACGATTAAACTGTCTAACATTATTGTTACAAAGAAACTTTATAAAAAAGGAGACAGTGCTTTAATGAAAGGCATTTTATAATAGGCATTTAATATACAATGCACTAAATTCTATGTACCCCACAATTAATTTGGAACAGCGCAGCAAACAAGATTCAATAAACTGCATTAGTCTCAAAATGGTATTAGCCGGAACATGAAGGTTAATCAACATCAAGAATTTTCTATAGGTTTAACTTTTATTTACAAAGTTTCTTTTCAATAATTTTTTTTCAAACGTCATCTTTGACATTGTGTAGTTTCTTTTAATTAGCCGTGAAAAAAGTTTAACTTCACAAAGTTTAAAGTTTAAAGTTTAATGTTAACAGACCGCAGGTTAGAATCAAGAAATAGATTAAAATGCCTTGTATATAACCTTTCCATTATAGTACGTTATCTATATTTAAGAATTGTCGATGTCAATAGTATAAATACTTGGCATCATTGGCAAATGAATAATTAATCCAGTGAAACTCATCTCATCTCATCAAATGATGAATCAAATGAGAGAAGTACCAATAGGGAATAACATTCCGCTTTTGTACAATCTATACAGATGGATATTAAAATCCGACAAACAACAGTCAAAATCTATATATATAACTGGAATCATTTGACTCGAATTTTTTACATGAATTGTTTTGCCTCGTAAAAGAAAAATTTGTGCGGCAATTTCATTATCAACAGAAAATTAATTTTATTAATCAAGATGGATTAATTTAATTTTAACTTATCGTTTAACAAGAAAAATCTTGGCATAGATTAGAAATATAAAATCATCCAAGAAAATTTAATTAATCCATTGTATGTTATCTCATATCATTCATCTAATGAGCAATTTGTTCAAGCCATCACCTCATCAAACTCATTCTTGGAACTCAAAATTCTATACAATAAACTCTTTGAAGATTTTAAATACAAACAACACTTGTTAAATTTGAATATTGTTATTGTAACTATTTAAATAATTCAAACGTCCAGTGTAACACGCCTTTATTAAAGTAAAATATTAAAGTTTTGTGATAGATGTTGCGCTGCGCGGGTAAAAAAATGACTAGAAAACAAAAGAAAATGCAAAATTCAACCATCTTTCTTTTAACTTTATTATTATTATAAGAAACATAACTGGTCATACGTTAGTCATCTACTGGGGTATTACTTATCTAATCTCCCGGACTTGTGTTACTTTAGTAAATCTCAGCTTTTGTGTAGATAAATATTTTTTTTTCATTTTAGATGATTTATATATAAACAATTCCTTTTTTTAAAATTCCTCGTATATCATTAAATGGTTTTTCATTCAGATAAAGAATCCTATGAGAAAGGTTCTGCAGGTGCTGATTTAGAATCAGTCATTTCAAGACACACAGAAGATTACGATTTATATGTTGCAAAATCAAATCCATCAGCAATTAATCAACAAGATGGCCATAAATTAAGAAAAGCATTGGATGCTCGTCACGTTAGTATGATTGCATTGGGTGGAAGTTTGGGGTATGTATAAAGATTGTTGTCGATCAATTCGTCATTTTCTGATCAAACGTTTGCATCGTTGTTCACAAATATCGAAAGACATGACAATTATCACTGCATTAAAGTTATACTAACATTCTTTAGAACTGGTTTATTAATTGGTACAGGATCAGCTTTAAAAACTGCAGGAGCTGGTTCAATTTTAATAACGTATGCACTTATAGGATTTGTTGTTTATATTGTGTTGACTGCATTGGGTGAAGTTGCAGCTTATGTGCCGTTAAATGGTTTTGCTAATTATTGTAAAAGATATGTAGATCCAGCATTGGGATTTGCAGCTGGTTATAATTATTTAATAAAATATTTAATTTTACCACCAAATCAATTAACAGCAGGAGCTTTAACTATTCAATATTGGATTTCAAGAGATCGTGTGAACCCAGGTGTTTGGATTACTGTCTTATTAGTTATAATTACATTTGTTAATCTATTTGGAGTCAGACTTTTTGGAGAAGTTGAATTTTATTTATCAGCTTTGAAAGTCATTACATGTTTAGGAGTTATTTTATGTTTATGGTGTATTGCATTAGGAGGTTCTCCTACACACGATAGAATTGGTTTCCGTTATTGGCAAAACCCTGGAGCATTTATGGAATATGCAGATAGTTCAAAAGGTTTACTTATAGAAGGTGCAAAAGGTAGATTTGTTGCATTTGTTGCCGTTTTGGTTACTGCAGTTTTTGCATATACTGGTTCAGAATTATGTGCAATTACATTTGCTGAAACTAGAAATCCACAAAAATCAGTTCCAAGAGCTATTAAATTAACTTTATATAGAATTCTTGTTTTTTATATTCTTGCTATTTTATTTGTTGGTAT
Source organism: Insectozyma morakotiae (assembly GCA_030564645.1). Lineage (NCBI taxonomy): Eukaryota > Fungi > Ascomycota > Pichiomycetes > Serinales > Debaryomycetaceae > Insectozyma > Insectozyma morakotiae. The sequence continues at coordinate 37,883 of JAKTYD010000002.1, forward strand.
GTGTGTTTCACCAAGAGATCCATTATTATTAGGTGCCTCAGGTACAAATGCAGGTGCAAGTCCATTTGTTATTGCAATCAAGAATGCTAGAATCAATGGGTTAGATCATGTTATTAATGCAGCTATTTTATTATTTGTTTTATCAGCTGCAAATTCAGATATGTATGTTTGTTCAAGAACAATTTATTCATTAGCTGTTGATGGTTATGCACCAAAATTTTTCACAAAAACTAATAAATTAGGTGTTCCATATTATGGAGTTGCTTTATCATTTGCATTTTGTTTATTAGCTTATATGAATGTTTCATCAGGAAGTGCACAAATCTTTACATATTTTGTCAATGTTGTTTCATTAACTGGTTTAATCGCATGGGCATGTGTTTTGGTATTCCATATTAGATTCATGAAAGCATTAAAAGCTCAAGGTATTGATAGAAAAAGAGATTTGGTTTATAGATCTCCATTACAACCTTATGCTTCATACGTTGCATTATCAATTTGTATTCTTGTTATTCTTATCAAGAATTTCACAGCATTTTTGGGTGATGAATTCACTTATAAAACTTTCATAACTGGTTATATTGTATTACCAGTATTTGTTATTATTTATTTTGGTTATAAAATTGTTTACAAAACTAAAATTGTTAAACCAGAAGAAGCAGATTTAAGTACTTTCAGAGATGTTATTGTTGCTGAATATGAACAATACGAAGCTGAAGATGCCGAAAGAAAAGCAGTTAGAGAAGCTGAAGGTAAAAGATTTGATAAAGAATGGTTTTATGATAAATTTTTAGGATGGATTTTTTAATGTATTTATATTAATTTGATTTTAAATCTCTGGGGAATGTACATAATATCAACGCTGTAGAATTTATATCACAACATTTTACTATTTTAGCCAAATTTTATTTTGAATTGAGATGCTTGAATTTGACCAAGACTTGAAAGTTAATTCAATTATAAAGACGGCGTGACTTGAATTTACCAAACACGCCGTGCATATTTGGTATTACAAAATGCTTAAGCTGCATTAAAAGTTCGTAGCGCTTATAGGATTAATTCAACTTACATTTCGTTTATTGCACAAACTTGATTTTGGCTACCTAATTTATTAATGATTCATCTCAAAAAACCAAAAAAATGAATGGATTAAAGAGATAAAAATCTAAAATAATAAAAGCATAGCACAGATAAGGTACAAGACTTACAGCCGTTGGTTCTCCAAGTTGTATAGCAAGAAATTCAGCTTTAAAAACTTATTTCAACAAATTTTCAAGTAGATTTCTCCCAAATAATGTAGAAACTTCTGAGACTAATAAGTTAGAGCTACTCAATGTTTTAAGAAACATATTACATTCACCTTATGAGAAGCAAAGAAAGTAAAAAGGTTTCTTTATTATACACGTAAGTGCTACCTGAAAATATGCATAATTTAAAACATTATGCGTCTGTTTGGAGCACAAAATCTAGATATGCACAGCGCTACTGTTAAATTCTTGGCAAACATAGAAAGTCGGCTCTAAATAATTTGACTTTTTCTTATGACTCCGCGCTAATCTTTTTATTTATGACTCTCGAAATCAGGAATCGAAGAATCAAACCATTGAATGAAAGAAAAAGAATATCAGCAGCTTGTGATAGATGCAGATCAAAGAAGATAAAATGTGAAGGTGGTCATCCATGTCAAAAATGTATAAAATCAAATCTAGAATGTAAGATAAGTTCAAGAGACGCACCTATAAATCCATTGAATTATAAAGAACAATATACTGAAATTAGAAAATATAATTGTAAATTAGAAAGAATTATTCAATTTTTATATCCAGATACATCATTAGAATATCTAAGGAACAATATTGATGAATTTGAAAAACAAATTTGTATCAACAAGAAAACTTCAATTGAACAACCATTACAAAATTTCAAAAAACTGTTTATATCAACCACGGACCAAAGTTTTATACAGTCAATAAATGCTACACCGAGTTCCAACTCGACAATACTAAATTCATTTTCATATAATCATGTAGAATTATTTCGACAAAGTTTATCACCATTAGTCAAATATGCAGTAGAATCACTCCCATCCAATGAAAGAATAAAGAAATTGGTCAAGATTTATTTAAACATCTGTGAAACGAATTATTTTTACATGCATCATATGAAAACTTATGCAAAAGTTGAAGAAATTATCAAACAACGAGACGAAAATAATCTTGAATACTTTATAGATAATTGGGATCATTTATGTATTATCTTAATTACAATTGCCATCTCATCAGGGTTTGAATTTATTGAGGATGATGAACCATTCCCAGAATTTCTCATTTCATGTGAATCAACACCAGGTATAAAATATTATTATGCTGCTTTACCATTTGCAAGTCATTTAATAGACAAGAAATCCATTGAAAGTGTACAGGGGTTATTATTATTTGGGATATTTGTAACTACAAATAAACTAGAAAATTTTCAAATGATGGATGGAGGATATTTATTTATGAATTTAGCATTGGAAATTGCAATTGCGAATAAATTACATTTAAAAGAATCATTTCAAAATAGTTCCACTGAAGATCAAGAAATTTGTAAAAGATTATGGTGGACTGTTTATACTATGGAAAGAAGACATGGTGTGAATATAGGTAAACAAGAAATCATTTCTCCAAAAGATATAACAGTAGAGTATCCTATATATGTACCGGAGTTGAATAATATGTTTGGTCAAAATAATTATCAAAGTCAAATATCAATTATAGATTTGAATTTTATATTTAGAGAAATTACTGAAATTCAAAGAAAATTCGATAATTCAATAGATGGGAAAGTAATACGAAGATTATTAGAACAAGTTGAAGAATGTAAATTGAATTTTCCACCTCATTCGAATATAGATAAATTAGATCCAAAATCCAATCTTTTTAGAGGAAGTATTCATTTAAATTTGACATACTATTTAGCAAAGATTTATATTGGAAAACCATTTCTTCTATACAAAATTGATAATGTTGAGAAGTTAAATCAAAAGAATGATTATGAAACTGCATTTGTTGATCATTTATCATCTGTATGCATCGATGCAGCTTTTTGTTCAATCGAATTATTATCAGAATTACAAAAGAATAATAAACTAGGATTATTTTCATGTTCGGATATAAATTTCTGTAATATTTCATTATTCACAGTTTTATTATTTTTAAAATTAGATAAATCTGAAACAACATTACATTATTTGAAAAAAGGATTGAAAATCTTATCTATGATTTCAATAATTAGTCCAAGTGCCAGATCTTCATTACAGAACTTCAAGAAACTAAATAAATTAGTTAGTGAATATGCTGATGAAGAATTTAAGACAAGTAATCTCTTTGAAGTGCCTTTGGAATCATTTCCAATTCAAAATGAATCAGTTTTGAATTTTGAAAAGTTACTAGATGATGATGTATTCTATGCTAATTCTCAACAAGATGTTTTGAATGAATTTGAAGAATTACTTTCTTCTATAGATGTTGATAAATTGAATTGATATAGAATTAATATATAAGAAATTATGCAGAAAAAAGAACTCATCGATGATCGAATCAATAGATTCAAAGTCGCCATATTATGATATTCAAAAGACAAAATATGGAGGAAGAGGATGCTTTTCTATAAGGAAAATCTCTAAAGGAACAATCATACATATTTGTGCATCACCACTAAGCTCTACCATTTCAAAACCATTCAAAAAAGAAGTATGCTATTTTTGTTTCAATTACGAATTTGGAAAATATATGAAGTATAAAATAGGTAAGAAAATAGGTAAAGATCAATGCTCAATTTGGTTCTGTAGCTCTGAATGTGAAAATAAATTCAAAGAACAAGATTTGAATGAAATTTATATTGATAATTTATTATCTTGTGAAAAATATTATTTAAATGGATTAAATAAACCTGAAGTTGAGCCTATTGAACCAAAAGATTTAAATGAAGCTATAATACGAGAATGGCAACAAGTTGATTTATGGAATGAAAAAATCAAATCATTGAAATCAAGTAAATTACAAAATTTAATACCTAGAATTGATGATAGTGAATACCTTGAGATAAGATATTGTATTGGAGTGCTATTTCAAATGTATAAAGATCAACAGCATGAAAATTACGAACTATCGTTATTTAATCTTCTTCAGTCATCTGAAATTGAAAAATATCAAAAGTATCCATATTTGTTATATTCATATATAAACATATACAAGTTTCTCAAATTAACATGTTCACCAGAGTTACAAAAATTCATAACTACAGATTCTATACGGTCCATCATTGGTAAAAACTTATCCAATGCATTTGGAATATGGTCAGAAACAAAATCACGAGAGGAAGATAAAGAATTTCTAGGATTTGGAGTTTATCCTTCAGCATCATTTTTCAATCATTCATGTGATCCTAATCTAATCAAAACAAGAATCAAAAATCAACTCGAGTTCAAAACTCTTCGAGATATTGAAATTGGAGAAGAGTTATGCATAAATTATGGTAATTACCTTAATGAATCAGTTACAATTCGACAAAAGGAATTACAGGAATGGTTTTTCAAATGTCAATGCAAAAAGTGTATATTTGATTTATTTGGTAAAATCACAATTTGAATAAAATTTCTTGAATTCTTCACAATCTGCCATTTCTTTCAATTTTGGTTGTTGACATTTATCCCAATAAACTCTATCTGGTAAATTCAATAAATGAGCCAAAACTCTTCTTGGAAATTGTAAATCTACAATTCCAAATTCTTCTAATTTTGCAACATATACTTCTTTATTTTTTTCATCGTGACAAATTGTAAAACTTATAAAATCAGATTCATTTAATAATTTATTCAATTCAGAATCATCTTTTTTAAATTTTTTGAATTCCAATTTTTGATTCTTTTTAAATTTTGTATTATTAAATTTTGATCTTACTTTTAATGAATCTTCAAATTTATCTATTAAATCATGTTGTACAGGTACAAATTGTATATGTTTATGAATATTAGTCAACCTACTAATTTCGAAGAAAATTAATTTATAAATTGGTTTTTGTTTGAATGAATTGATTAATGAATTTTCATATTTAATTTGTTCTTGATAAATTGGTGAATCTTCAGTTAATAAATTAGTTGCTCTAATTGATGGAATATGTTCTATAGGTATTATTATTCCATGACCTGAAAATGGTAGTTCTTTATTTGATCTGGTTAAGGGACCTTTAGCAATGGTTAAATAATTATATGAACCAATTGATATAATCATATGAGTTTCAGTTGAAGAATTACTTAAACAAAAAAAACATTGATCTGGAGTCACTATTTTAATCTTTTTAGCTTCTTTTTCATCTTCTTTTTCAATTGGTCTTTTCTTTGTGAATGGATTATCTATAAGGTTTAAATTTAAATCATTATCTTGTAAAATTCCAATTGAAAATGCATAAAACCATTTCTCACCACTTCCTTCCTCTGCCAAACTTAAGAATCTTGTCACTATTTCATTGTCCCACTTAAATGGTTCCAATTCAAAGAATTTTTTTGAATGTGAAAATATATACCTTGGAGTATATTGTTTGATCAATTTATCAATCAATTCGTTTCCAGAACTGACTTTGTGTTTGTTGGCTATTGCACATGGCCAATCATTACATATGACAATATCTATACTGACATCATTGGGTATATTAGGTAAATGCTCTTCTTTTATATCATTTAATATCATCATTACTAGATTTGATTTAAATTTAATTATACTATATGGTGGTTTCAGATAAGTTAAATTTGTTTTAATATCAACTAAACTTCTATCGTCGACTATTTTGTTTTCAATCTCATCTGATATTTCTAATTTATCTCTTGTGAAATATGTTGGACTTTTTATATCTATATCCTTAGGTATTGAAGATTCTTTAGGAATGACATCACCCAATAATACTGTTGCTTCAAAAGGTCCATTTTTTGTATATTGAGTATTTGATTTTTCTAAAACTTTCACCAATCCATCAATTGAAGGGTTTAATATTAGAAATTTCAGTTTATCTTGCATATTTAATTGTTGCAATTTTTGATGAGAATAATATTATATTGCGATCTGAAAATCAGTCACGTGAAAATCAAAAGTAAACAAATGGATCTGAATAATATAAAAGTTACAGTTCGAGTTAGACCGTTATTAAAAAGAGAAGATGACTCAGAATCATTGGTATCAATGCCAAATAATGGAACTACAATATTAAATAATCCAAAGACGAAAGAATCAAAACTGTATACTTTCGATGAATGCCTTTGGTCATTTAATAAAAATGAATCTTATGTTGACAATTATAATTATTATTCCAAAGTTGGACCTGAATTATTATCACATTTGTTTGAGGGTTATAATGTTTGTTTATTAGCTTATGGACAAACATCTTCGGGGAAAACATTCACAATGATGGGAAATAAACAAGAACCAGGGTTGATACCATTTTTAATCAAAGATATTCTTAAACAAATGGAACTTTCAGTGAATCAAAAAATTAATAGTGAATTGAAATTCTCATATATTGAAATTTATAATGAACAAGTAAAAGATTTATTAGGTGATGCAAAATGTAAAGTTCGTGAACATCCAATTTCTGGACCATACGTTGAAAATGCAAAAGAATGTTACATCGAAAATTATCATCAGTTTTTAAAGTTATTATCTAAAGGTAATGTACAAAGATCAACTGCTTCAACTTCAATGAATGATAAAAGTTCACGAAGTCATGCAATAATCACCCTAACCTTGAAACAAACAAGATTCAATGGTCAAGATTATAGTGTAGGTGAAGCTTCAGAAGAAATGATTTCTAATATAAAGTTGGTTGATTTGGCTGGTTCAGAAAGATTAACAAAGACAAAATTATTTGGACAACACGATAGAGTTAAAGAAGGTTCATTAATTAATAAATCCTTGACGGTTTTAGGTAGATGTATCAATTTACTTTCATCAAAAGCAAATATTATCCCCTATAGAGATTCAATTCTAACGTACTTATTAAAAGAAAATTTATCCGGTAATTCAAAAACATGTATGATATTTTGTATATCACCAATAGATTATGAAGAAACTAATCAAACTTTGAATTATGCTCAACAAGTTAAAAAGATTAAAACTTCAGCTAAAGCAAATAAAACAAAATTATCAAATGTACCTATAGATTGGCAACAATTACAAAAGAATGATCAAACAGTAATTGATTCCTTGAAAAATGAAATTAATTTATTAAATGAAAAATTAAATAATTCAAATGTTAATAATATAATTGAATTCTTGGATAAAGAAAGTTTGAAATTGAAATTTGAAAATAAATATCTAAGAAAAATGTTACTTCGGAAAAATAATCAAATAAATGAATTAAATAATCATATTGATTTTATAACAACCGAGTATAATCAATTATACAACGAATCAACCATCACTCAAATAAACAATAATAAAACAATGTTATTAAAAGAATTACAAATCAAAACCGATTTAGTTATAGATGATTTAAATACATTAAAATTTATTTGATTTTGATCTCTAATTATTTCCGAAATTTTGTCACGCACTCTTCATGACAACAAGAAATCAAGACGATAGAAAGAGGTTACGAGAATTGATAAATGCCGATAAGAAAGAGAGATTGATCCAACGGCAAGAAGAAATGAATCGACAACCACAATTCAATGAAGAAATCAAATCAAATCAATGTATATTAGCTATAAAATTATTTGATGGAAGTACAATAAAACATGAATTTAACCCACAAGATACTCTAATAAATGTTAGGGAATGGTTAGATCAAGATATAGAAATCATTTCTTCCAATAAAAGTATGCCATCATTTGCCACAAGATCATATCCATATCCTACTGGTTATTTATTTCATCGACCAATATTACCAAGAATAACGTATAATGAAGAACAAGAAACAAATAATCTAATAGATTTACAGTTAACACCGAGATCTATATTGATATTGAAACCTACATATGATGATGATGAATCAAATCCACCAAAACCGAATTCACAAGGATACCTAAAGAATATGTATCAGGGATTATGTAAATTAAGTTCGGCATTATTTTCATTCTTTGATTATGGAGTAGAATCAGAACATCAAGAAGATATACCTCCACCAATCATTCATTCACCACAATTTGTATCATTAAATGATCGATCATTATCATCTTCATTATTAAACATACAACATCCAGAAAATGAAGAAGAATCAAAATTATATACTAATGAAAATATTTCAGAATCATCACATTTATCAAATTTCACAAGTCGTTCACCAACTCCAAGGCCTTCTTCAAGTAGAGTCCAAACAATACATGATGCTGAAAAAATCGATACATATAATGGTAATAGTTTAAATTTAAATGATGATAAGGATTAATATATATTTTTTCTCTTATAATGGATAATAAATTATTCAATTCTTTAGAAAATTTAATTAAATTTGATAATAAAATTGTATCAGATGCTTCTATTTTAACTTGTGGATGTTTAGTATCTGAACAGCAGTTTTTGAATGAATTGGTTTGTCCAAATTTTCATGAAAATGTATCAATTCTTAAAGAAATACAGCCGTTGAGAGATTTGTATCAGATTTTACATCCAAGAAGAAAATCAACCAAATCAGCTGATGAAGAGTCAACAGATCTAATAGGGTTATTCTACAAATTTGCAAAAGAGGAACAATTTGAAAAGCCAGATCCAATTGATATTAATAAACCATTGGATACACCTTCTAGCTTATCAATTTCACCAATTACTTACAAATTAGAAAAAAATCTACTAGAATTAGTGAATGAAGAAAAAGAATACAATTTTAGCAAATGTTATCCATTCCATAGACAATTATTATCATTTCCAACAAATCAATTGAAATTCAATTTCTTCAAAGGAAATAATATAAAAAAGGCAATCAATTCATCAATTTATTCATACTTTGATTTCAACACTGGATTAGAAGTTACAAAATTTGTATTAATCAATGAAAAAAAATGGGAATTATACGAATATAAAGGTGAACATGTGAAATTAATTTGTTGCGGAAGATCATCTGGTGAATATGGTGACTCACTAAACAATTTATCCTTTCCAAATAAAGAAGAAATTATTATAAGAAATGATTTTAATAAGCAAAATTCTAAAACTGAATTGAAAGAGGTTTTATCAAGTTATGATCAAATTCATTGTGAATTGACAAGAAATTTTTTAGTGATCTCAGGTACAAGAGGTGTATTGAGAGTGATTAATATAAGTTCAAGTCTAGAATATGAGCTAGGTCAGCCTATATATACATATGTAACTGATTTTCCAATACGATGTATTTCAATTTCACCCAACGAATCGTTAATCGCTTGTGGTATCACAGCAAAAGAACGAATTTCAGGTAGAGAACAACCATTTGTAATACTACATCGAATGATTTATTCAAATAAATTAGAAAGTGTCGATCCAATAACTATAACTATACCATATCGCGATCCGATAAAAATAATTAACTTCAATTCAAATTCAACACATATTATCATTGCAACAACATGGGAATCAAGGTATATTATAATCAAATTGAAATCCGATGATAACTATAGAAAACCACGTCTAGTGTGGTCTGAATATGTTTATAAAGAAGATATCGGAGATTCGATGTCAAATGAAAGTATAACTGATGTAAAATTTGGACATTCGAACACAGTCATCATTGCCTCATGCTCACTAAAGAAAACACCACCTTTACTAATCAGATTAGATGGAGTGGACATAATTGACAATCAATCTACAAGTTCAGAGGATGATCAAATAAAATCTTCCGAAATAATTTCAAAATTTCCAGAAACTGGTTCATTAATTCATAAAGTAGCAATATCGCCAAGAAATGACGGTTTAATATTTCTAGATCGAGATGGAAGATTATATTTGATTACAAATTTCAAAAATGATAAAAAGATTGTAGTTCTCTTAGGAGATGTTGCTAATTCAGAAAGATTTTCAGAAAGTGCTTCAGTAATTTTTAGTCCTGATGGTGGGAAAGTATTCACAATTGATAGAAAATGTAATTTCCAAGTATTTGATTTTACAAAAGGTGTGCCAGGTAAAGATTCTAACGTTATTAAATGCAAGCTTATAAATATTTAAATATAATAATATACGAGATGAATAGAGCCACAAGAAAAAAAAAAATCGAAAAATTTATACCATCCAAGATGTCTGTTCCACCTGTTAAAGAAGATATATTAGAATTAATAGGTAATACCCCATTAGTCAAACTTAATAAGATACCACAAAGTTTAGGCATCAAAGCTCAGATCTATGCAAAAGTAGAATTATTCAATGCTGGTGGTTCAATTAAAGATCGTATTGCCAAAAATATGGTTTTAGAAGCTGAAAAACAAGGTAGAATCAAACCAAATGCAGGTTATACCTTAATAGAACCTACTTCAGGAAATACAGGTATTGGTTTAGCATTAGTTGGTGCCGTTAGAGGTTATAGAACTATTATTACTTTACCTGAAAAAATGTCAAATGAAAAAGTATCAGTATTGAAAGCATTAGGTGCAGAAATTATTAGAACACCAACTGAAGCTGCTTGGGATGCACCAGAATCTCATATTGGTGTTGCAAGAAAATTAGAAAAAGAAATTCCAAATTCCGTCATTTTAGATCAATATGGTAATGTAGCAAATCCAAATGCTCATTATTATGGTACCGGTTATGAAATTTGGCAACAAACTGAAGGAAAAATCACCCATTTAGTTGCCGGTGCTGGTACTGGTGGTACAATCACTGGTATGTCAAAATATTTAAAAGAACAAAATGAACAAGTTTATGTTGTTGGTGCTGATCCAAAAGGTTCAATACTAGCACAACCAGAAAGTTTAAATACCAGTAGTGAAGGATATATGGTTGAAGGTATTGGTTATGATTTTATTCCAGATGTTTTAAATAGAAAATATGTTGATAAATGGATTAAAACCGATGATAAAGAAAGTTTTAAATTAGCTAGAAGAATTATAAGAGAGGAAGGTATTTTAGTTGGTGGTTCATCAGGTAGTGCTTTACAAGCAGCTATTGAAACAGCTAAAGATTTGACTGAAAATGATGTAGTTGTTGTTGTTTTCCCAGATTCAATTAGATCTTATTTATCTAAATTTGCTGATGATGAATGGATGGTTTCAAATGGATTTGAAGTTGATGACAAATCAAATGTAAATAAAGCAGATGAAATATTAGCTACTAGAACTGTTGCTGATTTGGTTTCAAATAAATCACCAGTTGTTACTGTTGAATTACAAGATACTGTTAATAAAACTTTCAACTTATTAAAAGATAATGGATTTGATCAATTACCAGTTTTAAACAAATCTGGACAATTGATTGGTTTAATAACTTTATCAAAAATATTGAAATCTTTAAGTACAAGAAAAATTCAAATGACAAATTCAATTAGTTCAATAATTATTGATTTTAGAAAATTAAAAGATTTTGAAAAATCATTTACTATTAATAAAAGTTCAGGTTTCACTAAAAGAAGTTATGAACCAATTAATTTAAATACAAAATTAAATGTATTGAATAAATTTTTTGAAACTAATTCAAATGCAATTATAACTGATTCAGATTTAAAACCAGTTCAAATTGTAACTAAAGTTGATTTATTAAGTTACTTAACTAAGGATTTATATTAGAATATATAACTAGGAGAATTTCCATCTATTACCACAATTTTCACAAGTACAAAATGTAGTTAATGGTTCATCCGCTGATCTTGTTTGCATTTGATAATAACTAACTTTCTTATGTTTACATTTTCCACAAGTAAATCTATCAGTAACTGCTCTTTTCTCGGTTGCACCTTGAGCATCAAATAAATTTTGTTTATGTAATTGTTCCATTTCTTTACGTAAAGATTCTGGTGCCATTTCAGTTGGTTTCATATTGATGAAATCGCTTGCTTTAATTGATTTTGTAAGTAATCTTTCTCTAATTTCAGGGTTTTTCTTATTTCGAAGATTCATTGTGAATGTTCTTAATTTGGTTCTATATGAATCATTAACCTTACCATATTGTTGTTTATATACTTCATTTTCAATTTCTGATGCTACCGATAAGATCAATTTTGATGAATCATCTCTATCAACGGCTAAAGATGTGTATAAGGCACTTACTGATGCATTTCTAGTTGAATTTTCATATATTTGGGTATTGATTGCATCTGATTTAGGTGTTCTTGGACCAGTATAGTGTCTCTTTGGTTCTGATGGTGTTGTTGTTGTGGTTGTGGTAGTTGGTGTTTCTTGTTTCTCTTCCTTGGATTCTTGTTTCTTCTTTAATGAATCTTTCTTAACTGCATCTCTCCAATTTCTAATCATTTTCTTTACTAATGTGTTGATTTCAGAATTTTCATGACTTCTAAATTTATTAACGGCAACACCAACTTTAGTCTCTCTTAACAATTTCTCAGTAGGTATGATATCATCATTCAAAATGTTTAATAATTTAAGAATAGTTGATTCATCTTGAGATTTTTCAAGATTGGATACAATTGATTTAATCTCTTTCGTATCCATGATAGATAATATTTTTTTTACCAATTTTTTTTTTTTACTAATGGATACAAAAAGTACTTGTGTTTCAATCGGAAAATTTCCACTTGATTATACAGAAGATCAAGTTCTAGATATAGCGAGATCAGTAGGACCCGTACTTGATGTCAAATTATTGTTTGATGATTTAACTGGGAAATCAAAGGGGTATGCAATAATAAATTATGGAGATAATGAAACAGCAGCTTCAGCAGTACGGAATTTAAATTATATGACATTACCAAATGGAAGATTTTTGAAATGTTCATTTGTATCTGATTATGATATGATGAGTAATAATCTCGGGGGAGAGGAAGTTGTCAAATTGCCTCCTTTACCATTGGGAATTCAAATACATCCATCACAAAATGCATCACAAGTCATATCATCAATATTAAGTAGTATAGATCCACAATCAAGATTACAAATACTAAAAGAAATTAAAACAATGAGTATAGAGAATCCAAAAACTACAAAAGTTTTATTAGAAAGATTTCCACAATTAAGTTTAGCATTAGTTGAATTAAGTTTAATTTCAAGTACAACAAATCAAGAATTAATAGAACTAACCCTAAATAAAAAACAAATTGATTTAAAAACTTTGACATTTGATCATGTTAGATTATTACAAAATATTGAAAAATTAACACCAGAAGATATAAACGAGTTGAATAATGACCAAAAAGAAGTAATTAGAAAAGTACAACAAGAAATAGAAAATGGCTCCTATGGTGAAGTTTCATTAAAAGAAATTTGAAACTTGTATATTGAAATTCTGTGGATTCTAAAAGCTCATAATTCAATGCTAACTAATCAATTCTTTGATATGATGTTGCAATTGTATAAAATGGATACGTTTAATGCCAATAAATCTTTTCAAGAACGACCTCTTTGATCAATCACATGCCTGTTCTGATAAACATCAATATTTTGGTTAATTTTTAAACTTTTGATTCTTTTTTCTCCATATTGATTTTCATATTCACTTTTTAATTTCAATTATAAATAGCAAACTCGATACAACAACCGAAAAAAACTAGTAAACACATCAATGCCTTCATCAAGCAATAATATTAGAAAAACAAGAGAAGAATTGTTGGCTGATTTTGAAAATGATTTGGTCAGATTTGAAGCAATGTCAATAAAGATAGATGGACATGATCTTCCTTTAGTATTTTCCAGATACATGGATCCAATGCCACAAAGATTACACTTTATAATACCTGAATATTCAACCTATCATTTATCAATTAGATACAAAGTATTAAAACGACCATTACAAAGATTAACATATCATCAAACAGTTAAAAAATCAGGAATAGTTGTTGACCTGAGAGATTTACATATGATACAAGATGCAAAGATTAATAATCATTTAGATGATGGGGATTTTCATGAAATAACATTTCCGCCAGGTGGTGTACCAGGTGGAACATTTTTAAGAGGTGATTATCCTGCTAAAAGTACAATTAAAGAGAATGGTGAAAAGATTTGGAGTTATAAGTGGACATTAGAAATTTCAAAAAAACATGAAAAGCCAGCCGTAGGTGGATTTGATTAAATACATAAATTTCTTTTTTAAGTGGTAAAATACCCCCTAAGCATTCTCTGATAAGAAAAAACGATACTCGGATTCAATGTGACATTTGTTACATAATAAATAGTTTATTTTTTTAGGTAATGCGTGATAAGTCACTTGATCACAACTTTATTATTACCCTTTTTTTATAACAATTATTACCACCACAACTATACCATTTTTTAAACTTCAATTATAATTACAACAACGTTATTCAAATAAATAATTAATTATGAGTTCACCTAAGAGACGCATTGAAAAAGATGTTATGGAATTAATGATGTCAGATCATGATGTTACATTAATTGATGATTCAATTCAACAATTCTTTGTCATTTTTAAAGGTCCAGTTGATACTCCTTATGAAGGTGGATATTGGAAAATTAGAGTTGAATTACCTGATCAATATCCTATAAAATCACCATCAATAGGGTTCACAAATAAAATTTATCATCCAAATATCGATGAAGGATCAGGATCCGTTTGTTTAGATGTAATAAATCAAACTTGGTCTCCTATGTTTGGTTTATTGAATATATTTGAGAATTTCTTACCTCATTTATTAAGATATGCTAATCCAAGTGATCCTTTAAATACTGAGGCTTCAAATTTAATGACTAAAGATGAACTGAAATATAATGATACTGTACGTAAATATGTTCAACAATATGCTAAAAATCTACCCGAAATGAATGGAATAGCTGATGAAAATTTGAATGAGGATGAAGATGATGAATTGAGTGATGTTGGAAGTTTATCGAGTGATGACGAAGATGACGAAGAAGTTGCTGGTGATATGGAAGTCTAAATTAGTCATATATTCAACTTTAGAAGAAGAATAGTGGTGCATATATAAATAAATCTTTATTGCTTTGACATTATCAAATCTCTTATTATCAAATTGTAAGGTTTCAAAGGGTCGTCATGTCCTGATTGTTTAGCCTTTTCTAAATAATTCTTAAAACAGAGGAATGAATGTCTCAAAACAGTCTATAAATTATCTGAAATGTTGATCAACTAGATTATTTATCAACGAACCAACTAAACAGTCTAACTTGTTTATCCTTTGATTCTCAATAATGAGCTTCTTTACAATCTCTAATTACTTTATATCATATTCACTATTTCAATTACAATTCTATATTTTTCACTTGTTAACTTTTATAATTCAAAGCGTATTTTTTTCTTCGCAATTCGTATCATGACAGATGAAGTTTCAACTATAGAAGAACCAAAGAAAACAACAATATCCAATGATGATCTATATCGACACTCATCTCAATATGGATTGTGGTCTTTCACACAACCGAAATTGGAACAACTACGTAAAGAAACAAATCTGAATGGTCAAAATTTTGCAAAAGAAAATTTCCATCAACAATTCAATCAATCAAAAGCATCAAATCCAGAAATATTTGAAAAGTTTTCCAATGAACTAAATGAAGATAAACTATTAAATTTAATCACATATGAAGAAGAATTGACATTTCTTGATTTTTATATTCAAAATATAACTACAACTTGTAATTTTTTCAAAATGCCAACTCAAGTTAGATTAACAGCTTCATCATTTTTTAAAAAATTTTACCTTGTGAATTCAGTAATGCAATACCATCCTAAGAATATTTTGTATACTTGTATTTTCCTTGCTGCTAAATCTGAAAATTATTTTATTTCAATTGAATCATTTGTTAAACCTTTAACTAAAATAGATACAAAACATATCTTAGATCTAGAGTTTATCGTTTTACAAAGTTTGAAATTTACATTAATGGTACATCATCCAATACGACCTTTGTATGGATTATTTTTAGATACACAAGGGGAATTGCTACGTTGTGACCCACCAACACCAAACATCACAGTTGATAAATTAGGTGAATTATATAACAATTCAAGAGAATGGTTAAACAAATACTATATGATCAGTGATGCTGCATTCTTATTCACTCCTCCACAAATTGCATTAGCATCAATGTATGATACTGATTCCAAAATAACTCAGCTATATTTGAAGAAAAAATTTGCTAAACAACCACAAGAGTATAAATTATTGGTAGATCTTATTGAAAAATGCATTAACATCTCGAAACAACCTCATACGGCTGATAGAGAAGCTAGTAAAGAAATAGACAGGAAATGTTTTTATCTATTGAACCCAAAAAATTTGATTGATAAGAGAATAAAAAAGCTAACAACTACATAAAGAATTATAGAATATATACAAATTTGTCATCACTTTGTGTTTCTATTTTGATGTTCTTGAATTGTTCTATTTGTGTACCAGCTCTTCATAAATTCATAATATTAACCAAATTAAAGCTGCAATGATAGAAAATCCTATAATAGCAGTAATTATAGCTGCACCGGCTTTATCTTTAGTTGATAATGTTAATGGTTTAGCATTTTGTTTCACTTTTGGATATCCATTAGCTGGATGCCCAATTGATGAACCCCCTTCATCAGCTGTGAAAGGTGCTGGCATTTTCCAAGTAAATAAGTTTTGAATAGTCTCTAATGCACTCATTTGTTCTCCTAAACCAATACGATTATCGAAATGATTACCAACTCCATAAAGACCTGCTTCTTCTATAGTCCAATTTGTCCAATCCATTCCACAAGTTACACCATCATAACCACCACTACAAGAGCCAGCCGCGGCATTTGCAGAATCCAATAACCAACCGCGTATAGTTTCTTCAGTATCAGGTACCAATTTTGAAGTCAATCCTAAGAATCTAGCAAAAAAAGCTTTAAAAGACCTTTGATCATTATTGCAATTGTTTGGTTGACACAGGGCCTCATACAAAACAGAATTATTATAAACATCTTTGAAAAACACTTGAGAACTTCTTAGAAATTGCATTGTATAGTTATACCATTTTTCATCCAATGTATAATTGTATAAATAAGCACAACCTGCCATCATTAGACCTTGATTATAAGACCAAACATTTTTAGTTACATCAGAACAATTATTATCGATTTTAACTCCATCATATACAAACCACCATTCATTTTCAGTCAATAATCCTACTCCATACATCCAATCAAAGACTTTTTCTGCCCAATCTACATATGTATCGTTACCTGTAAACCTTGCTAATCGTGCAGCGATATTGAATAAGCATCCATTACTAACAGAATTTTTATAATCATAACCTGAATTCCATTGGAAAATTTGCCATCTTAAACCACCTCCACATTTTTCATTGTCCCATCTTGAAGTCATAGTATTAAATACAGCTTGAGCTAAACCTAACCATGATTTTTTGGGATTAGTTGGATTACTGAAGTTCCGTTCAGCTGCACCCATTACTGCTAATCCCCAAAATCCTTGATCATCATTACCTTCAGTTGTACTTTGATTTAATGGAATGTAATTTAAATCATCACCCGTTTGATATTCTAATGCTTCTTTGATAAGGGGTACTAATGTATCATTTTGAAAGAAAAATGTATAATCAATCAATGATCCAAAGGCTCCACCTGCTTCCCACCAATAATAGGGCCATGTGAACATACCTATTGTTCCACCATGTTTAGTACCTTCGTAATAATCTAGTAAACCATGAACGATTGAATTAGCAGCCGTTTCAATTGTTGTGTCGTTATTAGTATCTATCCATAAACAGTGTATATATGTGATAAAATATGATACTAGTATAAATCTCATTATGAGTAAGTAATTTATGAAAATTGCTGCAATTTTTTTCTCTTTTGCAATTTCAACAAAGTTAATAGCTTTGATTGCATATAATAACAGTAATTGAACGCGTAACACTGCCGACTTTGAACAATCCCTACTGTAAACATAGAAATTAGAGTTGTATTTTGAATTCAAATGGGTTACCTTGACATATACATTTAAGTTTGATCGGTTTAATTTTTAGAATGTTTTAAATTTTTTCTTGGATCTTGAGATCTGGCCCCTTGCATAAGCCTTTCTACAAAAGCAGCTTCGAAAATACGCGAGCATTTTTTGATGCAAAACTAAAAAAATAACAAGCTGTAGACTTAAAGGCAATTCTTCAACAAAAAACTTTGGGTATTGGCTCTTTCACTTGACTAAAATTTATGAAAATTTATTAGTCTAAATCTTATTCAACTTTCGATAATTAATTAGTGAAGATGACTTTGCTTCTAATATCATTGGTTGTAACTTCAAGAATAGAGACGAACTTTATGAATGATCTAAGTATGTCTAAAAAATTCCCATTCATTTTATGCGGTTCAACTACAGTTAATTAAAACTAAGTAAATTTCAAAACAATTCTTATAAATCTAAGAAATCTCCGAATATTATCAAAATTAAAATAATATTGTAGAGTTTTTCTTTTTATTTGTTATCGATAATATCCAAGCTTACAAATCTACATAATCAAGCGTTTTTAATTGATGTTCCATTCAGATTTAATCTTGATTTTATTGGCATCTCTTTTTTTGCAGCTAAATTAATCTTTTTTTCTCTAGCGGGTATAATTTTTATTTTCTTAGCGGGTAGTATATTAATATTTCCTAATTGAGATGAAGCCGAGAGAATTTATAACCAATATTGCTGCGTTTTTATTTATATGCCCCCAGAATTTTTTTGCCGTGATATTTGAATTAAATTTAAATTTGAATTTTTTTGAAATGATTTTAAAATTTAAAAGATTTTTATCTTCATCTTCAACAAGAATGATTTCTCAAATTAAAAATCAAAATTTAATTCAAACAAAAGGTTTCATAAATGGTGAATGGGTATCAAGTTCTACTGATGCAACATTTGTTGTTACAAACCCAGCATTAGTTCCAAAAAAAGAAGCTGAACTTGAATCAGTTTCATCAATGACAGCTGATGATTATAATAAAGCCATTGATGTTGCTTATGATACATTTCAAACTTTTAAAACCACTACTGGTAGATATAGACTGGGATTATTATTAAGATTATATGAATTAATGATTGAAAATCAAGAAGATTTAGCAAGATTATGTGTTTTAGAAAATGGTAAGCCATATGCTGATGCACTTGGTGAAGTTAAATACGCAGCTTCATTCTTTCAATGGTTTTCAGAAGAAGCACCAAGAATCAATGGAGATTTAATTCCATCACAAAACCCACAAAATAGAATTGTAGTTATGAAACAACCAGTTGGTGTATGTGGTATCTTAACACCATGGAATTTTCCATTAGCTATGATTACAAGAAAAGTTGGTGCAGCAATTGCCACTGGTTGTACAACTGTTATAAAACCAGCTTCAGAAACTCCATTATCAGCATTAGCTATTGCTTATTTAGCTAAAGAAGCCGGATTTCCAGCTGGTACAATTAATGTTTTACCATGTAAATCAAGTTCAATGGCTGGTAAATTAATTTGTGAACATCCAAAAGTTAAAAAAGTTAGTTTTACTGGTTCAACAGGTGTTGGATCAATTTTAATGCAACAAAGTAGTTCAACTTTGAAAAAATTATCAATGGAATTAGGTGGTAATGCTCCATTCATAGTATTTGATGATGTAAAAGATATAGATAAAGCTGTTCAAGGTGCTATACAATCAAAATTTAGATCAAGTGGTCAAACATGTGTTTGTGCAAATAGATTATTTATTCATGAATCTATATATGATGAATTCAAAGATAAATTAGTTCAAAAATTAAAAGATACAGTTGTATTAGGTGATGGATTAAAAGAAGATGTAACTTATGGACCAGTTATTAATGAAAGATCAATGAAGAAAGTCAGAGAACATATTGAAGATGCTACTGGAAAAGGAGCAAAATTATTATTTGGTGGTAATAAAAGAGAAGATATTGGTGGAAATTTCCATGAAATGACTGTTTTAGGTGATGTTACTACTGATATGATGATCTTCCATGATGAAACTTTTGGACCTGTCGCTCCATTGATCAAATTTAAAACCGATGAAGAAGTTATTAAAATGGCTAATGATACTGAATTTGGTTTAGCTGGTTACTTTTATGCTAATGACGTTAGTCGAGTTTTCAAAGTTGCTGAAGCTATTAATGTTGGTATGTTGGGTATAAATACAGGTGCAATTTCAGAAGCTGCTTTACCATTTGGTGGTGTTGGTCAATCAGGTTTCGGTAGAGAAGGTTCCATATACGGTGTTGATGATTACTTGATTATCAAAAGTTGTGTTATAGGAGGTGTCGAATAATAAATATATTTATTCTATTTGTGATGATACATCTTCTGATTGTTCTTGCGCTATTTCTTTGATTTCTTCTTGTAATTTTTCATCGGGTTTTTCATCAACTACTTCATCTGCAGCTACAATCAACATATCATTATGTAAATCTTCAACCTTGTCTACCTCTAAATTAGGTATCAGTATACTTTTTCTTTCATAATCTACATTTGTAACTTTCAAATCTTTATTTGGATTTTGAAGTTTATAGTTATTTATCAATTTTTTACTAAACTCTTTGAGATCTCCTTGAGTAGTCAACAAATCATCTAATTCTTTTTGATATTGACTTATATTATCTACAGGTTTCTCTAGCACTTGTGATTCTTTCTCTAAATCTTCTTCTAATTGAGTTCTTAAATCGATCAAACTCTCATTTGTCAACTGAGCTAGGTCTAATTCTGGTTTGAACACTTTTTTCATATAATCATTATTCTCTACGTATTTTGCACAATTTATTGATTTGAATGTAAGATTGAATAATCCTCCTTGTTCAGTAACACCATTTACTATTGAAGATGGGAAATTTTTCAAAGAGGCTGGTGATGGTTCATATATAGTTGGTGGAAATAATTGAAATTGTTGATTTGAAGGTGTTGGTTGTGATTGAGAAACTTTTTGTTTCTTATAATAAGCAGGATGTCTACCCATGAGAAGTTGTTGATAGTTTAAATGAGAAGAAAAAAAAATATTTATTGACTATAACTGAAATCTGTTAGTGTAAGGATTGGAATTTCTGGAGGTTCTACTTGTTTATAATATTCTTGTTGAATATTCTCCAATATTGGTTTCAATTTCCTTATATCCAGTTTATCAATATCTTTTCTACATGAAACTATACCAATCACGTAATCAATAGTGATATTATAAAAATCATGTAAAACCTCATGTTGCCAAATTTCTGGTACTTGAATCAAAGGTTCGGAGCAAGTACCCAAAAGTGATAACAATTCAATTGCTCTCAAACTATCGAATAGATATTTTTTATCTTTCTTTGTAAATAATCCTTCTAATGCATTATAGAATATTGTTACATCTCTACCAATACCTTCTTCAAATGATTTATATTTTTTAGTTGTTGTTGGATCAATTTTTTTACCATCTCCATGTAAAATGTTTTCATATCCAATTCTTATATATGTATTGATAAAATTATCCAATAAAATTTGAAAACATAATGCGTATACGTTATAAGTTGAGTAACTTCTGATTTCTTCCATATACTCAGCAATTGTTTGTACAATCAAATCGGTCATTGAATCTTCTTGTGGTGGATCATACCATATTTTTGTAAATAATTTACATAATTCTGGATACAAATCATTTATAATAATCATACAGATTGTTTTTATTATATGACTTATTAATTCATTAGAAACATGAATTGAAGTTTCAAAAGCAGTTGTAATTTTGGTATGAAAATTTGTATGAGTTTTTTCTTTATAATTTGGTAAAAATTTATCATTCAACATTTCACTAGTTATATCTAAAGAATTTGCCAATGCACATAGATACTCAACCAATCCTTCTTTTGAAATATTTCTTTGTTCTTCAGGTGTCAAACTGTCAATATCAACAATCATTGGTTTCTTTCTAAATAATTTTTTGGCTTTTGATTGTTTGATTAAGAATTTTTCATTATTGAAAACTGATATATATCTATCCATTTCTTCATCTATCAAATCTCTAAAATTATCAATTCGTTGTAAGAAGCATACATTCCATTTTTCAACAACTTCAACTAAGATTCTAGAATATCCAGAACTTGCAGCTACATCAGCTTGTTCTTTTAACATTGCTAATGGAGTTTTGAAATCAGGTAAAACATAAGCATGAAATGTGTTAAACATTTCAACAACATTCCCTTGTAAATCTTCATCCCAATATTTTTGTTCATATGGATAAACATCAGGAGCTCCTGGTCTTTGTGTAAATGATTCTGTTTCTTGTTTAATCAAGTTCAAATTCCATTCATTCATTTTATTTGTTATTGTATTTAAGTAATCTTCCAACACGGAATCTTTCAACTCTCCAATTATAGACTTATCAAATGGATTTATTTTATCATATGCTAATATTTTCAATAAATCTTCAGCTGGTGGTTCTTTTTTAATTAAATTTAAGGTAAAATCATGTAAACAATCATAATAAATCTTACTAATAAATGAATCAATATCCCAAGGGAAGATATCATTTAATGTTTTGACAAAATTTAAATCTTCTTCTAACCAATATAAATTCTCAAAAACTAATATTTCATCATTTGCAAAATGATTAATACAAGTTTCAAAAGTATCTTGTAAACTGAATCTTAATCTATCAAAGAAAAACTTTTTATAATTTCTTTTTTTAAATCTTTGATATCCATTATATTGATCTCTTTCAAATAATTTTCCAATTAATTCAGTTTTTATATCTTCTTTTTCTTCATAATTAATAATTGCAATAAATTTGAATAAAAATTCACGATTTCCTTCTTTTGCATACTCGGTTAAAGACATGGTACATTCGTTTATAAAATCATCAAATAATTTGATAGTTTTCTTGATAGGTGAAGTGATTTTTAGAACTAAGGATTTATAATCATCTGAGGATTTCATTGTAAACGTTTCTAAATAATCCTGAAAATTTCTAGATTGATCGTATAAACTATGTATTTCGAGTATATTAGGTAATGGATACGTTGGATCATCTTGAAATAAACTCATTTCATCTTCTATCATTTGATTCAAATTTGATAAGTTTTGATGAAAGTTTGAAATATCAAAATATAAATTTTCAACTAAACTTAAATATTGATTGATTATCGACATTTTACGTATTAGTTCATAATCCTTGATATTTGTAGATTCTTGATGAATGTTGGTGATTTTGTTGACGTTTGATTTAATATTATTCAATTTCTTCATTGTTTGATTCAATTGATCTATATTTTTCATAATTGAATCGATTTGTAATTGAGTAGTTGATGATAATTTAATATCAATTGAGGATTTCTCTTTGAGAAATTGAGCTTTTAAACTACTTGTTTTTACCAAATCATCTTCTAACTTAATAAGACTGGCAATTCTTGATAATTCAGCCATTAATTATTTTTTGGTATTTTTTTTCTACCAACATGGATCAAGAATATGAAGAAATTCCAATTTTAGTTGAAAGCTTACCTAATACAGATATACAAATTGAAAAAATAAGTCAGGAGAAATTTAAACCTTTTTCATCAACACCAAATGTAGATAGAAAAATTCCAATAAGTATAATCACCGGATATTTAGGATCTGGAAAATCTACATTATTACAACAAATTGCAAAAAGATCTCAGAAAAAAGTTGCAATTATATTAAATGAATTTGGTGATTCTTCAGTAATTGAAAAATCCGTAACTATTCAAGATCAAGCAGAATCAGTAACTGAATGGTTAGATATTGGTAATGGTTGTTTATGTTGTACTGTAAAAGACTCAGGAGTTTCAGCAATTGAGAATCTAATAGAGAATTCAAAAGATAAAATTGACTACATTCTATTGGAAACTACTGGAATAGCTGATCCTGCCCCCATTGCAAAGATGTTTTGGTTGGATGAAGGATTAATTTCAAATATTTATATTGATAGTGTAATTACAGTTGTTGATTCAAAAAATATAATCAAATCATTAGATGATATTGATGGTCATTGGCATGGTGACGGTGATAAAGTAACCACTGCACATTTACAACTTGCATTAGCAGATGTAGTTTTGTTAAATAAAATAGATCAAATTAATGATCAAAATGAAATTATAGAACGAATTAAACAAATAAATTCAACTTGTCCAATTTATCCAACAAAGTTTGGTGATATAGATATTGATAAAATCCTAGATCTACATTCTTTTGATGTTTATAATATTAAAGAAATGGGTACTTTCCATGGTACAATATCTACAATATGTTTAAATTTTCCATTTTTCACAAATGTTGATCAATTTGAAAAATTTGAAAAATTTCTACAGTTTTTATTATGGGAAAGTGAATTAGAAATTCATAGAACTAAAGGATTAATAATATATGAAAATGACGTTAGAGTAATACAAGGTGTTAGAGATACTTATGAAATTATTGAAAATGGGAAATTATTAGATCAAGTAACCGAAAATAAATTAGTCTTGATTGGAAAGAAATTGGATGAAACGAAATTAATGGATATATTACATAAGTACATACATAATTAATTAGTTAATTCTTCAGCTATGCTATCTATCAAACTATCAATATCTTCAACTTTGATACCACAACTTAAGCTTAATAATTTTCTATATTTATACATCTTATCATCAATACCAAAATGTTTGGTACGTTGAGTTATTTGTTCAATTAAATATTTCCGTTTTATTTGTAAATTTGTTAATTCAATTGAATACTCGAATTTGTCTTCATTATTTAATTCATCATTTTCTATATTCAAGTTTTTACTATTTTCAAGATATTCAATTTCCAATTCTTGTATTAAATTAGCTAATTGAAATGCTTGATTAAATTGTAAAACTTTTAATAACTTGTATTCTTTTTCTTTAATGGTATTTTCGAATTTCACTATATTTGCTCGTATCAATATCTCTCCTTCATCAAATGAATCTATCGACTCTTCTATACCCGAATTGAACAATATTTTTTGAAATTTTGCAATAGATTCTCTTGATTCTTGTTTTTTTAATTTAGTCAATTTTTCGATCTTTTTAATTTCATGATCTAATTTTTCAATGTCATTTTCAAAACTATTAGATAAAGAATTGATCATACCAGAAATCATTGATGATAGATCTTGAGCAGATAATTTTTTAGAATTTGTTTGTTCCAATTTACCTTGTTCGTCAATTTTTGGTGGATTAATCTTGTAAGTAGACATTGAATCCTTTTTATCATTCGATTCAACTTCAGAAATAACAGACAATGGTTGATGGTTGTAATGTGATATTGGCTTTTGAACCGGTGTAGAAACATTATATTTATCAATAAAAATATTTTCTTTATTATCCAGTAATGCATCAAGGTGCCTTTTATCGACTCTCGCACTATTCAATTCTTCATCATCCAATTCATCCTCTTGTATTGTAGTTCTTTGAGTATCAGGAGTCTCTACTTTATTTTCATTATAATTTGATTGGATTGGAGTGGCCAAACCTGGAATATTGGAATTATAACCTGTATAATTTGAACCAATTGGCATTTGCTCTGGGAACATTTGATCAAATGAATAATTTGGGATCAATTGGAATTGTTGAATCAATTTTTTTGAAGTTTCTCTATTGACATTTTCTAAATCATCTCTTGCTCCATATTGTAATAATGTTTTAACAATCTTCACTAATCCTGATTTGATAGCTAGATGTAAACAAGTATCTCCATGTATGTCTTGATGATTTAAAACATTTTTCATCAAATCAATTTGTCTTGATTGATTTTGTTGTGATAATACTGTCAATTTATTTAAAATAATTTGTAAATAATACTTTATTGATTCATATCTTTTGGTAGATTTAGCATACAGACATAAATAATGTAATGGAGTTCTACCATTAATATCAGTATTAATTAAACAGTTTTCCAATTCATTTAAAACCTTTGGGAAATTTTTTAATTCATAACAATTCGTAAATGATAATAATTTTGACAATGGATTCAACCCATTATTATTTACAACAAGTTGATGTGCACCTTTTGAAATTAATAAATGAATCATATCATAGTTTCCAATTGATGCAGCCCAATGTAATGGAGAATGACCTTCATCATCAATTGGTTCATTAATTTTGAAATCCATAGGTGGATTGTATATGAAATATGGCACTTCAGCATTATCAGCACTAAAAAATTTCAACAATTGACCAGCATAACTATTATCTTCATCAGAGGGACTCGAGCCTGGAATTTGCTGTAGTCTTTTAGGTTCTTCTTGATTAGAGGACATTGAAGTATCACTATCTTTTTGAGTAGCTGACCAATTAGTATCGTTTGAAGATTGCGAAGACGGTATTTTATTGAAGATTTGTTGTGGATAGTATTTTTGTTGTTGATATTGCTGTGGAAATTGAAAATTATTGGTCGTTGGTGGATAAGCTGGCAACGAGTTAATGACAGGTGTAAATTCCTGATTATAGTTAATTGAATGTTGTTGCTGAGGATGTGACAGTTGAGTTGATGCTTGACTCATATTATACATTGAAGGAAAATGACTACTATTTGTATAGGTTGAATTTTGTCTTGAAAGTGCATTAAACGAAGTATCTTGTGAAGTGAATGATTCTTGAGCAGCAATTGCAGCAGCTTGTTGAGCAGCGATCGCAGCAGCTTCTTCTTGAGCTTTTTGCAATTCTGCTTTTTTACCAGTTTTATACTTTCTCGGAGTATCACCAGGCTGCTTCGGTTTCTTATTGTATTTTCGTTTTTCACCATTTGTTTCTTTTATCTTTGGTGGAGGTTTTGGCTTTTCTGGAATTACTAAATTTGGATCACTTAAATCTAGAAATAATACTGGTGCAGTTTCTTTTGTGACACCATAATTTTCAGCTAATCTCCTTGCATCTTCCAATGGAATCCATGTACCTTGAAATCTACCAAACCCACCTTGTACTTTTTCATGTTGACTTTGTTGAACACCTTTTTCCAAAATTTTGGTTCTTTTTGCTTTAGGAAAATTACAACACTTTAGTATCTGAGTAGCATTAACCCAATCATCTTTACACCTTCTCATTATAGGATTTTCATTCATAATACATTCATAAACCTCAGTCTAAAATTTTGTTAGTATCAATAATCCATCATGTTAAAAAACGCGTAATAATCAACCTTAAAGTTGAAGTTTTAACATACATTTGAATAAGTAGCTCGAAATACTACGGGCAATTCTGACATTCTAAAATGAGCTATCGAAATTTAATTGATGAAACTATGAAAATTGTTTAAATAAATAAAAACTATGAATGCAGTGATAATCTTGCTGATGATAAATTGGTGAAATTTCAAAAACTAATTGTAGACATATACAGTTTATCCTTATTGATAATAATTATATTGACGATTAATCTATTAAGTCGATAAATATGATGTTAATTGTATTATTCTTATAATGAAACAATTATAATGACAGAAAAGTTGTTAAGTAGTGTAAAAAAAATTTGTTATAAAATAATTCCACAAATTTAGTAATATTCTGTCACTGTCGCTACCAAATTTACTGTACACGCGTATCGGGATAACTCTGAAGATTCTTCGGCCTTATATCTCATGCCTACCGAAGCAAATGCAAAATTTAAATGCTTACTTCTGATGCCTAAGGTATGCGATGTAGAACTGATATATAAACTCTTCTTCTAATAGCAAATTCAATTATTTGCGGGTTCCCTATTTCGAATGTTGCATTAGTGGTGTTTATATGACTTACTCTTTGCAAATAGCCTTTAAATTAAAATCCATTCTAGAAATAAATACGAGGACAGAAGTAGCTGTGTGATCTCATTGTATTACTTTTACAGGCATCTCACCGAATAGTAAACAATTTCTCGACTTAAATACCTTATGAAGTATTTAAAGTTACAGTTATTTTTGAGACATAAACAATAATTTGAAAAATAAAATAAAGCGTTGATCATAAGTTTTTCTAAAGATTAAAACTTTTAAGTTTTGTAAAATAAACTACAGAGATCCAAGACTTGGACATCACGAGAGAACAAAGATTTCTGATATTTGAAATGTGTATCAAAAGAATCGGTACGGCTTAATATATAGTGAGACATGAAAGTATTTGAAAAAAAAAATTTTGCAAAATTTAGATTGGTAGCTCAAAATTGAATCTTAGATCGATCTGATAACGAATTGTAAAATAATTGATGCAGAACTCAAAATTAATTTTTGGATACAAGAGCTAAATCAGAAAGAACTAGCTTAAGTGCTCTTAAAAGGTATTGATTTTCGACATTAAAAGTTACAAATAAAACTCCCTCCCCATAAATGAGAGAACACATATACGAGATTTTAGTAAATGTATGATGTCATAATTTCAAGGTACAAAACTAAGATCGAAGAAAAAAATCCAAGAAAAAAATAATCTACAATTCTTTTAGGTAACTTATATTTGATGATGATAAATCTTCAGTTAAGCAATGTGGTTTCATTCAAGAAATATTGCAATTGAGTTAAGGTACCAACTTAATAAGACACAAAGAATTTCTTTTGTGAAAACTTGAAAAGTGAGTTAAAATAAATGTTTGCAGCAGATACTCTTTGCATTTATACAAGAAGAACAAGTGAAAATATCTAAAAAGTTTTTTAGCATCTATAATAGCACGCCTTGATAACAGTTGTAGTTAAGAAAATCATAATAATAATGCCCATCCTGCATATATCGTTACTATTGTTTTTCCAGATGCGACATCCTAATCAACTTAGCCTTATTTAAATATAAATCTTGTTGTACAATCTTACAACATAACAATAAATCATTTTTTTATCTCAACTCCAAAACTAACAACAAAACGTACCACTATTTCAAACTTCTACAAACTAGCTTATACACCCTATAAAAAATTAAGTCACTCATTATCCTAAAATTATCTTAATTATCCACAATGATTAATCTTAAAAAAATACTGCCGTTCAAACAGAAGTCAACGGACAATAAAGAGAAGCAAAATCATTCATCATCCAGATTAGGAATCTTAGAAGTACCCAATCCAAAAGTTGCTGTAACCGGTAGTGTTCGAATGATGGATGATCAAGAAAATGAAACGGATGTTGATACTTTGAAGAAATCAGTAACCGGAATAATATTAAATCCACAGCCCCATGATTCACCTAATGATCCATTGAATTGGCCAATTTGGAAAAGAGACTTATCCTTAGCTATCATAGGGTTTCAATCATTTATTGGTGGTGGTCAATCTCCTATATTAGCAGCAGGTATGAATTCCTTGGTTGTAGAGTTTAATAGACCTTTAACTACTATTTCATATCTAGTTGGTGGATTTATGTTATCATTAGGCTTTGGATCAGTAATAGCTAGTCCATTTGCGGTTTTATATGGAAAAAGATTAGTTTACATATGTGGGATATTTATATTTATGATGGGTGCAATATGGGGAGCCTTGTCTCCAAGTTTTGGTAGTTTGATGGGTGCTAGAGTCTTAACAGGGATTGGAGCTTCACCAACTGAGTGTTTACCTAGTTCAACTATTGCTGAAATTTATTTTGCTCATGAAAGAGCATATAGAGTTGGGTTATATACAATGTTAATGTTGGGAGGTAAAAATATTATACCATTATTATCAGGTTTAGTATTTCAAAATTTAGATCGTCATTGGTTATTCTGGATCTTGGCTATATTTTTAGGGTTTATTTTAATTTTAACAATTTTATTTGTTCCTGATACATTTTGGGATAGAACACCAATACCAAACAAAAGATCAATTGAAGAGACTAAAGCTGCTCAAAGTGTTGCTACATATCATCCACCAAGTCAAAGACCAAATGCCTTTGCTTTATATAGACAACCATCAACTATGACTGATTTACAAAGTTTATCATCAAATGATACATACAATCAACATGAACAACAACCAGTGACAATAACAGAACCAGAAGTTGTTTTTCAAAAACGATCATTCCTTGAAGATATCAAATTGTACCATGGTCGTTTCACTAAGGATTCATGGTGGATGGTTGCATTAAGACCATTTGCTTTATATTCATATCCCCACATTTTATTTGGATCATTAACTTATGCATTAGCTGTTGTTTGGTTGATTGTTATATCTGAAACAATTAGTGAAATCTTTAGAAACCCACCTTATGGATTTGATCAACAAACTGTTGGGTTATTTTATATATCACCATTTGTTGGTGGTATATTAGGCTCATTATCATGTGGATTAATCAGTGATAGGGTTTGCCGATTATTAGTTACTAAAAATAAAGGAATCTATGAACCTGAATTCAGATTGATCATGATTATTCCGTCAACTTTGTTTATTGCAATTGGATTAATGGGATATGGTTGGTCATCTAATGTTCATAATCCTTGGGTTGCACCAGTTTTATTTTTTGGTTGTTTATCATTTGGTAGTTCCATGGCTTCAACTACAGCTATAACATTCGCAGTGGATTCATATCGTATGTTCTCAGCTGAATCTTTGGTTAGTTTCAATTTCTTGAAAAATTTCCTTGGGTTTTGCTTTTCATTATTTAATAATAGATATAATGACAAAGAAGGTTATAAAATTCCACACGTAACTTATGGTTGTATTCAAATATTTGTCAGTTTATGGGGAATTATCTTATATAGATATGGTAAAAGAATAAGAAGATGGACTGATGAAAAAGAAATAATGAGATTCTTATATCATGAAGATAATAAACCAAAAAGTATAGCATCAAGATCAACTAATGAGAAAGATATCGATGATGAATTATCAACAGATGAAGTTTTAAATAGTTCGAAGTAATAAAAATGTGTTTATCCTCTCTGACTATTGTTTCAAGTTAATGTCTAAAACATTTTTGTGATCCAAATCATGGAAAACGCAAAATCGATTCGCTTGCATTTGATTTTTTCAATTACGGGAAAAAATAAATTTTAAGTTCCGATCAAATACTAAAATTCAATGTCAAATTCTAATGAACGACTAGAAAATGATTTAAATGATTCTGAAAAATTAATAAAGAAAAGAAATCGCCGTTCTTTAGTTTGTTTCCCTTGTCGAAAAAGAAAAATCAAATGTGATAAAAATAAGCCCTGCTCTACATGTATCAAAAACAACATAATTTCACAATGTGTTTATGATGATCGACTATTGGAGAAACGCAAGTCAAATGATGATAATAAATCAGATAAAAGTAACAAGAAAAAACGCAAAACTGTAGAGCCAGTTTCAAGTCCAATCTCAACTTCAAAATCAACAATTAAACAAGAAACAAAAAGTATTTTACCTTCAGATGATGTTTGTGTTCTAATACGAAAGTCAGAACTAGAGCAATTACAGACAAATTTAAAGAATTATGAATTGCAAGGTACAAAAAATTTTAAAAATGAGTCAACTCCAAGTTCAACTACTAATGTTTCTGAATCAGATGATAACGACGATGTTGTATACAATAAATCAGTCAATTCTTATAGATTTGTTATATTTAGTCATCATGATGAATCACGACCGGGATTTATACCTGTGCACACTGTTAACACCGATTTTTCCAAGATAGATGACAAATTATCAGTTACAAGTACAATTCACATTAGTGAATTACCCAAAAAAGATAAATATTTGATTGGAATCAATCCATTCAATAATTCCAATGATTTAATTGATTTTTATTCAATAATTTACAAAAACTCAACTGAATTTCAATCCACTAATTTTTATCCATTATCTTGGACATGCGTGACAAAAAACTCATCGGCTTTCATTGCATTAAGAAAGTTTGCTGAATGTCAAAAAGATGATACAAAAATAATAGTTGGAATTACCTATGATCCTTTGAAAAGATTAATGATACCCAAGGATGAGCTGGTAAAACAAGCATTACATTTAGATGATGCATCACATAAAAAGTTTGAAGAAAAGGATGAACAAGAGGAAGAACAATTAAAGAAAAGAAAAGTTAATATGACAACATTTGCATTAGGTTTAAGTATATTATCAAGACCAAAGGAAAGAGAAACTAATTTGATAGAACAAATTAAATCAGTTATGCCAAAAAAAGTAGTTATTTGGTTATTAATAAGGCGATATTTAAATTTACTTTATCCATTAATGCCTTTTTTGATAGAAGAACAATTTATAAATCAAATTGAACGTATAATAGGGTCAGAAAATTATTCAGAGGAAATACCAATTGTCAAAATTGAAAATCAAATAGATTTTGCATATATTAGTCAATTACTTGTCATTTTAAGATTATCTTATTTAAGTTTGTTTCATAATAGGGGTTTTTATAATGAAAGAATTTTGATGGGGAGTAACTTGACAAAAGCTGAAGTTGAAAAAAAATATCTATTAATCAATCCAATCAATATTTATACCATTGAAGTTGCTCAAGCATGTTTGCTACACCTTGAAAAAAGAGGTAAAATAAGTTTTCCAATTCTTCAATCATCAATTTATTTAAGGTTGTATAAAATCTATGGTCCAGAAGAAGGAGATGGTTTAGATGGAGGAAATTCACAACTACATATTTCTCAAATAATTTCAATGGCGTATATGTTAGGACTCAACAAAGACCCTGATACAATTCCCAGTTTAAAAGATGAAAAAATAAAATCCTTATATCGAAAAATTTGGAATTATTGTTTAATCATGGAATATAATCTGGCTTGCATTTACGGGAATCCATGTTTAATAAATCCAGATAGTTATGATACTAAAAAACCATTTTTCACACCAGAAAATTCAAATTTGACTAATCAAGAAATCGATAAAGCTTCTTATGCGTTGTTTGCGTTTGGTTCAGCATTGATTCATGGGCCTATTCTGAATATTTTGTGCATGTATGGGAAAGTGGATAATTCAGTTAAGGTAATGGATTTAACAAATCACTTAAACCAACTAGAACAAGGTTTGTTCACATTGGTCGGTAAAATGGGAGATTACATCCACAGATTGGAAGATGAAAATCGAGCTTATACAACGAATAAAATAATGAAAGTTGGAATTTTTTTAAGAATGAATGTATTTTTGATTACAAATTATTGTTATTTGTTTAATTATTATGAGTCTAAAAATCCTACATTGAGTTATTTTTATTTAAATAAATTATTAGCTTTAGCTATCGATGGTATTTTGCCTTATGTTTTCCCAATGATAACTAAATCACAAGAATTATTTGGAGAAGGTGCTGACATGTATATCAATCCAACATTAATATTGACTTTGAGTAGAATTAGTGACATTACTTTAATAGCTATGCTGAGATCAAATTTTTCGCTTTATAAAATGTCTAGTGATCCAAATCATAAGAAAAATTTAAAAAATAAGGACTATAAGAAATTATTTGATTCTTTAAATAAATTTATTTTGGAAATGGAAAAATGTTGTAGAATTTGTTTGACTGCAACTAGTGTTTTGAGTAGTAGATATTATTTTGCTTGGAATATGATCAAAACTCAAAATTATTATCTTAAATTAGTCAACAATCCAAATTTTTATAAACATAATGCTACTAAGAGCTTACATTTCAAAAGACCAAACTATGAACAATTAACTGAGGTCTCTGGTATATTAAATAATGGTTTAGAAAAATTGCAAAATTTAGTTGGTCAATATTGTACAGAAGTTAATATTCCTTCATTATTCAAAAAAGGCGATGACCGTCCTAATTCATCAATGAATTTCACAAATAAGGGCTCCGAAGATTTTAGTAATGCGTCTCCACCTGATTTATCAAAAACCGATTTCAATTCTCCTGCTGTACCTAGCAATGTTTCAAATGAAAGTGCATCCAACGGTTTATATTTTACAGGATTTGAAGATTTGAAGTTTGATAACTCCGCTGAGATAGATTCACTTTGGTTGCAAATGTTGAATTTAAAAAATGTTAATGAAGATAATTCACAAGGTTTGGCTTACAATTTTCAAGATAATCAACAATTTGACCTGATTTTAGGTTATTCTTTACCAAATCAACTCTATGACACAATTAATTTAGAAAATGCCAATGGAAACGATATATTAAGTCTGATTGATTATGGAAATTTATTTGATGATATTAATAAATAATCTTTATTATCTCCGATGCGTATAATTTCTTTTGCTGTTCGGCCGATGCTGTATTTTTTTCTTTGAAAATAATCATATCACAGTTATCATGTCAACGGCAAATGATATCCAACCAACAAGAAAGAGGAAAAGACCTAGTCTAGTATGTTCTAACTGTAAACGAAAGAAAATCAAATGCAACAGAGAACTTCCTTGTTCAAATTGTATAAAATCCAAATGTCAACATTCATGTAATTATGATGATGGTAAAGAGGTTCAATCAAAGATTCAAGAACATTCAGCACCATATGAAGCATCCGCTAAAAATCCTATACATTTCAGTAATTATCAACAAGAAAAGAAGCAAAAATCCGATAATGTAACAATATCACTAAGTGAATTAAATATGTTGAAAGAAAGATTACAAAATATTGAAACTAGTATCAATATCAAAACTTCTCAAGCCAACTTTCAATATCCAAAATCCTCAAATGTTTTGCCACCACCTATAATGTCACCTTGGAATTCACCAAAACCACATTCTTCATCA
Source organism: Insectozyma morakotiae (assembly GCA_030564645.1). NCBI lineage: Eukaryota > Fungi > Ascomycota > Pichiomycetes > Serinales > Debaryomycetaceae > Insectozyma > Insectozyma morakotiae. The sequence goes on from JAKTYD010000002.1 coordinate 72,540, forward strand.
ATAGGATCACAAAATACTCTAAGTACTTCATATGCTTTATCGGATACTAGAGATATCAAGCCTCCTACCAATATTCAATTACCTCCAATTAATTTCAGGCAACAGTACCAAGATCCTTCAACAGTTTCAAGCTCTATGTCAAGTGATAACAAATCATCCGTATCTAGTACTATACCTAGTAGTGTTGGGTTTGAATCAAATCAAGACTTGACTGCATTTAATCCTTATTTAAATGAACAAGACACAATCAATTTTTACGATGGTTATTGCTCAGTCCACGTTCGTGGCTATACAAGAGTGAATTATGGACCATTAGCTTGGGGATCATTGATGCAAAAAGATCCTGTGTTGAAATTATTATGGCAACAGATAAGTAAACAAAAGCAAGAAAGTGGTTCATTGCACAATTTTGCATTGAATCAAAATCATGAAATTAATCAAGAAAATACTCAAATATTGGCATCAGAAACCAATGAATCAGAAACAAGTTTCAAGAAAAAAGCATTGGAAGTTGATGGATATAATGATGTTGTACCCTATAATTTATTAAAAGAAAAGATCAAAAAAAAAATCAATCAAGAAGGCTTACCACTAGGCTTGACATTATATGAGGGACAAATCAACTTGGAGTTACAATTAATCGATAGAATTCATCAAATGTTACCTCAGAAAAAGGTTATTTGGAAATTAATTGACAATTTTTTCACGACTTTATATCCGTTTATGCCATTCATAGATGAACAAGATTTTAGAGATTCGATTAGTAGAATCATTGGCCCTACATCGTACGAAGATGTAAAGATTAAAGAAATAAAGGTTGAAAAAAGATTAGATTTAGCCACTATTGGATTATTGTTGATCGTACTTAGATTATCATATTTATCACTTTTCAGAAATAAACAGTCAGTGAACGAGGAAAGATTGAACACAACAGATCCATCAGAAGAAGCTCAAAACGTGAAATATCTTTTACAAAATTCTATTAGTATGAATATCACACAATTTGCAAATTGTTGTTTATTTCAATTTGACGTACTTCGAAAAGCTTCACTACCTGTACTTCAATTAGCAATGTATTTATTATTGTATCATACTTTTGCACCCGAAGATGGTGACGATGGAGATGGTTCAGATACTCATGTTTTGAAATCTATGGTTGTTCAAATGGCTTTCAGTTTGGGTTTGAATAGAGATCCAGACAATTTCAAAGAGAATTTAACCAACAAGAGGCAAAACAATTTGAGTAGAAAAATCTGGCATTTATTATTATTGAATGATATTCACAATGCATATTCTTATGGTACACGAACTATTATTGATGAATCTTCTTATGATACAAAAATTCCAACTTATGAAGAAGGTAGTGAAAATTTAATCGATACCAAAATGGATAAATTAACAACGGAGAATTTTTTCCATCCTACTCATTTTTTACTTTATCAAAATATTGCAGACATCATGAAACTTGTCTTAAGGGTTAAAGGAGATACCAAATTATCACAATTATGCAAATTACTTACTGATTTTGAAACTTCCATGCTGAACCAATTTGGTTCTCTTAGTGAATGTATGCAAAAAAAGATATCAATGAAATATGTATCTCAAAGATATTTCCCGGTAAAATTTTATATATCTTTAAAATCATTCCTTGTTTCAATGTTTTTCCAAATTTTTTTACATTATGAAACAAAAGATACTCAATTATCATTTATATATTTGAAAAAAATATTAAGCATTGCGGCAGCTGATATTATGCCACACTATTTTGAAATCTTGGGTAGTTCTGAAATTGTTTGTGTTATGATTATAAATCCAAAATTAATTCAAATTATTCATAAACTAAATCAAGTTTATATTGCATTGACATTAAGAGTGAATTATACAATATACTCAATGAATAGTCAGTCTGATCATGATCAAAGATGCAAATATGATTCAATCTACCTAAAATATTACAAAGAATTGTGTAAATTCTCATCCTGTTTAACTAGATGTGCTGAAGTTTCAATAGCAGCTGTTTCAAAATTATCAACACGTTATTATAATGCTTGGAAAATCACAAAAGGTCATACATTTTTATTGAAAACAATTACATCTATGTCTTTTTATAATCAAACTTTTGATCCTTCAAATTCAAAATTAAAATTACCTTCATTCTCAGCTGATCAAATTCAAGATTTGGTGATTATGTGCGAAGGTGCATTGAAAAAACTAGGAAAACTGAATCTTGTTGGTGATGAATTTTGTGAAGAAGCTAAATGTAATTACACTATATCAGAATCGAATTCAACTCCTGGAACCGATAATTCTAACGATGCAAAATTGAAAACAAACGATTTTGGTTTAGATTTTGTTAATAATGAAGAAGTTGATAAATTATGGTTTCAAATGCTTTCAATGAAAAATGATCAACCTCAACAAATTAACCCACCAAATTATAATAATCAACAGCCAATGTTTCAAAATTATAATTTACCAATTGGAACACCATTGAATTATGAAACTCCATTCACACCAAATTTCGGATTGCCAACTCAGCAAAATGCTTTTGATATGGATGAGAATTTTGATTTTTTCGCCGATTTACCATTTGATAAGATGTTTAATAGTGTGAATATGTAATATATGTTGAATATTAGGTTTTAAATTCTGACATCTAGAATCTAACTGTGGAATAGTTTGAATTTGATTCAATTTATGATCCAACATTCGGTGCAGCGAGGATACTGTGATTTGAGGTATACCGTTTAAATGAATAGAGTCATCGCTTTGAAGATATATTTGAAAAGGTTAATATACAAAGCTGAATTGTTTCTTGAATATGAATTTGATCGATTTATATGAGTACAATAATGAACAATCATTGATAAAATAAACTAGCACCGACTGTAGACTTTTCTTCATTTTTGCACCCATTCTATTGAAGCTTATTATGCACTATCGCTTAAACAAATGGTTCTTAGACATTCAATTTTGTGACTGTCAATTTAAATCTATGGTGTTATACTAAACGATCTAATGCTAGATTAAGATTTCAAGAGAATTTACAAGTCTAATTTAGAAAATAAGACTTTTGAAATTTTCAAACAATTAAATACAGAAAAGTCAATTTTTATTTGCAACAAATACTCAATGGGATAATAAAGATCGCTATTTATATTACCGACATTCGATCGAGCAAAAAAGATCCGAGCCTAATTTTATAGCCAGCAATTTTATTTAATTGATTTTGTTCTTATTTTTGTCTAATTTTTAATATTCGGTAATAACTTACAGATTTGTTATTTCCGAAATATTTTATAAGGCTGAAGTGAGGATGCAAAAATTGCAACAAGTGAAATTGATCCGACTTTGAGCTACTTATATGAAGTTTATGAGTCGCAGCATCTATATCATTGCTGAAAATTGACATATCCTCGTTTATGTGAGCGGTCAAACCGCTTAATCGATTTCTGCTAAAAGAGACATCACCATCAAACAAATTGTAGATTACTAGTTTTGTTTGACTAAATTCCTTTCAATCCCTTCATTAACAAAGTCTCCTCAGTATCTGTTTGGATTGCTATATAAGTTTAGTAATCTTAATCAATTTGATTAGTATTTATTTAATATTTTTTAATCTAAAGCAAAACAAAAAAATAAAAAAAAGGAATTCGAGAAATTATAAAACCGTTTGAAATTCTTTAATGATTTCTAAAATTGTGTAAATTTATTATATTTTTGATCAATCAATATGAATGGTTCTACAAATATCATCAACACAACTAGTCCTAGTATAACAACCCCACCACAAATCACAAGGAAACGAAATAAACCTACACTAGTTTGCACCAATTGCAAAAAGAAAAAGATAAAATGTGATAGAAAATCTCCATGTTCATCTTGTGTCAAAATGCATGTTGGATACACTTGTCATTATGAAGCAAAACCAAAATCAACTGAATTCAAAAAACAAGCCTTACCCAATGATAAAAAATCATCTTCTCCAGAAAATCGACCTTTAATTGAATCTATAACTTCTTCAAGGAATTCTAAACTTAATGATGAATATATGAAACTACAAACACGACTCAAAGAAATTGAACAGATTTTAGAGAAACGAAAAAATGCAAAATTGAAACCTAATAATCGAAACCTGCCAATTGAATTTCCTACAAACTCAATCACTCCTAACCCAACAGTCAATGATGATGACACTATTAATATATACGAAGGTTATACACCTTTGCAATTTAAAGGGAATATAAGACGAATCAATTACGGACCGCTATCTTGGGTAGCTATTGTTAAAAACGATCCAGGTTTAAGTTTAACATGGAAAAATTATTGTAATAAAAGTACTTATTCAATTATAAATACTAGACTACCACAATTCACATCTGAAAATATATCAGCCCTTAAGATGAATTATGAAAAATTGAAGGATGTAGATAAAGTATTTCAAAGAAGATTTTTAGAATTGGAAGGTTTTAACGAAATCGTTCCTTATAAATCGTTGACCAAAAATGAAGTCATGAAGGATCCCAAAAAAGGACCTACATTCACAGAAATTAGTTTAGCCAAGACAATTTTTGACGGTAGAATAGATCCTGAATTACAATTGATTGAAAAAATTAAATTAATTCTTCCTAAGAAAAAAGTGTTTTGGATTTTAATTGATAAATGGTTCAAAACCTTATATACTTTTTTCCCATTTCTTGATGAAAAAGTGACAAGGAAAAATTTAACTAAGATATTTGGTAATGTAAGTTATGAAGATAAACCATTCGATAAAGTTAAGATTGAAAAAAAATTAGATTTAGCAAATTGTGCAATATGCTTTATAATTTTAAGAATGACTTATTTATCAATATACTCCAATAGAGACTGTGTCAATGCTAGTATAATGAAGAGTAAAGAAGATACAATAGAAAAATATCTATTTCAAAATCCAATTAATTTATCAATCATTGAAGTTGCAAATTCATGTATACAATGTTTTCCATTTACTAGAAAATCTAACATTAATGTATTTCTTGCTGTTTTATTTATGCGTATTTATAGAAATGCTGCACCGGAAGAAGGTGATGGTGTTGATGGAGGTGATTCACAAGTATCAACTGCTTTATTAGTCCACATGGCTTATAATTTGGGATTGAATAGAGAAGCATCTAAATTTCCAGATTTATGTAATGACGAAAAAACAAACCATTTAAGTAGAAAACTTTGGAGCTATTTATGTCGATGTGATCTAATGTTATGTTATACCCTTGGAAATCCTAAAACCATACAGAAAAAGAATTATGACATAAAATTACCTTATGTTACTCGAGAAAATAGTCACATTGATGATATAGAGATGGAAACCGCAATTGTCGATACATTTGTTTATTTGGAGAATGAAATGAAAATTATCAGTAATATTTGTGATTATATTTTGGATATTAACAATAGAGTACCAATGAATAAATTAACTACAGATTTGCATGAATTTGAAAAAGTTTTACATGATGTTTTTAACGTAGTTGGAAATCCAGTTGCTGAAATAACCATTCAATCAACAAGACCAGATATAGTATTTTACTATCAATGTACAAAGCTAAGAATTTTCACATCCTCAAAGACTGCAATGATTTCATTATATCATTTAATTTATTTACATTATGAAAAAAAATTGGACAATGAGTTATCATTTTTTTACCTTTGTAAAATATATCAAATTGTAACTAAAGACTTAGTACCACAATTTCATGAGGTCTTATATGGAAAATTCAGTTCAATGGGTTTACTTTTGAATCCAAATTTAGAATTGGCTATACATAAAAGTAACTCTTTCAATTTGTCATGTTTAGTTAGAGTGAATTATAATTTAAGAGCGATGAAAAATAATAAATCACATAAATCAAAAATGGAAACAGATACAATTTATAAGCAACACTATTTAAAATTAAAAAGTATATCTAATAATGTTAGTAAAACATGTGATTTGACGGCAATCGTATTAGCTAGAATGGGATCAAGATATTATTATGCATGGAGAACATCAAAAGCTCATGCTGGTTTGATTCGTGCTTTATCTGATCCTGATTTTTATGATAAACAAAGTAGTAGTATGAAAAGAATTAAAGCATTTCAATTCACACCAAGACAATTGGATGAATGTGATAGATTAATACATACTTTAGGTAAACAAATGGAGAAATTGGTCAATTATAAGGATTCAATTAATGGAGAAGTTATTGATTCGCCACCAAAAGAATTTGCCAAAATGCCAATTGTAGCCTCAGAATTCAAGGATTGTTCAACATTATCACAATCCTCGGACTTCACAACACCTTGTTCGATTGGATCACCAGCATTTGATAAACAAGATAGTAATTATATTGATCAAATGTGGATGCTGATGGTTGCTATGAAATACGATCCTAGTCAAATATCAAATGAATACGAAGATTTGAATTTATCAAATTCAGTCAATAATCCAAATATTTTACCAGATTATTTTACAAATCAACCAGTTGGAATTCAACAACAACCATCATTACAACAACGACAACGGGGCTTACAAGCACAAGCACAACAACAATCCTCGGGGCAGAACCTGCAATCACTGAATAGACAACAGCAATCACAACATCCAACTTTACCACAAATAAATTTAGAGCAGAATCTTTTCAATCAATTATTTTACAATACCGAATTTGATTTGATTGGAAATTATAATTTAGATCAATTACTATAAATATATTTAAAATATAAAAGCTATACTTTAATCATCTCATAAACTCATTAAATTCTTTTTGTTCTTTATTTCTTTGCGTATGAAAATATTATATCTTCTCCAAATTTGTTTAATTTCTCATCAGATTCGAAACTTTGTAGCACCTTAGTTGAATAATCTTCATTTTCATATTCAATAAATGCTAAATTTCTAATTTTTATGTATCTTAAATTAATAAATCCATCAGTTTCGTTAAAGGTACTTTGTAAATCGTTGGAATTGTCTGTAATATTTTGTAATAATAAAATATGATTTGGAGGTAGATTTTTCCATTCTTGTAAATCCTTTTTTGCTTTTTTTTTTAGTTTTTCATCATGTTTATTGTCCGGTACGAGTTTTCTTTTCTTAGAACTTAATTTCTTTTGATTCTTCTTCGTGATTTTTCGTTGTTTAATGGATTCAGCATCATTTATAATATCACTATTATATTTAGAATATGAAATTTTCATTGGTTTATTGAACAATTCATGGTTTTGTAGATTTTCAATTGCATCTTTTGCATTGTTTAATGATTGAAATACAATAAATGCTTGACCTTTAAGTTTCATAGTTTTACCAGTTTTAATTTGTTTAATTTCACCATATTTGATAAACAAATCATTCAATTCTTTATTTAATTTATTTAATGAGACTCTATCATTTAGATTATTAATGTATATAGTTTGTTTTTGATCATTTGACATGAATGAGTATAATTTGAGAATAAAAAAAATTAAAAATTGAGTACTAAGAATTTTCTGACAATAATTAACCTGTGGTAAATAATTCAATCCCCTACGAATGATTATAAGATATGAACATCTTGCTAGATAATACAGAGCTGGATTATATAAAAATGGCATGAGATCTTTTTATAAAACATAAAATTTCTATCTGCATCAACCTCTTTGCATTCATATTATGTATAATATTAGTATTCCGAAAATGAATAGCATGATGAATTTCATTGATTAGTGTTGATGACTGATTGACACCAATCGAGTGGTATACTTTTCCAGCATCAAATATCGTGATTGATACACATATCCGCTTCAATAGCACTCTCAATTGACTATATCAGGTAAGTAACCTTCTTAGATCATTCTTTTCATAGATGAGATATCTTTGAAATCTTCAATTTTTATGCATTTTTTTGAGTTAAATTTCTGTACAAGAGTATAAAGGGTAATTAGTAGAATTAATTCGAGTACGGAAAAACCAAGGGTGTTTTACTGACCTTCAGTCTTATGGTGATTGATTAATGTACATAATAGTGCTTTAGCAAAATGAATCAGGTTTTCAAAAATGAATATAGGGATTTCGTGAAGAATTCAAACTTTTGTAATTTCTATAAATGATTGAATTACATCTAATTTGATTGTGCGTTTACTTTTCATTTACGAATTTATAAGTATTTGTGTATATCAAGAATGAAAGATCAATAACTTATCTTATAACAAGGTCTAACTGTACTAAAAAGATTGATTGATAACGACCCTTTTCAGTGGGAAAAACTTTACTTTAAATAAAAATCAAAGTACATTAGGTATTTAGCTCGAAGTTCATTCATACAATGATATCATTTATGAAGATGCAAAAGTAACTTTATTCAATAAAGTTTGGAAAAATATTAAATATTAGACAGTGCTAAAAATTTTAGTTAAAAGATTTACGACGATTTATTTGTAGAGCCAAAAATGAATGATTATTCTTTACGTATATAATCAAGTATGAATACTTTAATGACTAAAATAACAACTGTTTAATTGACAATTTGAGAAGTTATTTTAAGTTCAAAAGTTCTAACTCCATAAGGTCGCTTCTATAAGATGATAATATCAACAAATTTTGCAATTGATCAAATAACTAATTTCAAATATACAACTTTCATGCTCAGCTCTACATGCACCTCAATTCAATGCTTGAGTTTATTCTCAATGATGACTGCAAGATGAATCTGAACAAAATAATATTATTTTTTTGGTCAAATTGAATTTCTTGAAAATAATACATCTCAATAAAAAATAATATTTGGTTGCAAATTAAGATATATTAAAGCTCAATATCTATCAAGGTTGTTTCAGTTGACCTGAAGGTCTTTTACAAGGTAACTAAAAAATCGTATTATGTTCACTATTTTGCAGCCGTACAAAATGTAAATTACGCGGAAATAATATCTTCCAAATTACGAGCTAGAATAGCCAATCATAACTTAGTAAAACACTCTTACTAAAAGTCACGTGACAAAAAAGTTTATGTTACAGTATACAAAATCCACTATTAGTATTACATAATAGTTTTTGCAATCCAGAATAGATTGATTGCAAAATTTATAATACAAAGAATCATCGAACGTTATTTTGAGTTTTTTTCTCATTTGAATTGAGGCATAAAAAGAAGATTCATAGTATGAATTTTGCATTTTGATTTCTCACATTAATCATCAGATCACACTATACTTGATTGATTGTGTGGTTGTCAAAATTATTGTACTTTTTATTGTTTTCATTTTTTTTTTTTAATTTTTTAATTTTATATTTTTTTTTTTATTTTTTAAATTGAAACCATCATAATTATTCTTTTTGATTATCAATTTAATTCTTCTTTTTATTAATAAATTGAATATTATCATTGATTTACTATCGTGAATACATTTTTCATATTTATTATCAAATATCATAGCATTTAGTTTAATCCAATCTAGCATTTGTATTTATATTAATCATCATAATGTCCTTAGTTGCTATAAAAAATGGAATCACAAATATAATCAATCATAAGAATAAATCTGATGAAGAATTAAATAGAGTCAATAAATTATTAGACAACAATCAAAAACCATATGGATCTACAACTGATAATAATGATGATAGAGCACAACAAATTGCCAGAGAAGAAGCTGTAACAAACGCAGCTGCTTCTATTGCATCAAGTTCTGATAATAAAGAAGATGATGAATTTCAAGATTCATTCATAACTAATTTCTTCAATAAATTTGATCCTAGAGTTATGTCTGATATTATAATTGGTTTAAGTGATGGTTTGACAGTTCCATTTGCTTTAACTGCTGGTTTATCATCATTAGGGGATTCAAAATTAGTCATAACTGGTGGTATGGCTGAATTAGTATCTGGTGCTATATCTATGGGTTTAGGAGGTTATTTAGCTGCAAAATCCGAATCTGAATATTATAAATCACAAGTTAAAAAGGAAAAATTGGATTTTTTTAAAAAACCAGAATTAATTAATCAAGATGCTGCTGAAATTATGTTTGAATTAGGTGCAAGTGAATCAACAATTATATCATTCCTTAAAGATTTAGATTCAAAACCAAAAAATTTGATTGATTTTGTAATTAGATTTGGTAGAGGTTTAGAAGAACCTGCTGAAGGTAGAGAATTTACATCGGCTTTAACTATTGGATTATCATATTTCTTTGGTGGGTTTGTACCTTTATTACCATATTTTTTCACACATGTTGTTAAAACCGGTTTATTAGTTTCAGTCATAGTCATGTTAATAACTTTATTCATATTTGGATATATAAAAACTTCAATAAGTTTGGGTGAAGATTGTGGAAGACATAAAAAATTCGCAGAAGGTCTACAAATGGTTGCCGTTGGTTCTATCGCCGCCGGTGCAGCTTGGGCTTTAGTTTACTTTATTGATAATTAATGAAAACACTGTTTATTTATTGAAATATAGAATATACATTAAAATAATGAAATTTATTTTTTCCTTCTTCGGACTTATTTCTCAGTTGCAACCAATTATAGATTAATTTAATAGCAACATACTAATGTGAGCCAAGCTTACAATAGCAGGGTTCTACTATTGACACGAGCATATCAACTTAAAACTCGTAGTCTGACTATTTCTATAATTATCAAACAAAAAAAAATGAAGGGATCTTATTTCACTTTTTAAACTTTTTCCTGATAAGGACCCTCTCGACTACGGAAAATTACATTATTTAGTAACATCTCATAATGAAAGATTATTTGTTTATCTCAAAATGAGAGCTGCACCCAAGACTACTTATCTTATTGAGTTAATGATATATTTCTTTCGAAAATCATGAGCATTGACTTTAAGTAGCTTGACATTTGAAAAATAATCAGACAAAAACAGTGATGAAGATTTGCCCTAACATAATCTATAGCAATTAGACTCAAACAAAGATTCAATTTTCATTTATTCAATTGTATCATATTTCATGTATCAGTTCTGTTATGTTATCAGTTTATGGGTAATCAATTGGTAGTGCCCCACCAATAATCAATGGCAAAATAAAAATTTCTCCTTATAATAAAAATCATATAAATCAATTTTAATACCATGTCACAAAGATTTGCTGAAGCGATTTCAAAAATTGCTTTACCAGCTGGTATAGCGTTTGCATTAGGTCAATCGGCTATTTATGATGTCCCTGGTGGTAAAAGAGCTATTATCTTTGATAGATTAAAGGGGGTTGAACAAGGAGTTATTGGTGAAGGAACTCATTTTTTAATTCCATGGTTACAAAAAGCTATTGTATTTGATGTTAGAATTAAACCAAAAGTAATAGCTACAACTACAGGATCTAAAGATTTACAAAATGTTTCATTAACTTTAAGAGTACTTACAAGACCAGAAGTTTCAAAATTACCAACCATTTATCAAACTTTAGGTTTAGATTATGATGAAAGAGTCTTACCTGCTATTGGAAATGAAATTTTAAAATCTATAGTTGCTCAATTTGATGCAGCAGAATTGATTACTCAAAGAGAAGTTGTCAGTGCTAGAATTAGACAAGAATTATCAAAAAGAGCAAAAGAATTTAATATTGAATTAGAAGATGTTAGTATAACTCATATGACATTTGGTAAAGAATTTACTAAAGCTGTTGAACAAAAACAAATCGCTCAACAAGATGCGGAAAGACTGAAATATTTAGTTGAAAAAGCTCAACAAGAAAAGAAGGCTTCTATTATAAGAGCTGAAGGTGAAGCTGAAAGTGCTGAAGCCGTTAGTAAAGCATTAGCTAAAGCTGGTGATGGTTTATTAATGATTAGAAGATTAGAAGCTTCAAAAGATATTGCACAAACTTTAGCTCATTCACCAAATATTACATATTTACCAAATGGTGGTTCAAATGGAGATGGAGAAAGTGGAGTTAGTGGTGCTAAAAATTCATTATTATTAAATTTGGGTCGTTAAATACTTGTAAATAAATTATATATCTAGTTCAACTAATTCGTCATTTATACCTGGTGTAGAAATTCCATTTCTAATTAATGATTCAATATCTTTAATTTCCTTGACACAACCACTTGTTAGATTTATAATTTCATCATTTGATTTCCCAACAACAACATCATCTTCTATTCTTATACCTATACCTTGATAATGTTTTGACCATTTGAAATCTTTTGGAATATATAGACCTGGTTCAATTGTGATAACATTTCCCTCGACTAATTTATTAAATCTCAGATATTGTGGTATATCGTGTAAATCTAAACCAAGATGATGACCAATATAATGTGGATATAAAATATTTGCAACTTCAGATCTAGTTACATTTTTGAAACCCGTTAAATTTTTTAAATTATTGAATAAGGAAGTTACTGAAAATTCATGTATATCATTCAAATCATAACCTAAACTTTCATCACATAATTCAATACAATTTCTATTTGTTTGTAATACCACTTCGTATAAATCTTTTTGTGGTTGTGAAAATCCTTTTGAACTATTAGGCCAAGCTCTTGAAATATCAGCACAATAACCACCTAATTTCCCACCAGCATCAATGAAAACTAATTCGTCTTTATATAGTAAGTCATCATTTCTTGTATAATGGATAGTTAATGCATTTGAACCACTGGCAACAACTGGGATATAAGCTTGTTTATCACATCCACCTTTGACAAATTGATAATCAAGAAATTTAGCCAATGTTTTTTCAGTCATTAGTGGTGATTTACTACCAACTTTTCCCATAGCTTTATTTATAGCTCTTGAAGATATTTGATTTGCAGCATGCATGACTTTAATCTCACTTGAAGATTTAATTGATCGAAGTTGAGATGTGATTTTTGTTAATGAATGTATTGGTTTGCCTGAGTTTGTAATCAAATCATTTAAATTTTGATTCTTGCTAAAATTGAAAAACAGTTTAATTGGAGATTGATTCAGTTGATATTTTTTATCCCAATATATATAATCATTTGAAGATATTAATTTTTTTATATAATTAGTTGCATTATTTACATCTTCAACATAATCAGCATTGAAAAAGTCATAAGCACCTTCTAAACCTGATTTCACACCTTGCCATAATTCCAATTGGGGGTTTTTAGGAGGTACTAACATATGTAAATTTACATCTTCATCATTTCCATTATTGTATTTTTTCTCTATAATTACAATCGAATCTGGTTCTAGCCACCCAGTTAAATAATATAAATCATTATCTTGTTGAAAGTCATGAAAAACAGATCCCGAACTATATTGGATAGTGTTTCCAAATAATATACAAATTGATTTTTTTGGTAATTTTGAGACTAATTTGACTCTACGCTCGAAATATTCTAATGCAGATATACCTGGAGTGAGATTACCTGGGGTTGGTATTAGATGAGGTCTTGTTTCATGTGTAGGTTGACCAGCTTTGAAATTTATTATAGGTCTTGTTTTCAAACTTAAGAATCGTTTGAATTGGATCATAATTAAGATTTTTCAATTTTTCAAATTTAGATTTTTTTTGTCCCGATTTGCAACAATCATTCATAATAAGTTATATGTGATCTATACCACACTTTAACTAATCAAATGTCTACAATTATATATAATGATTATAAAGGGTATTGCTTAAATGATGACGAGGACTTACAGTTTGTAAACCTGGCACGATTGACAAATGGGATTAGCGAATTACCATGGAATATTTATTTACCAAGTGAATCGATTGACGATGAAGAAATCAACGATGAAAATTCACCTCAGGAGCCAAGTAATAAAAAGTTATCAAAATCAGAGAAAAGGGAAGTTCGTCAACTGAAAAGATTACTTGCAGCTAGAAAGAAACAATTAAAACGAGTCAATGAAAGTGTCGAGGAAGAACAAGTGTTCAACAATTATACAGCAAGACAAGAGATTAAAAAATTATATAAACAACTCATGGATCATGAAGTCAATGAAACTAAAACAAAGGATGATGAAAAATTAATTCAATATCATTCAATTGCATTATATAAATCCGATATCAAACATTTTTTACCAAACGAATGGTTAAATGATAATAACATATCAATAATTTATGAATTGATAAATAAATTAATCATAACTAAACAAAATAAACAATTCTCAAATCAAATTGTTTTATTATTTCCTTCTTTATTACAATTATTTATGCATTTTCCAGATACAACACAAGATTTATTACCCATGGATGAATTAAAACAAGCAAGATTTATTTTCTTACCTATAAATTTGATAGATGAACCTGTTGATATAGATTTAGAACAGGATAATAATGGTGATCATTGGGCATTGGGTATATTATCATTACTTGAAAACAAACTATACATCTATGATTCAATGAGTGTTGATGATGATAAAATATCTGAATTACAATTGAAAAATTTATGTAAAAAATTTGAAGCTTGTAAAGGTTTAGTTTCTGGTAAACTTAAAATTATAAATATTCAATGTGATCAACAAAAAAATTTTGATGATTGTGGTGTATTTGTTATTATGATTACTTGCTTTTTAATCAATCAATTCATTTTTCAAAATGAAATTAATCTTGATATAAGTAAAATCAAGTTTAATCCTTTAGATGCTAGATTACATATATTAAGAATTATAAATAAATTAATTATATAGTTTTTCAAATAATAAACTAGTTAATTTACTTGAAAGTATATCAGATTTCAATTTCTCACTTAATTCATTAATTTCAACTTGTAAAGATGTAATATTTTTTGAAGTATATTCCGATTCATTATAATTATTGACGAAAACTTGTTCATCTGGTAAATAATTAATACCATATTTATTTAATTCCAATGCATAGATCAAACCAATTAAATTATTTGAGATTTCGTTTTCACCACCTATCAATTCCAACATTTTAGTTCTCGAAATTTTATGGCAGTTTTGAATTATAACAAAAAAATTTTTAAAGTCAATAATTAATTTTATATAATTTATGAAATGAACTTTATTAAATGAAACAGGGAAATTATAATCTAGGACTTCAAAATTGGTATTATTCAAGTTTTGTTTAACTAACTTGAATTCACAGTTTGATAATGGGATCAATATATTTGTATAAAATTCATATTCGATTGAATCAGGTGTTTCATTATATAAATTGATTAGAAACTCATCATTTAATAGATTTAACTGGTTGAATGGTTTTAAAAAAATCAATACAATACCTAACATAACCATCAAGTTTGATTTTAAAACTAAATTATTAATACTTTCATCGCGTAAATCATTAAATAAATCATAAAACTCATGAAATTTGAACTGTTTGAATAACAAACTTAAATGTAAGAACTTTAAATTTGTTAAAAATTTATATTCATCTAAATCTGACTTGAATAAAGTTAGATTTCTTTGATAGTATGCAAGTGTAGTGGAATATATTTTATCCAATGGTTTAAAAGATGTTGAACTTAAAAGTAATAACTTATCACTATTCCCATTCTCTTCATAATTTTTATTCTCATCCATAGGGAACCAAATTTTCAAAAATAGATTGATTATATATTTGAAAAATGAATATTCGATGAATTTGTTTTGAATCAAATGTAATTCAACTTTTGGCAGGTTTTGAAAATTGATAATTGTAGTTAATTTATTTAAAATATCCAATGCTTCTTGATACTTTGTACTTATTATTAGTTTTATGATTAATTGTTTAATTGTTGTAAATAATCCACTTGACGAATCAAGAGTCAAACCTTCCGGTGATTCTTCAACGATTGTTTGAATTTGCTCGTTTATTTGATCATACTCATTTGATAAATTATTCTCTATTTGACTTATCCAATTTGAATCAATATAATTTGGTAATTTATTTTGTTGTGATAAGTAATTAATTAATGAATGATAACATGGATGTAAACTTTGATACTTATTCATAAGTTCGATCAATTGTAAAGCTATATCGGTAACATCTTGATTATTATTTATGAGTTTATTAAAAGTATAAGCTAATTGATTAATTGTAATATAATCAATATCAGAATCACTCATAATAATTAATTTTTTTAGCATTAAATCATAAAATCATAATCATATATTTAAAAGATGAACAAACTATAAAATAACCCAAAACTAAGAAATCGTACTCAATCCAACTCTATAAAATAATCGAACTTGTTGAATATGAAGACGCAACGTCATATAAGATTTGTGCAATTGACCAAGTCAATGGGATCCAAGTACTCATAGTCAATGAACCAGCTTGATAAATCGCAGCTAATATTAAACCAATAATAGCTCCTCCAATAAATCCTTTGATTAAACCAACTAGTGTATAAAACACAACGATGAATACTGTAGTTAATAAATCACTAGATTGAAATTTCAAATTATGCCGATTCTTGTTAATCAAGCTATTTAAAGCAGCTAGTATACCCACTAATACATATAAAACACCTGATAATAACATTGACCAAAAAATTGTAAATCTCCAGACATCCCAAGAATAATATAAAAATGAATTTAAATATTGTGGTCGTTGTGGACCACCAGGCCAAAATAAAGATGGAAACTTAGGTGTAGTATATCCTATAGGTACATTTGTAGAACTGATGAATATAGACATAGACTAATCGATCAATCGACTCAATCTCTCATTAACAGTGAAACTTTGTGTAATCTTGATTTTTTTTGGCTGTTTTTTTTTTCAATACTCAAATCGAATTGCCACCAATTGATTAATATAAACTAAAGGTCAATTGCAATATGTCTAGAAGATACGATTCCAGAACCACTATATTTTCACCAGAAGGTAGATTATATCAAGTGGAATATGCACAAGAAGCTATATCAATGGCAGGTACTGCTATAGGTATATTATCTACAGAAGGTGTCGTATTAGCTTGTGAGAAGAAAGTTACATCCAAATTATTAGATGATGATGGAAGTGCGGAAAAATTGTATATCATTAATGATCAAATGTTATGTGCTGTTGCTGGTATGACTGCAGATGCATCAATCTTAGTAAATAATGCAAGAGTTCAAGCTCAAAGTTATTTGAAAACTTATAATGAAGAAATCCCTTGTGAAATGTTAATTAATAAAGTATGTGATATAAAACAAGGATACACACAACATGGTGGTTTAAGACCTTTTGGTGTTAGTTTCTTATATGCGGGTTATGATGATAGATATCAATTTCAATTATTTACTTCGAATCCATCAGGTAATTATTCTGGTTGGAAAGCAACAAGTATTGGAGCTAATAATTCAGCTGCTCAAACATTACTAAAAAAAGATTACAAAGATGAAATTACATTAAAAGAAGCTTGTGAATTGGCTATAAAAGTTTTATCAAAAACAATGGATGCATCAAATATAAATAGTGAGAAATTGGAATTTGCAACTTTAAGTTTAAATGAAAAGACAAATAAAGTCGTACAAAAGATTTGGAATGATAATGATATTGATTTATTAATTAAATCAACTGGGGTATTGAATGAAAAATCAACAGATGATGAATAAAATTTGTAGATTAAATAGAATGCACTATATACTATGTACCGAGTATTCTGTGAAACCTAAAATTCTTATACAAATAGAGAAAAATTAGAATCTTAAATACCTCGAAAAGTAAATTGAATAGAATATCTTGCAATCTTTTTTTCTCCGTTTTTGGGGTAATTTTTAGCAATATAATTAATTTTCAATGGATCTTGTTTCTTTAGGATTGACACCAACTTCAAAGAGATCAAATAAGATCTTGCATGTAATCAATAACAATAATCGAATATCCTTATCAATTAAACATGAATTTGAAAATTTGAATAATTTTACTAAACAATTTTTATCCTCACAATATCAAATTGATCAAACAAATCAAAATGAACAATTGCAACAATTATTTCAAGAATGGTATTATTTATTTGATTGTGAAAATTTTAAAATTGATAAAATTTCAAATATAAATTTAAACAAGTTGTTAAACTTATATGAAAGAATTAATAAAATCGATAATATTAAAGATGAAAATGATATACAATTGAAAAATTTGATTGATAAGTATATGATTCTTGCAATTTCTTTGAATTTATCAAATTCATTGATTTATAAAACCTTGATCTTGAAGAATCAACAAGTTTATTGGGAAACAATTTACAATTCAACCACGAATAAATTGATTTATTTTATTCAAACTTTACCTATTAAATTATTTGCATTATCAAATAAAGTAATTGAAAAGACAAAATATAAATTAGAATCAAATTTCACAAGTGAAAGTGTCAATGATGATATTTATTCAAGGATTAAATATTTTACAACTGCATTAATTAAATCTTTTAAAAATACAATTGAAAATCTATTCATTCAAGAAAATCCATCAATTACATTTTTATCAAAATCTAAAAAAGTAACAACCTCGTCAATTAATTGGTATATCAAATCACTTATTAAATCACCAATTACAATTGTGAATAAAGAAGTTAAAGCAAATTTGAAAAAAATTAAACACGAAATTAATTATAATACTAAAAATATTGATATACTTATTAAATCTGACACAAATAAATTATTATCCTCATTACAAAATATTTTAGAATTAGATGTAGATGGTGATTATCAAATTTTACAAGCTACTGAGAATATAATCAAATTCGATAATTATAAAACATATTATGAAACTTCCCAACCTTCATTTGTAACTAGATATTGGATAATTATATTCTTAGTACTTAAATATGGTCCATCACAATCAATCAATATATATAATAATCGTGATGAAATAATAAACTGGGTTAAATATAATGGTATAGAACCTATCAAAGGTTTTATCAATAATTGGGTTATAAAACCAATAGGTGAAATGTTGAGTATACTAAGAAGTGACGATGAAATATCTATAACTTCAAAAGATTCATTAAAATCAGATATAACATCATTAGAGAATATGATTTATGAATTTGCTCAAGATAATAAAATCGATACTACACCTGAATCAATTGCTAAAAATGTAAGTGATGGAAATTTACAAATTATTATGTCTCGTTATGAGAATGAAATCAAAGCACCAATTAAATATTTAATTAGTGGTTCATTATTGAGATTAATTTTGATTCAAATTCAAAAGGGTAAAGTCGATGGAGCAGTAGCTATAAATGGTATTGATAAATTATTAAAATCTCAACAATTGGTATTTGGTATAGTATCGATGTCACCTTCAATAATTATTCTATATCAAATTTATAAATATTTCACAAGTTCAAAGAAAATTATTGTAAATGGTAAACAATTGAATTTGATTTGTTTAAAAAGTTTAAACAATGTCGAAAATTTATTAATACAATTAAAAAATACTTCTAATGGAGAATCAATTGAAGGTGAATTATTAATTGAGATCATAAATTTAATTGTTAGTTCTCAACCTATAATGCCAAAAGAATTAAAAGACGATTGGATTAGAGATTTGAATGAATTAAACAACAGTGATTATAATATTGAAACAAAATTAGATTTAGTTCAAAACATTTGGAATATGTATGGACCTATATTTAGATAATAAATGAGACAGATAGTAATGTGTTGCTAATAGTACATATATTAACATAATCTAGATACAAATTGTCTATGAAAATGACCGGCATTCTCAATATTTTTCTTTAACAACCAATAAGTTTGTTCTTTGGGAATGTATAACCAGCATCCTCAAATGAAGTTAAGTTTATATTATGATAAATATCTAAATGTTCTTGAATATAATCATAGGTTGGGAAATCATCTGGATCACAACCAAGGTTTATTTGATCTTTTGGTTGATAAACTCTTACATAATCGATTTCAAATATAATTGGAAAAACCATTGCTGGCCAATCTATATAAGCCCAATTATTTGAAATACCTAAATTCATAATAATGCTCATTGGTTCTTTCAGTAATGTTCTCCAATTAATATTACCATTTGGATGTAAAGCTTGTGAATATAAGGTCAATGTTGGATCATCACCCACAAACCATCTTAAATATCCTGTATCTTGATCATTTAAATATTCAAACCCATAATTTTGATAATTGTGAGGTACACCATTACCCAATTCATACCAAGTTTTATTTAATGTTGTTGTACCTGATATAGCTTGTTGGAAAGGTCCACCTGCATAAGTATTCATTGTTGTAATCGATGCATTGGTAATTTCTATAAAATCATAGTCTGGCATATACCAAATATCCATTGGAGCAATTTGTAAAGATTGTGAAGCAACACCTAAATTTTCTTTTTTATTTGTTGAATCAGTACTTATTTCACCTTCAATTACATCAATTTCTGGTGCACCACGGCCAACACCAATATTCGGATGTGATTCTCCAGGACATGTACATGAATTTAATCTTTGACCAGGTAAATATGATATTCCATCTGGTGAACTTTGATTTGGAGTTATACCTGCATCACATGAATCATAAGAATATGGCCAAACACCTTCGGTTGAAGCTAAATATCCAGGTCTACCAAGATTTCCCATTGTCCACATACCTGGCCATAAACCAGATTTTGTACCATAACCAGGTAATTTTGCTGATATTTTTAATCTACCTTGTGTGAAACACATTTTATTCCAACTTTGTATCATACCACTTCTATAAAATAAATTATGATTTTTAAAAGCATCCATACGTAAGTTCAAAGTACCATTTGAAGTAGTGACTGCATCTGGGTCATACCATTCTAAATCCTTTGTAGCATCATAATGTAAATCAGGTGCAGTCCAGAATTGATCATCACCTTCGTAAAAAGTTCTTCCCATAGCGTTAAATTCATCAGAAAATACCAATGTCCACAGATCACCATTTTTAGATTCAATTGTCAAAGCATCTTCAGGAGTATCTGGATCAATTAAAGTTGTCCGTATACCACTAATCATTGGATATGTATAATGAGTCAAGATTTCATAAGTAGTAGGTACTCTAGAATGATCAGTTACACCAGAATAAGTTAACGCTGGTAATAATATAAATACTAATGCAGCACCAATCACAAGAAATAAAAAACCAAACATACCAAAGATAGATTTTTTATCTCCATATTTCAAATCATACCAGAATCTATTTTTATCATATTTAGCATCTTCTATAGGATCAGGATTATGTAAATAATCATCAGTTTCTTTTTCGTTTATATTTAATGGAAATGAATTTGCAGGATATCCACCAAATGGATTACCTTCAATTAATTTATTCAATGAAATAGCTGAAACTTTTTTGGAACCTAAATTTGGAGGCAGTTGAGGCTCTCCAATTAATGGGTATCTATCATAACTAGGTGGTTCATTTATGGCTAATTTCTCATTTCGAATTGGATTTTTTTGAAATTTACCTATGGAATTATTCAGTGATGAATATAATTGTGAATTAGAATCATTAAAGTTGAAAGTATTGGCGGTAAATGGAGCTCCATACTTTGTTTGGTAATAATTGTTATTTTGTTGAAGTAATGAAGATGAGGAGGAGGATTGATTAGGACTACTACTATTATTATTTGATAAAGGATCTATTTGTGATGTTGAATCGAATGATGATGACTCATTTAAAGGTGTTGCAGTATCAAATGGATTCTGTAGTGATAAATTGTCATTATTGTGACGGTTCTTTCTTGAATTATTTGTTAAATCTCTATTCATTTTGATTTAATCAAATAGGAGGTAATAGGGGGATTGCTAAAAGATTGTTTGAATAAAAAATGATTGTATGATGAAAAAAAAAATTAATGAAGATTGTAAATGTCAGTTTGTATAATTTGTACAAATTTTTAAGATGTGAATTCTATATTTTGATTAATTAGGTATTCTTTTGGAAGTTATGGGTTAAAAAAATAAAAAAAAAATATAGAAAAATGCACAAAATAAAGCAAGCAAACAAAACTAGAGGTCTATATTAACGGATTAATTCTATTTTAAAACGTACTTCCATTTCCAAATGAATTGTGAACTCGAAAGAGGCTAAGTCAAATATCCAAATATACAAAGAAGGACAATTAACCTCGAAGCAATTTTCAATAAAACATATCGTGACTAAATATGAAATTTTATTGAATTGTAAACAATCAATGAAATTTTTTCTAAAAAACTTTATTTATTGACCTAAAATTAGCATTTGATGGAGTTTTGTATTATTCTCCAACTTTGGATTGATTGGGTTGAATGTTGATCAATTGTAATGGTTGTTTTTGAGTAAAATCTCCTATGCATATTTTACTAAATTGAATAATAGAATGATGGTGGTAACTTACATATAAATTATGGAGAGACCTCCTTATACTGTATATTAGACTTGACCATAGAACAATTACATAGCCTATTTAAATAACCAAATTGTTCAAGTCAAACAAGTAACAATAATTTTGCAGCCATTATATTCAACTATCAAAATCAAGAAAAATTAGACTCGTAATAAAATATTTATTATTCAATTGGCCAAGACGGAACCCATTTTTGTTAAAATAGAAAACAAAAAAAATTTTTTTTTTTTTTTTTGATGGAAGTACACAAAATCTATAGATCCCAGATCTGTTTGTGATTTCAGATCTGTAGTAATTAGTTTTCATTCATCATTAATTTCAAAAAAGAATCTATCACTGCTGTAGCAGCTAAACTTGTAATTTCTGAATTGGTATCGTATGGCGGACTGACTTCAACTACGTCACATCCAATTATATTCAAACCTTTTAAACCATCTAATATTCCAATTAATTCTCTTGTTGTAAAACCACCAACTTCCATAGTACCAGTTGCTGGCGCATAAGCAGGATCTAACACATCAATATCAACACTTATATATACCAAATCACCTTCTCTTACTGCATTTCTTAATTCTTCAATGATACCTTTAACTCCAATTTTATCAATATCATTAGCTTTAATAATATGAAACCCACAATCTGAATCATGTTGTTTATCAAATTTTGAATCTATATATGGAGCTCTTATTCCAATATGATAATTATTTTCCGATTCAATGTATCCTAATTCATTAGCATAATGTAGAAAGGTACCATGATTTAAACTCATATAATTTGTAATTCCACCACCTAATTTTTTAGGATCCCATGTATCGATATGTGAATCAAAGTGAAATACTTTTAATTTTTGTTTGTGTTGTTCATGTAAATTTTTCAAACTCATTAATGAAATTGTATGATCACCACCAATAGTTATAGTTTTTGGAATTTTGAAAATTGGACTATTATGTTTCAGTATTGATCTTTGACCTCTATATAATTGATTCAACGCTATTCTATTATCAAATGGAGTCATTGCAACATCTCCACAATCAACAATTGTATAATTATGAGTTGTTTCATCATAAGGATCCATTTTATAATTTGGTCTTTTTAAATTGGTTTTCCATGGTGTTCCTAATCTTTTGGCCGAGTTTCTAATCAGATGAGGTCCAAATCTTGCACCTGGTCTAAAACTAACACCTGTATCAAATGGTGCACCAACTATAGCAATATCAATATTCTCATTCGATGTTGATGGTACGAAACAATTGAAATGTTTAAAATGTGCATAAGTTAATATACCTCCAAACATATTTTGATCAATTGAAATGTCTGAAGTATCATCTTTATTTGGGTATTTGACATTGGATCTATATTTCAAATATGAATTGAAGGTCTGTTCATAATATAAATCAGGATGAATTTGTTCGTTTGTTGATTTTATTGTAGGATCGGATAATTCAGAATAAAATTGTCCATTTAAATTATCATCATACACTAGATCACCATATAATTGATCAAGAAATGAATTGGCCTTTAATATAGTTTGACAAAGAATTAAAGATATTAAATAAAAGATAAAAATCATTGATTGATGATAATTTATTTTGCAACAAATCAATTATTATATAATAAAATATTATTTTAGCGGATAATTTCATAAAAGAAGTAATCAATTCCGTTCCCAAATATAATATATATTTATAGAACCAGCTATAAAATCAAATTGTCCCCATAGAAGTATATAAAAAACCACCTATATAACCTGTTGTCTATTCATAACATAATTTAATAAAAATTTCATTCAAAGAATCAAGTAATATCTTATTGTTGATATATAATAAATAAAATAAACAACATCCAGAACACATAACCAATTGTAAATATACAATGAAAAAGTATTTTTCTCTATTTGATTGCTTGACAATATAAGGACATCTTTGATTTTCTAAATCTGAATTCTTTTCAAATTGATGTTTCTCATCAAATTCATTATCTTGTTGTACATTTGAGACTTGTGATTCTGAAACTGGAGCTTTAGATAACTCTGAATTAGATTTCATATTGTGATACATCGTCATACACATAGTATTATAAAAGAAATGAAAAATTTTTGACGTCAAAATTGATTTAAAATAAAAATTTTAATCAGATAAAGGGGTGAATATACTTTTCTTTAATTTGTTGATTTATATGCAAGAAAATTTGTTTATTTATTTTCAGGTCGCGTTATCGTGTTAGATTAATACTAGAAATTTCAATAATTTATGGCGTTGCGAAACGAGGCAGTACCAGATTCTTTTCTATAATCAATTTGTTTATATATTATACTACAAACTTATCGTACATCTTAATAACCGTTTAATCATCTAACCATCTTCTTCTCTTTGTAGCACCACTTATTGAAGCTTTACTTACTCTTTCACTTGCTGCGTACCAATTTGTTGGATATGGTGCAACTGTTGCCCAATTTGGAGCTGATTCAGCAGTATAACTCCAACCAGGAGTGATTGTGGATTGAACATTTGGAGATTTCATTTTTGTTGAATAATATGTAACTGCTGATGTTGGGAATCTTCTTGTCCATGAAGTTGCAGTAACGGTAGTACCTGGTTGCATTTGCATTGGTGCATATCTTGTTTTCCCAGTTTGTTCAGTATATGGTACTGTGAAAGATGCTGTGTTAAGTGATGCAGTTCCAAATCCTGCTGCTTGATCACCTGGATGATCACCAGTTACGGTTAAATCCCAAGTTATAGTTGTAGTTGGTTCGGTAGTTACTGTAGCACCTTCCATATTGGTTAATCTGAATCTTGGTGAATAATGTATAGTATAACTAGAACCTGAAAATACTGAATAAATTTGTATATAAAACCAACCACTTGGATAATCACCTTGATTTAGTTCTATAGTAACACTTGGTGAATCTCCCGATATAGCCTTAGGACCTTCTAAGGGTTCTGGCCAACATTGAATATCTCCATTTTCTCCAGTACATAATGATATTGTATATGTATTTATATTACTTATTGATTTTTCATCATCAGAACCATCATCTTTCCATGAAACCTTGAATGATGCTTTTCCTGATGAACCTGAATATGAATCCCCTGCTTTTGGTGATGTTATATCCACGTCAGCTTTAATTAGACTTGATATTAATAGTATTAGAAATGTGAATGTGAATCTCATGATCAACAAATCAAAATTTTTTAAGTTGTAAAACGAATGTAACTAAAAATAA
This sequence comes from Insectozyma morakotiae, assembly GCA_030564645.1. Classification (NCBI taxonomy): domain Eukaryota; kingdom Fungi; phylum Ascomycota; class Pichiomycetes; order Serinales; family Debaryomycetaceae; genus Insectozyma; species Insectozyma morakotiae. The sequence continues at coordinate 97,998 of JAKTYD010000002.1, forward strand.
AAAAATGTAATGAAAGGAGACTTGATTAAAAAAAAATTAAAAATAAAAAAATAGAATAAACTTTTGAAACTTGTCGTGTGGTGCACGACATCGCTTAATAGTTTGCTTTTGCAACATTTAATTGATTTTACCTCATTTTGAATGATTTATATAATCTCGGTCATTTCATTTCATTCAGTCTTCAGACCTTAAAAAAAAAATACAAAACAAACTGCAATAGAAATATATATTCATTAATCTAATGATCTTTAAATTATACTAAAGAAACTATTCGAATCTTTCTGTGATTACATTTCTCGATAAATGTCAAACTGACATTATAAGAAGTATATTTTTTCAAAACTACAATTCATCGTGATCACCGTAACAAACACTTGGAATTCCTCCGGTTGGTGGACTACCGTTTTTAGTACCATCCCATGAATCAGACATTGTCATGATTCCTTCAGCTATATGTTCACTCCAATGATTATTATCATTTATAACCCAATGCCATGGTGATGAATGATAGTAAAAAAATCCTGTTAATGCTTGTAATCCTGGCATAATTATATCCATATCTTTTGGAGCGGTTAAATGTCCTGTTGTATAATCATATCTGCAGTATGAAGTAATAACACCACCATCAAACCAATATTCATCAGCATACATTGATTCATATGTTCTTCTTTTTTCTTTAATGAAGTTTGGTTGTACTTTATGTTGAACTTTGACCATATTCATTGAAATATAATTACCTTCAGGTTTTGCACTATCAGTATATAACAAAGCTCCTTCACTACTATAAACATGAGTGTTTATGTATGAAAATGTTCCATTAGTGAGTTCGTAATCAATACCACCAATAATTAATCCAACTTCATTGAGTTTTGATGTTAAACTTTCTAAATGAGCTTTAATATCTCCTTGTACAATTTCACCTCTTTTGTTATTAGTATCTAATCCACCAATAGCACCTACAGTAGGCCACAGTCCAGATAATAATCCAGCTCCAATGACTACCATAAGAGTTCCAACACTAGCAAGGGCACATAACCATTGATCTTGACTATTGTTTCCAGCATTAACGAAATCAAAATTACATCTTCTTCTGGCTTCATTTAAAGAAATACCAGCACCACCAACAGAAACTAATCCTAAACCAATCCATGACTGAGTTGTCCAGTCTCTTTTGTCAATTGCTCTTGAGATGTTTGCATATGTTGAATTACTTGTGATCTCACCAAAAAACTTGGTAGTAGCGGCATCATAGAATTTACCTGTAAAATTGTTGTGTAAAATATTTTGATTATCTAGAGCTTGTTGAATTTCGGATTCAAATAGGTTCAAAAAAGCAACTTCGGTTGAATTTGTTGAGATTAAAGCACCTAAAGTAGATCTTAAACAGCATAAAAAGGTAAAAAACACAAATTTCATTTCTTTTAATAACATCGTCAAAATAATCCAAATTTTATGGAAATAAAACATTACAATAAATTGGCGACTCCTTATCTATTTATAATGTTTTGAGTAATTCATCTTTGAATTGTGCCGTTTATCAAATTTTTCATTAAAGTAATCAGTGATAAAAATTTTCATCTAAAATCCCAACAAATGGAATGGTAAGGCATCAACAGACTAATTAAACTTTGGTATCATTGCATTAGATTATACATTTGGATGGACAAAACTCGGATCCTCCAATTATAAATAAGCTTAAAAGATAAATATAAATTTTTACATTTCATACATAATTGAGTATAAACAAACAAACAGATCAATCTAGCTTTATATCTACAACGATTAGTTTATCTCATCTCATCTGACATAAGAGACTCTAGCTAAAAAATGCAGTTAGCTATTTTATCTAATTTTGAAATGGAATAGTGGTTGATCAACTCAAAAGCCTTTTTGAAGTACTTGTCAAATGATGCGCAGCGCAAATTTGGATTATTTCTGAGAATCTTGAATAAAGTTTCTCGCATAATGACATTTAATTTGAAACCCTGATAGACGTTTCATTCCAAAGAAAAAGTAACCCTAGCAATTTTGTTTATCTACTGACGGTAATTAAGAAGATTGGCCTAATTGTCAAGATTCTGGAAGGGTATCTCTCAATAGATATTGACTGAATGAAATTTTTTTCAAATTGAAAAATTATGCATAGTGTTTTGTGTAAATTTCAAGTAATTTTAAATAAACTTTTCGTGTACAGCTTGATGTAATTAGATGATAGATGCTACGTTTGGCATCTCTACCCTAAATTTGATTATTGACCTTGGAAGTTTAAATTATAAATTTGTTGTTTTTATAGAGTAAAAGACAAATAGAATAAATCTAAAATATATAAATTTACTTCAAGTGATTCTATCTACTTCAATGAATTCTTAATAAACATATTTTTAGAAACAATCAATAGTATTGATAGGTAGTTTGGTTGTCTAACAAGGTTGATTTATTTGACGGGTTTATCTTCCTGATTTTTGTCTTTTACAATTCATCATGATCATTATTTTCAATAGTTAAAGTTTTTTTAATTGTAATGTCATTTGATTTCTTATTGACAAGTCTGGTTTTGTCAAATGACACAGATGCTTTTAAATCTTCACCCAAATCTTTATTTCGTATAAGCCACTGCCAAGGTGCGGAATAATAATAAAACAGGCCAGTTATTTGTTGTATAGCAGTAATTGTCTGATGTAAATCTTTTGGCTCAGCTAGTTCTCCTGTTTGGTTATCATACTTACTATAAAAAGCATGAACTTTTTCGTCCAACAAGTATTTATTTGTGTATCTTGATCCATCTACTTTTTTTTCTTTCATGAACTTTGATTGTACTTTAAATTCCATTGGTACCTTATTAATTGAGATAAAATTACCATCAGGCTTTGCAATATCTGTAAACAATAATTCACCTTCACTGCTATAAACATGAGTATTTATAAATGAAAATGTTCCATTGGTGAGTTTATAATCAATACCACCAACAATTAATCCAACTTCATTGAGTGTATTTGTTAAACTTTTCAAATGAGCTTTTATATCACCTTGAACCAATTCACCAGGTTTTAGTTCGTGACTGTTTATTGTAAATGACCATATGTTTGACATTAATCCGAGTCCAATTATTAAAAAAAGTGTTCCAATTTGTGCAATAGCACAAGTCCATTGATCTAGATCATTATCCTTTAAATTGACGAAACTGAAATTACAAGATCTTCTTGCTGCATATGATGATATACTGAGACCACCAAAAGACATTAAGAAAAAACTTGCACATGACTGTATATTCCACTTTGTCCTATTTTTATTAATTGAAGCTCTTGAATTAGACTTATCAAGTTTATTTTCCAATGAAAAAGTCAATTTGTCAGTGAAATTATTGTTGTGTATGATTTGTTCATCCAAAGCTTGCTGTACCTGTGAATCAAATAGTTGCAAAAAAGGTATATCCATTGTACAAGTGTAGATATTGTTTAAACTTATTGTCAATTTTATTTTTTGTGTTTCTCTATCGATTCTTCTTTTGACATATTCGAATTCAATTTTTTTCTTTAATGCCGTACACAAAAATTCTCTCTAAAGAACCATATATAGCTGTAATACATATACATAAAAATTTTGTCCTATTTTATTTAGATTTCTTTCATCTTCATTAAAAAAATCGATTCTATCGTACTTTATGTATTTTTAGTTAATATGTCGTATTTTTCTTGGAAAACTATGTCAACTAATGCGCAGCGCAATAAGATTTTGTAATTGAAGTACGAGATAATAGAAGACTAATTACCTCAGTTTCGTATATGCTATTGTTGTTTTATAGCAAAAGGATATAATAGAGAGATTTGGGGTGTTGAGCTATACTACTCGACCATGACGTTTTGAGATGTAAGAGGAGTTGCAGGGTATATGTGCTTCATTGCTCCATCCCATCTGTTTTATCGAGTCCACGGATCAGATACGACTCCGATTTGATCTAAATTTTCAACTCTTTCATGTTTTACAAAGATTTATTTGTTAATATATGATTTCAGTTAAAATAAATTTTGTCCAAATTGGGATCATTTTTCAAATATGAATCTAGAGATCTGTCAAATCATTCTGATTATCAATTAAAAAATCTGATTTTTAAGTTTAGATAAAATTAACTGATCAAAGTCTATTTTAACTGAATTTTAAATCCAAGATACCTATTTTTATTGAAATGCTATAAATTTTGATTTTAAAGAAAATAAAAATTTAGCGCACTGTATATGATTTGAAAAAAAAATTTGGACGATTTAATTTTGAATAATTTTTTTTTTTGTGTCATAAGACCTTTTAGGATTTTGTGTGTTACGTCCATTAACACCAAAAGTCTACTTTGATTAACTGCAAATGTGTGTTGATCACCATTCAATGAAATTTTATATCAATGTGTTTGGTTCGTTTGTGATGTACTGGGTGATTAGCTACTAGTATAGCTGACTGTCTTCATTTATAATTTATTAAACCAACAAATCATGTTAAAAAAAATTATGAATTTTCAATTTGACTAACTGTTTGAATCATTGTGTTTAACAAAGTATTTTGTCAGTACATAATCGAGATCAAATTTTGTCGAATTTGAATTTATGTTTAAAACATGAATTTTGGTCTGATATTTCATCAAGATTATCAATCAACGAAATTGAAATCTTACTTTTAAGATCAAATAAAATAAACTTAAGGAAAAGTCTATTTTAGTTGAATTTAAAACTATTGATATTTGGTTGAGTACAATTACACGTAAATGAAAAGGGTCTTGATTTTTACTTTCTTTTAGCATGCAAAGTAGTAAACAAGATCACATTTTTGGATGAACTGGGTCAGTGCAAACTATTTCAATTCTGATTAATATTTTTGTTTGAGCATCATCTTATTGAAAATCTCAAATTCAGCTTCAAATTCAGCTTCAAATTTAAAAGTCAGCATTATTGTGTATTCAAGAATTGAATTAAAAGATAGCCAAATCTCTCATCCTCATCGATAATAAACTGTGGGGAATTTTATATAAGATTGATTATTAATGATCAATTGTTTTATGCATATAATTATAAGCGTAAGACAATAATAAAAATTTGACAGCTTCTTTTTCTTTTTCGATTGTTCTTTATTACATAATATTGACAGTTATGCATATTACAGCACTATTAATATTCTCTCATTTCGGCCGTAAAATTACTATGAATAAAACCGTTATTTCCTTTGTGTATCATAATCTAAAAACCGTTACTGAATCTAACCCGGATTTTTTTTTCTTGTCTTATGCAAATTATTAATCTATTCAATTCCGGGGTCTTTCTCTTTCATGTAAAACAAATTTATCAATCTTATAAATATATTGATGTTTCACCGTTTTGATTTATATTTTTTTAGATCACAATGATTATAGTTAAACAATCAAAGAATATTCTTAATAAAGTTGTACCTGGGGATATATTTCGTGATGACAATCCACCTACTTCAACATTAAACAGTATAAAAGTTTCTAGAAGACCCACAATATCGAGAATCAATAATAATGGCAAAAAAAGTAATGAGACATCACCAATTAGATCAGATGGTAATAACGTTAATAATGATAAACTTTCAGATTCTGAAATGGTAAAATCTTCATCTATATATAGATCAAATTCATCAAAAATGCAAAACAAAAAAATTCATCACAATCATCGTCACCGTCATAATCATAGTTCCAGCCATAATAATCTAGATAAAGTGGATTCTATTGATGAAAAACTTGATCAAAAGCCATTGAATATTCCAAGTGAGAGGAGCTTAATTGATAACTTGACTCAATTGAATGTATTTTTGATTGGAACAATAGTTTTGCTATTTTTGTATTTATATTTTTACAGATGATTCAATTTCATCTAATTATTTATGTATTTATTTATGATTTACGAATGTATGAGTTTAAGTTGATGTTAAGAGTTAAAAAACAATATTTATTCTCAATGTACTGTTCTGAATAATACCAAGATTTTATTTGAGTGAACACAACCTCTTTAACTTGAAGAAACTTTGGTCTAATCTAAATTTGAAACGGATCAGTTTATTCATTATCTTCATCAAGGACAATTGCGAGTGAAAATAAATCAAAATTGTATTATTGATTCTATAAAAATCGACATTATTCCTGTTTTTGGATAAATTATTTAAGTTGATTCAGAATTATTTTATCAATTTAACAAAAAAACTCTCACAAGGTATTCCTTAAACAATTTTGTATTCGTAGTAACATAATTAATAACTTTCCAAAAGAATTTGCAGGAAATTAAAAATCTCGCATAAAAGATCAACAAAGACTTAAGTGGAAAGTTTGTAATTACACTTCAAATATATCCTTAGACTCCAAGAAAGTACTAGTAAAAATGATTTATGATTGTGTTTTTTTGCATCATGGCTATAAAAAATTGGCTCTCAATGCTACATAAAACATTAAGAGATGATACGAATCTAAACTTACATTACATTCATACGTTTGAATTGAATCGATAGCTCCCAATTTTGATTACGATTCCATTATAGCCGTCGTTCACCAGTTTGATACTTGCTATACGATTATTAGCGGTTTCAAGATTGTAGTCCTTTAATCTTGAGTGGAACGACAAGAAAAAAAAGTATTTTTAGAAACTTTCTTATACGAGCAAACGTATACGGCTGATACGACAACGTATAAGAAATTTATCTAAAAGTAGAAGCTACTTGAACACATCATTGATTATGTTTCATCATAATCGTCGTCATTATCATTACCATTAAAATATATACATACACATCAATCATCAATCATAAGCTTTTCAAACGAATCTAACAATTTTTTTTTGTTCTAAATTGTTAGGTGTAAAACTCCATAGTTCATCCAATTCAGATTGTTGTTGAGGAGAAGTGGTTGATGTATGTATGGTAGAATCATCATTATAATTGTAAATACTATTATTATGATCTAAATTGACATCTATAGTTAAATAATCATTAGGAGTTAATAAATTGTTTGAAAATGTGAATAAATTTTGTTGCTGATAAGAACTATTGTTATTTATATTATAGCTGTAGCTTGGTTCATCTTGTGATACCTCTTCTTCTTTCTCCGATTCTACTTCTTCGTCTATTTCCTCTTCTAGTTGTGATTCTTTAATATTTGATATTATATAAGTTTGTTGAATATTTGATGTACTTGGAAGTGAATTTGATCGATTTGAATTAGCGCTATAACCAATATTATTTGAAGCTAAAGCTAAATGAGACGGTATTGAGTTTGATCTTGTTAATTGAGATCTATTGACAACCTTTACTGGGTCTGGTGATGTTGAATTTCTTCTACTCTTTCGTCTACGGAAACTTTTGCCACTACCATCGAGATTTCGATTAGTTGTCTTGTTATTATTATTATTATTGGAGGTGGTAGTTGGTGAGGTATTTGATGTGGTTGAATCTAACGAATTTGAACTATTTATTCTTGACAATTTGTTTTTGATATAATATACTCCAATTAATTTTGTAAACATTTGGAATTGATTAGACTAAATGAAATAACAAAAATTGAAAATGAAGTAAATCAAAGATTGTAATTGATGAAAAGGAAATGCTATTGATAAATTAAGTTGAAAAAATTAAATGAAAATATTCAAGTATATTTATATAGTTTAAATACATTATGTAAGCAAGTGATAAATGTAAAGTTAGTAAATGTATAAACGCTTAATATACTTTTTTGATGTGTTAGCAGAAAAAAAAATTCATCTGCATATTCATTATATCTCATCAGTATACAACATAAATGATCTATTCCTTTGAATTTTTCATTATAATTAGGTATAATCTAATCAGTTTATTCAGTTCTTATCATTTGAGTTATCATAAATCATATTGTTCAATCAATTAAGATCGAAGATTCAAGGGAACTAATCCCCGTGATACAGCCATTCGCATTTTACGTTTATTGTGTTAAATTCGCATTTTTCAAAACCACTTATCCGAATTATTAATAATATTTCAATCTTACATCCGTATCCGTTTTTAGTAAGCTTTTCAGTATTATTTATTACATTATTAAAAACGTTCGACCAATTTGATCTGACAATTGCTGTAATTAAACATTATCATCAATCAAATCTTTGATATTCTTGGCTTTATCATATATTGCAAATACACTACTCTATTTTGAATTTTCTACATAAGATGTTGTATGTAAGCCTTTTTTTCTTGGTTATATGATGGAAGATGCAATTTTTACAGTTGATATTATCAACCCACTACTTCTAATTATAATTTAAATATACAAAAGTGTAATATAAGTAAAATCACTGATAATTTACAAATATCGAACATACAACCTATTATGCTTTTTAATATCAATTTTACGTGTTCCTCTTTCTCTACCCTTTCTTTAATTTTAGTGCGGAGATAATTGTGTCGGAGTTTACACATCATTATTTTTGTAATACATTTCAATGTTCATTAGCTCCGTCAAAAAATTTCAATTTTTTAAGCTGCAAACACAAATTTACATTATTAATTTAGTCCACTACGATTGGGTGGCAAAGATTAAACTCTATTGATCCGGGAATACAAATTCAAACTGAAGTTTTAACTTAAAAAAATCAGCTGTATATTGGTTTTGTAAAAAAATAATTAATTTTTTACCAAATTTAAAGTTTTTCATCTTTTAATATTAGAGACTCGTGGTACAATATATTGGTACAGGTTTGTTTTTTAGTATTGACAATAATAATCGGTTAATTTACTCAATTTAAATTTTACTCGTAAACAAAGCTTCTCTCATTTATTGTATAGTTAGTTACACAGTTGTGAACTGTTTTAGTTGAAGAATAAACTATTACTGTGAACTTTGTGTTATTGAATACTAAGTTTTACGGGTTTAGAATTTTTTAAACTATCCGGCTAAATCAGTCATCCGATAGATTTTTAAAACATACATTATAATCTATATCCTCCATACTTTACATCATAAAAACTAACATTGTGAAGACAACTATAAAACATCGATTAGATTTAATCCGGAATGCTGAGTTTTGTAGATCTGTAAGTGATTCATTTGAAGTAGGTGGTGAAATATCTTCACCAAAAACATTATTTTCGTTTTCATCAGTACTTTGATTTTCCAAGCCTGTAGATGTTCTACTTGGTGTAGCAAAAAATACTGCACTTGATAATGTGTTAATATTTTGTTCATCGATTTGCCCATAATGAATAGAGCTACTAATCAAATTGGACAATTGAGCATGAACTTGCAACATTGTATTATAACCAGAATTGGTATCATAACTGGTAAATGTTTCATTTAAAGTTTTTTCATTTTGGATGATTGATTTAGTTGAGTCAGGTTGTGCATCATTTCCACTAAGATTCGTAACGATACTAATATTAATCGATGCAGTAGTTGATAATTGTTGGCTATAATTGCATTGAATATCATCACAGCTTGTAGAAACTTCTGTTGATGCCTTATCTGTTTCTTGTGCCAAAAACGGGAGTGCAGTGGATAAATGTACCGAACTATTGATAGTTGAAGTAAATCTCCACAATTCGTCATCCTCATTAGATGATACAATGTATACTATCTCAGTGACCTCATTCACAACAACATTTGTCGTAAAAGTATTTATACTAGTATAGCTGAAAGTTGATAGTTCAATAAATTCAGTACTTGAAATTGAATTTTCATCAATGTGGATAACAGTAACATTCGTGGCAAATGCACTTGAATTTTCATCTTGGGTTGCAATGATAGTGGTGTATGATTGTCCATTTGTTGTAGATCTAGCAACAGATGTTGAATTAGTGAAAAAAGGTTCGACCTTCAAACTTGATGATTCTAAAACTGTAGTATCAAGACTTATTGTTTCAGATGCAGCTTCATCAGTTTCACTAATCAGCTCAGCAGTAAATGTTATTGATTCTGTGATATCCACTGTCGAGTCAGCCCATATACCTTCTGTTGTCTCAAGAATAACGGTTTCAAAATCATCAACCTCACTTGAAAGTTCCACAGCTTGAACAGAAACAACTTCTTCAATTATTTGACAACCTTCACCTCCTAAATAAATTAAGTATCCGCCATCATCATTCTCACAAATACTGAAATAAACCATGTCATCCCTTTTTGTAACACTATAATCTTCATTGAAATATAAAATGTAATTATTATCCATTGACCAACCATGTGTTGCTTGATCTTTTGTAGCAATCATCAATAAACCAGTTTGAGTAACTTGGATGTATCCTAAATCCAATACTTTGAGATAAGTATCTTCGATTGAAAAAACACTATTATCACCATTGATTAAAGTCAAATGTGTACCATTAGATGAAATAATTTGCTGTTCGTATTCAAGATCCACAACTAATAAAAACAAAAATTCCGATGCAGCAGAATCAGATTCAGAAGGTGATGTGGTCATTGCATTGGCTGCCGAAAATGATTCAGATAATGTGATTGTAGTCGTATACCACCAATCACCCTCATTTGATGTAACAATTATAACTTCAGTTCTATCTCCATCTTCAATAATATTTGTAGAAGTGGCAGCAATTGGATCATCTAATATTGATGTAACATAGAAGTCACCAGCATTTGCAAAACGATATTCAACAATCTCTGCATCTTTGATATATTCACCTCCTTCATCTGTTAATGTAACTCTACTAGTGAATGTCTCAATTTCAACTAATACTGAATCTGTAGTCGTGACCCAATCTTCACCTTCTGGTAAATACTCATAATGCAATGCCGTAAATGTAGTAGTTTCTTCTTCAATTGTAATCAAACTAGTAATATGACTTGGAGTATGATAAGAAGTTTGAGTAATCCATTCTTCGTCACCATTTTGACCTGCACTGATTATATGAGTTGCTGTAGCAAATCCCTCATCATTCGATAACCTTGTGGTGTAAGTATATGATGATCTTGGTACAATTTTTGTAGTTGTATACCACCAGTTTTCATCATCTGAAGTAACCATTATAATCTCAGTTCTACTTCCATCTTCAATCATATTTGTAAAAGTAGTTGCAACTGGATCATCTAAAATAGATGTAACAAAAAATTCACCTGCAACTGCAAGTTGATATTGAATAATTTTTGCATCTTTTATATATTCACCTCCTTCATCTGTTATTGTAACTCTACTAGTGAATGTTTCCATACCAACTAAATCTGAGTCCGTAGTCGTGACCCAATCTTCACTTTCTGGTAAATATTCATAATGTAATGCTGTGTATGTAGTACCTTCTTCTTCAATTGTAATCAAACTAGTAATATGACTTGGTGTATGATAGGAGGTTTGTGTAATCCATTCTCCGTCTTGATCTTGACCTGCATTGATTATATGAGTTGCTGTAGCAGCACCATCTTCGTTTGATAACCTTGTAGTATAAGTATATGATGACCTTGAAATTGTTTCTGTTGTGGTAAACCACCATTTCTCTTCATCTGAAGTTACCATTATAACCTCAGTTCTATCTCCATCTTCAATAACAGTTGTTGTAATTGCCGCAATTGGATCTGGCAATGTATTTGTAATATAATATACTCCTGCTGCATAAGAGTATTTTAAGATTTCTGCATCCTGGATTGAATCGCTGTCAATTATTCTACTTGTTATAGTTTCGATCCCAATTAAATCAGTATCCTGGATTGATACCCAATCTCCATTTTCATTTGTACTTTGTAAAATATATGCTGTAATTGTAGTCATTTCATTCATAAATTCAGTTTCATACGTGGTTAACATATTGATGCTGGACTTCATTTCGGTATAAGGGTAAGTGGATGTAAAAATTTGATTGTCCTCAATTGTATAGACGTAAAGGTAAGTCAGGGTAACATCTTCCTCTTCTACACTAGTTGTAACAGTGACAACTTCCAGGACTGACATTGTTGTTGTGAACCAATTACCTGAAGCATCAGTAGAAACAAGCATAATTTCTTCATTATTTTGATCTAGATACTCTGGATAAGGATCATTTAAAAATCTGAAATCTATAAGTGGTTGATCGCATTGTAGACAAGTATCAGGAATTGAACGACTACTTTCAGGAGCAACATCATTGTAATAAACAGCGTCCGGATTATAAATGTTGAGCTGATGGCTTGTTACAAATTTACTTGCATCATATCCTAAACCAATATCATAATCTTTTACTACATTGTTTGCAGATAATCTCAAAATACCAGTGACTGCATCATATTGAACAGCCTCAGTAAAAGATTCGCTCAAAACAATAAAATTACCAGGACCAAAACCGTGAACTTTCATTGATTGACGATTAAAAGTTAATGTTTCAAAAATTATTGATCCATTGTCTGCCAAATAGATTTCCATGTCATTTGAAACTTCTGTATCACTCTCTCCAAGCCATAAGACCGCCAGTCTATCTAAAACAATACAGCCAGAGTCACTGGGTGACATTTCTATGAAGATAGGAAGACTATTGACACATATAGTTCCTGCATTACTAAATTCTTTTGTTTGAATAACTACAGTGTTTGAGCTAATTGAAGCTGCGGTAAATATCATTATTCCATTATTTGTTAAAATGTTGTTATAAAACCCGATACTACTACCTGCTGTTGTTGTATCTTCTGTATGGTATTGAAAAATCCCATTATTTATGAAAACATCCATATAGAATCTATACGTGGTCACATCATTATCCAAAATATAAAAATTTCCATTATTTTCATAAGTACCAATATATTGTGAGGCCAAATCAACAGCAGTGTCAATACTGTTATGGATCATAACAAAAGCTCCCGTATCACTGATCAAAACATCATTCGGCATGATTGTTCTCTCACTATCTATCAAAGCATATAATGCATTGATTTCATACCTTGTATAAGAGTTAAACTCACTTCTTTCTATAACATCTGTATCAAAAACAGTTGCATCAACTGTTAATAGAAAACTAATCACCGATATTAGGCTAATAAAAATCATTAACTGATGAGCTATTTTCAAATTTACAAATAGTTTATGACAATCTTGATCATTTTTGAACGCCGAAAAATCTTAATTATATTATTTGATTAATTCAATATTTTTTTGCAACATAATCTTGACACAATTCTTGTCATAATTAGTATTTTGTTAAGGCATATTATGTTGTAAAGTTTTTTCTACAATAAAATCGAGTTTAGGTATGATATATTTCAGAACTGAATAATAACGCCTCGAAGTTTCAAATGATTTTAGAAAACCATCATCTCTATATTCATAATTTTCTTTCTCTGTCTATTTTTAAAATAAATTTAGGTTGTTTGAAGAGAAAAAAAAAGGTAATGCGAGAAATTTTACCAAAAAAATACACTATTTTTGTAGTCAGATTGATCAAAGAAAGATTCTTCGGATCATAATCAAGTTAGTATTAGTATTCGTCGAAAGCTTATACATCTTGTTAGCAGAAAACTAATCTATGTATCATAGTATTTCCTTACTTCTGAATAAATCTTAGTGATCAAGAAGGAAAGAAATAATATTCTCATATTATAATGAAACCTAGTTTTGATTCTACATTATTGTTTTTCTTTATCTGTATTATAATCAAAATTTAATTATAATTATGCAATTATGTACTATAACTTCTGTCCTGACCTGTGTACATTGGTCGCTAATTTGATTATTTTTTCATTTGTAGTATTTTATTATGATACTTCAAAAGGTTCAAGAGTGCAGGCATATTTAATAGGGTATTTCATTGATATGTATCAAGTTTCGAATTATGTATTATATTTAAATAATCATTAGCATTATAGTCAAAAAAAGAAAAGAAGCGAATTGGCTAAACTTGTACCTAGAAGCAAAGTTTGGAATGTTTGAATTGAATTCATGTGAATTAACCAAAGAAACTTCTTCATTTGTATTATTTTCATCTTCATATTCATAATCGTTTACACCTTCATCATGATTATTGATATTTGATAATACTGTACTCGTAGTTAATCCATCAATATTTCTAATGGAACCATTAGTTGAAGTCTTGAACACTAAGGTATTACCGCGTAAAGTTTTCTTAATAACAACACTACCAGAATTAATAGCATGATAGTTAACATCTGTTCTATTCATTCTTTCTTCTTGAGTGATAGAAATCTTAGTTGCTTCACTTTGTGCATCAGAGTCACTACAATCTGAAACGATGCTAATTTTGGTTGATGTTGTAGTTGATAAATGTTGACTAAAATCACATTGATTACCATCACAGTTTGCAATCACATTCGTTATAGGTTCTATCAATGCCTCATCTGTATTTTGTGGTAAAAGCAAGGATTCAGTATATAAATTTGAATTATTGATAGTTGAAGTAAATCTCCACAATTCGTCATCCTCATTAGATGATACAATGTATACTATCTCAGTGACCTCATTCACAACACCATTTGTCGTAAAAGTATTTATACTAGTATAGCTGGAAGTTGATAGTTCAATAAATTCAGTACTTGAAATTGAATTTTCATCAATGTGAATAACAATAACACTAGTGGCCAATGCACTTGAATTTTCATCTTGGGTTGTAATGATAGTGGTGTATGATTGTCCATTTGTTGTAGATCTAGCAACAGAAGATGAATTAGTAAAAAAAGGTTCGACCTTCAAACTTGAAGAATTTAAAACTGTAGTATCAAGACTTGTTGTTTCAAATTCAGCTTCATCAGTTTCACTAATCAGCTCAGCAGTAAATGTCATATCCACTGTCGAGTCAGCCCACATACCTTCTGTTGTCTCATGAATAGTGGTTTCAAAATCATCAACCTCACTTGAAAGTTCCACAGCTTGAACAGAAACAACTTCTTTGATTATTTGACAACCTTCACCACCTAAATAAATTAAGTATCCGCCATCATCATTTTCACAAATACTAAAATAAACCATGTCATCCCTTTTTGTAACACTATATTCTTCATTGAAATACAAAATGTAGTTTTCATCCATTGACCATCCAAGTGTTGCTTGATCTTTTGTAGCAATCATCAATAAACCAGTTTGAGTGACTTGAATGTATCCCAAATCCAATACTTTGAGATAAGTATCTTCGATTGAGAAAACACTATTATCACCATTGATTAAAGTCAAATGTGTACCATTAGATGAAATAATTTGCTGTTCATATTCAAGATCCACAACTAATAAAAACAAAAATTCAGACGCAGCAGAATTAGATTCAGTAGGTAAAGCACTCATTGCATTGGTTGTCAAAGACGAATCAGATAAAGTGATTGTAGTTGTATACCACCAGTGTTCTTCGTTTGATGTAACAATTATAACTTCAGTTCTATCTGCATCTTCAATAATATTTGTAGAAGTGGCTGCAATTGGATCATCTAATATTGATGTAACATAGAAGTCACCAGCATTTGCAAATTGATATTGAAAAATTTCCGCATCTTTGATATACTCACCTCCTTCATCTGTTAATGTAACTCTACTAGTGAATGTCTCAATTTCAACTAATTCTGAATCTGTAGTCGTGACCCAATCTTCACCTTCTGGTAAATACTCATAATGTAATGCTGTGTATGTAGTACCTTCTTCTTCAAATGTAACTAAACTCGTAATATGACTTGGTGTATGGTAGGAAGTTTGAGTAATCCATTCACCACTATCATCTTGACCTGCACTGATTATATGAGTTGCAGTAGCAACACCATCTTCATCTGATAACCTTGTAGTGTAAGTATACGATGATCTTGGTATAGTTTCTGTAGTTGTGTACCACCAGTTTTGCTCATCTGATGTAACCATTATAACCTCAGTTCTATCTCCATCTTCAATCACATTTGTAAAAGTAGTTGCAACTGGATCATCTAAAATAGATGTAACAAAAAATTCACCTGCAACTGCAAATTGATATTGAATAATTTCTGCATCTTTTATATATTCACCTCCAACGTTGGTTAATGTAACTCTACTAGTGAATGTTTCCATACCAACTAAATCTGAGTCTGTAGTCGTGACCCAATCTTCATTATCTGGTAAATACTCGTAATGTAAAGCTGTGTAAGTAACACCCTCTCCTTCAATTGTAACTAAACTTGTGATATGACTTGGTGTATGATAGGAAGTTTGAGTAATCCATTCTCCATCTTGATCTTGACCTGCACTGATTATATGAGTTGCAGTAGCAACTCCATCATTATCTGATAATCTTGTTGTATATGTATATGATGATCTTGGTATAGTTTCTGTGGTAGTGTACCACCAGTTATCTTCATCTGATGTAACAATTATAACTTCAGTTCTATCCCCATTTTCAATAATGTTTGTAGAAGTGGCTGCAATTGGATCATCTAACATTGATGTTACAAAATAATCACCCGCAACTGCAAATTGATATTGAATAATCTCTGCATCCTTAATATATTCACCTCCATCATCTGTTAACGTAACTCTATTAGTGAATGTTTGAATTATGATTATATCTGAATCTGTAGTCGTGACCCAATCTTCACCTTCTGGTAAATACTCATAATGTAATGCTGTATAATTAGTACTTTCCTCTTTTACTATAACTAAACTTGTGACAAGACTTGGAATACGGGTTGAAGTTTGTGTAATCCATTCTTCGTCACTATTTTGACCTGCACTGATTATATGAGTTGCTGTAGCAGCACCATCTTCGTTTGATAACCTTGTGGTAAAAGTATATGATGATCTTGGTATAGTTTCTGTAGTTGTATACCACCAGTTTTCGTCATCTGAAGTTACCATTATAACCTCGGTTCTATCTCCATCTTGGATAACACTTGTTGTGGTTGCTGCAATTGGATCTGGCATTGTATTCGTAATATAATATACTCCTGCTGCGTAAGAGTATCCTAGTATTTCGACATCATTAGTTTGTAAAGGATCTTCTTGGACCAATCTGGTTGATACTGTTTCAATACTGAGTAAATTAAGATCATTTACCGAGACCCACTCACCCTCTTCATTTTGAGTTTGTAATAAATACGCTGTTATTGTAGTTTGCTGACCCAAAACAACTGTTTCATAGGTGACGATCGTGTCGATACTAGATTTTTCAGCCTCAAGCAAAGATGTTATTGTTACAACTTGGTCTCCCTCAATTGTGTACATGTAGAAATACGTTCTTGTCAATGTGGTAGTTTCTTCTGCAATGTAGGTTGTGACAGTCACTGTTTCTTCTATTGGCTTAGTCATAGTAATCCAAGCACCGGTTGTTGTAAAAACCATCACAATTTCGTCATTGGATCCATCCAAATACTGTGCATATGGATTATTCAAATAACTATAATCATTGAATTGTTGATTACATAACATACATGAATAAGGTATAGTTTGAAATCCTTCAGGCACTGGAGCCTTATATACAACGGCATCAGCACCGGTAACACTATAAATCTGTTCTGTCTCAAAATAATTTATGTCATATCCCAAACCAATATCATACTGTTTGGATGCAGATTCTGAAAACAAAGTTAAAATACCAGTATTATCATCATATTGTATCATTACTCCACTTAACACTTGGCTTAAAACTATGTGATTTCCATTACCAAACCCATAAATCTTAACGGATGAACGTTCAAAAGCCAAATCTTCGTAGATTATTGACTCTGGGTTTACCATATAAATCTGTAGGTCACTTGCAGTTAATCCACTTGTGATCAATCTTAATACTGAATGGTTATCAAGGACTATGCATCCAGAACCAGTAGGTGTAATATTGATCAAACTTTGAACTTTATCTAAACAAATAGCTCCTTCATTGGTGAATAAATTACCCGCGCCAAAATTGATAATTCCAATATTTTCATCATCCGAGAGTGAAGTAAATTTCATAACTCCCGTGTTAGTAATTTCATCATTGTAAAAAATTACGTTGTTGTCATAACCTGCAATTAAATTGTTTATGATATATTGAAAAACTCCATTATTAATAAATGTTGATGTATAGAAGGTATAAGTATTTTTAGAATCCATACTATTATCCAAAATGTAGAAATCCCCATTATTTTCATAAGTGCCAACATATGACCAGCCATAAAAAACATACAAACCATCTTCATTATTTAAGTAAACAAAAGCTCCTGATTCTTCAATATAGACATCATTAGGCAATACTGTTCTATCACTGTCGATTAATGCATACAAAGCTCTAATATCAAAATCTTCATGAGAATTTCCTTGACTTCGTTCTATCACATCCGTTTCAAACACAGTTGCATCAACTCCTAATAGAAGGATAATCACAAAGAAGAAATAAACAAAAATCATTGTCGATAATTGACTCTCATCTATGCAAATATATCAGAACTCATGGTCACTTGTAAATTCCAAGAATTGTTGAATTTCCAAAATATTGCGAATCAATTAGATATTTTATTGCAACACAATCTTGACTCAATTCTTGTCGTAAATAAGATATTTACATTCTCTGGTCATATCATATACCACAAAAACGACAAAACTAAATTCAAAGAGTTGACCATCCTTCTTAAACCTAACAAAAAGAAAACATAATTGGTTTTACCCAAAGTATTTGAAATTTGTTTTTCATCATAGGAGGATACTTGAATATTGTAAACTTGATTGTCATGATCAGTGTCAATTTTGAAATAATATGGCCAAAGTGTTTTGAAAATCTAGATCCTCATGCTTAATTGATCAAAAAATATGAGCCCGAAAATTTCTTTATCAACTGCGCGACAAGCTTAAAAAAATCTAATATAGTTTTGTTAATTGTTACTTAATATCTTTAGAGAGTATCATGAGAATCTGACTAGTTTGGTATCGTCTTTCACTTATAATAAATGAGCTGACTAATTTTTCCCTACTTAAATTTTATCAAAAGTTTGTAACCAAGAATTGAATGTTTCAATTTCTTATTGTAATGAAACAATGCAATCCTTCATGTTCTCTCGTGGCTTCATGATTTTTGCTAAACTGTCAAGTATATGATTTAAAAATTGAAGCGTGCATATAATCGTCGAATTCTTGTCCATCGTTCATAATTTTTAGTAACATCATTACTTTTTCCGTTTTGAAAATCCTAAATTACAAATGTATCTTGATGCACAAGTTTTTTTTGAATACGTCGCTTTGATGTCATCTATTAGTGGTTATATCGAACGTTAGGCGCTCGTGTTTCATGCATGAAGGTGCCTAATTTTAATTAATCGAAATTGCGCGATCTCAAGATTTTTAGCTGCCCCGTATGATAGCTTCGTATACCAATGAAATAGATTTTATCAGTAAAATTATACTACAGAGAAAACATTTTATTAACTATAAACATCATATAACCCTCTACCCGTTCAACTGGTTTAAATAAGGTTTAAGATCAATGCAAACACAATATTTAAAATGAAGTGATTATTTTTAGTTGCTAAATTTTGCGTATTAGTCATGTATGATGTTGGACTTGAAAGTATATCTGAATTAACATTGTTTTCTTCAGATTCCAATTCTTCTTCTGTTTGATCATGATTAAAATCAAACTCAACTGAGTTCGTGGAAACTATAATTGTACTTAAAGTGTCAGCAATATCTATAGATTTCAATTCAATGATTGTTGCCTTGGTCAATTCATCTTGAATTTGTATATCTCCCATTTCAGTATTTTCAAGATCAAATTTAGAATCGCTGTCGATCATTTCTGCCGTAGAATTGAATTTTTCTTCTTTCATAATTTCTGATGTTATTGTGGTACTTTCATACGTTGCTTCCTTGCACTTCATACCTCCACAATATGTGACAGTTTCAATTGTTGTAAAATTCTGCTCATCGCCACCATTGCATTGCTTGGTACCACAGTTTGTGATTATTTTTGTTACATATTCAATTGATATATCAGTTTCTTGAGCTAAAGTTGTAAACCATAATGTACTAAATCCACCAATTTGACTTGTTGCTACCGAGCTTTTATTTAAATTGATATCTTCATCAATGATAAGCCTTGAAGATTCGGCAATATCTGAAACATAAGTTGTGTAAGTTGATTGCTTTATTGTGCTTAAAGGTAAATTTGTCCGGCTTGAAATAGCCAATGATGAATTGGAATAAAAGGGATTAAGCATTGAGGAGGATGATTTTGAATTTTCAGTTACTATCGTTGCAGGCTCTGTAATCAATGATTCGTAAACTGTTTCAAAATAATCATTTACAATACCTTCATCAAAGGAGGCTTTCGTTTCAGTGGAGTCTACTAAATTTATTTCACTCCAAGTTTCAAATGGGTCAGCTGTTTCTGACAAGCTTTCACTGGCTGAAATAAGATTATTTATAAATGAAATGGAAGCTATTTCCAAAGATTCACCTATGGTTTCATAAAAAATATCACCGGTTTCGATAGCATCATCCAGAATTAGGTTAGTGACATCATATTCGACATTAGTTTCATAGAATTCACTTAAATCAGTTTCGCTTGCATACCCATTTATGACTTCAGCGGATTCAGTAACAATATCAATCACTTGTACTGCAACAACTTCTTCAATTATCTCACAACCCAGTTCTCCAGCGTATATCACATATCCACCAAATCCGTCCTCACAATAACTGAAATAGACTTCATAGTCTCTTTTAGTTAAATCAGTGAACAACATATCAATGAAATATAATTTATTATTTTCTTCTACTGACCAACCAGGAGTAGCTTCCTCTTTGGGTGTAACCAATAATAAACCAGTATCATCAATTTGAAGATAACCAAATTCTGAGACTTTGAGGTAGCCATCTTCTATAGTAAACCAAACCGATTCACCATTGAGCAAGGTTAAATGTGTACCATTCGATGTAAATTTCTGTAACTCATACTCAAGATTAAGAACCAATTCAAAGGGGATTTCAGGAATCACAGTATCACTTGGTAATACTACGGATGTAGTTGATGTGAAATACTCAGTGGAATAGCTTTTGATATCTAAGTCAGTTTCAAAATCCTCGATAATAGAAGCATCACTGGAATAAACGGTTGTAGTGCTGGTATACCACCAATTTTGAGCATCAGATGTCACGATATTGATTTCGGTATCGCCGTTAAGATTGATTGAGGTTTGTGTAGTTGCAATTGGATCATCTAATAGTGATGTGATAAAATAGTCACCCGCAACTGCAAATTGATATTGAATAATCTCTGCATCTTTGATATATTCACCTCCTTCATTGGTTAATGTAACTCTACTAGTGAATGTTTCAATACCAACTAAATTTGAGTCTGTAGTCGTGACCCAATCTTCACCTTCTGGTAAATACTCATAATGCAATTCTGTATAAGTAGTTCTTTCCTCTTCAATTGTAACTAAACTTGTGATATGACTTGGTGTATGATACGAAGTCTGTGTAATCCACTCTCCATCTTGATCTTGACCTGCACTGATTATATGAGTCGCTGTGGCAACACCATCATCATCTGACAATCTTGTGGTGTAAGTATATGTTAATCTTGGTATAGTTTCTGTGGTTGTGTACCACCAGTTTACTTCATCTGATGTCACCATTATAATCTCTGTTCTATCTCCATCTTGAATAATAGTCGATGAAGTAGTTGCAATTGGATCATCTAACATTGATGTTACAAAATAATCACCCGCAACTGCAAATTGATATTGAATAATCTCTGCATCCTTAATATATTCACCTCCATCATCTGTTAACGTAACTCTACTAGTAAATGTTTCGATTCCAACTAAATCTGAATCTGTAGTCGTGACCCAATCTTCGCCTTCCGGTGAATATTCATAATGTAATGCTGTATAAATAGCTCCTTCTTCTTCGAGTGTAACTAAACTTGTGATATGACTTGGTGTGTGATAAGAAGTTTGAGTTACCCACTCTCCATCATTATCTTGAGCTGCACTGATTATATGTGTCGCTGTGGCAACATCATCTTCATCTGACAATCTTGTTGTATACGTATATGATGATCTTGGTACAGTTTCTGTAGTTGTGAACCACCAGATTTCTTCATCTGATGTAACCATTATTACCTCAGTTCTATCTTCAGATTCAATAATATTGGTAGAAGTAGCTGCAATTGGATCTTTTAAAATAGATGTAACAAAGAAATCACCTGCAACTGCAAATTGATATTGAATAATTTCTGCATCTTTAATATATTCTTCTCCTTCATTGGTTAATGTAACTCTGCTCGTGAACGTTTCAATACCAACTAAATCTGAATCTGTAGTAGTGATCCAATCTTCACCTTCTGGTACATATTCATAATGTAATGCTGTGAAAGTAGTGCTTTCCTCGTCAATTGTAACTAAACTTGTAATATGACTTGGTGTGTGATAGGAAGTTTGAGTTATCCACTCTCCATCTTGATCTTGACCAGCACTGATTATTTGAGTTGCTGTAGCAACTCCATCATTATCTGATAATCTTGTTGTATATGTATATGATGATCTTGGTACAGTTTCTGTGGTAGTGTACCACCAGTTTTCTTCATCTGATGTAACCTTTATAACTTCGGTTCTATCTTCAGATTCAATAATAGTTGATGAAGTAGCTGCTATTGGATCATCTAATATTGATGTAACATAGAAGTCACCTGCAATTGCAAATTGATATTGAATAATCTCTGCATCTTTGATATATTCACCTCCTTCATCTGCTAATGTAACTCTACTAGTGAATGTTTGAATTGTGATAATATCTGAGTCTGTAGTAGTGACCCAATCTTCACCTTCTGGTAAATATTCATAATGTAATGCGGTGTAAGTAGTGCTTTCCTCTTCAATTGTAACTAAACTTGTGATATGACTTGGTGTATGATAGGAAGTTTGTGTAATCCATTCTCCATCTTGATCTTGACCTGCACTGATTATATGAGTTGCTGTAGCAACGCCATCTTCATCAGATAACCTTGTGGTAAAAGTATATGACGATCTTGCTATAGTTTCTGTAGTTGTGTACCACCAATCACCCTCATTTGATGTAACCATTATAACTTCTGTTCTATCTCCATCTTCGATAATGGTTGATGAAGTAGCTGCAATGGGGTCATCTAAAATAGATGTAACGAAATAATCACCACCAATAGCAAATTGATATTGTACAATCTCTGCATCTTTGATATATTCACCTTCTTCATTGGTTAATGTAACTCTACTCGTGAATGTTTCAATACCAACCAAATCCGAATCTGTAGTTGTGACCCAATCTTCACCTTCTGGTGAATACTCATAATGCAATGCTGTGTAAGTAACACCCTCTCCTTCAATTGTAACTAAACTTGTGATATGACTTGGTGTATGATACGAAGTTTGAGTAATCCAGTTTCCATTTTCATCTTGACCTGCACTGATTATATGAGTTGCAGTAGCAACGCCATCTTCATCTGATAATCTTGTGGTAAAAGTATATGACGATCTTGCTATAGTTTCTGTAGTTGTATACCACCAATCACCCTCATTTGATGTAACAATTATAACTTCAGTTCTATCTCCATCCCCAATAATACTTGTTCTAGTAGTTGCAATTGGATCATCTAAAATAGATGTAACAAAATAATCACCAGCAATGGCAAATTGATATTGAACAATCTCTGCATCTTTTATATATTCACCTCCTTCATCTGTTAATGTAACTCTACTAGTGAATGTTTCAATACCAACTAAATCTGAGTCTGTAGTCGTAACCCAATCTTCACCTTCTGGTAAATATTCATAATGTAATGCTGTGTATGTAGTACCTTCTTCTTCAATTGTAACTAAACTCGTAATATGACTTGGTGTATGATAAGAAGTTTGTGTAATCCACTCTGCATCTTGATCTTGACCTGCACTGATTATATGAGTTGCTGTAGCAACGCCATCTTCATCTGATAATTTTGTGGTGTAAGTATATGATGATCTCGGTATAGTTTCTGTAGTTGTATACCACCAGTTTTCGTCATCTGAGGTTACCATTATAACTTCGGTTCTATCTCCATCTTCAATAATACTTGTTGTAGTTGCTGCAGTTGGATCTGGCAAAGTATTCGTAATATAATATACTCCTGCTGCATAAGCGTACGCTAATATTTCAACGTCTTTAGTTTGTAAAGAATCCTCTTGAACAAATCTGGTAGATACTGTTTCAATATCAAGTAAATAAGGATCATGAACCGAAACCCACTCAGCTTCTTCATTTTGTGTTTGTATTATATAAGCAGTAACAGTAGTTGGTTGATCCAAAATAATAGTCTCATATGTTGTTATCATTTCAATACTAGACTTGTCTTCAATCAAGGACGTCAGTAGTGTAGCTTGTCTGTTTTCGTCGATTAAATAAAGTTGAACATAGGTAAATGTCAAAGCTTGTTCTTCAACTGTTGTGATAACGGTGAATGTTTCTTCTGCTGTCACTGTCGTTGAGTACCAATTACCATCAGTAGTAGAATGTATGATAATTTCTTCATTTGATTCGTCTAAATACAGTGCAAATGGACTATTCAAATAACTATAATCATTGAATTGTTGATCACATAACAAACAAGTATCAGGTATCACTTGTGTTTCAGAGACAGAAGCACTATAAATCACAGAATCTGCACCATTACTACTATAGACCTGTTCTGTCTGAAAATAATTTGGGTCATAACCTAAACCAATATTAAACTGTTTGGAAATAGTGCCTGAAAACAAAGTTAGAATACCGGTATCCTCGTCATATTGCATCATCGCATCACTCAATGGTTGGCTCAACACAATATGGTTACCATTACCAAAACCATAGATGTTAATCGATAATCGATCAAATTCCAAATCTTCATAAATTATTGACTTTGAGTCTTTTATATAAATTTGTAGATCACTTGGTACTAATACATAGTTAAGTAATCTTATCACTGAATGATCATCGAGAACGATACAGCCAGAGCCAGTAGGTGAAGCGTTGATCAAACATTTAGATTTATTGAAGCACAATGCTCCGTCATTAACAAACTGAGAACCTAATTCGAAGTCTATGATTCCCACATTCTCATCATCTGAATTTGATGAAAATTTCATAATACCATTATTTATTAAGGATGTATCATAAAAATCTACATTGTTTTCATCAGACACAGCCAAATTAGTCAAAACATATTGAAAAACGCCGTTGTTAATGAATGAATCTGTAAAAAAATAATAAGTTTCTGGTGTATCTACGGTATTATCCAAAATATAAAAATCCCCATTGTTTTCTAAAACTCCAAAAAAAAACATATACAAAACGTCCTTGTTATTTATTAAAACAAATGCTCCCAGTTCTGCAATCAAAAACTCATTGGGGAAGAATGTTCTTTCATCATCAATTAATGCATATAAGGCTCTAATATCGTAACTCGAAGGACTGTCTTCTCCTTCATCTCTTCGTATAACATCTGTTTCAAATACAGTTCCTTCAACTGCTAATAGAAAGCCAAACAACCATAATATGCTTACAATATTCATTTATTGATAAGTCTTGATAAAAGTAAGCAAGGTTTGATGAATAATGCCGATTTATAAATTCTTGGAATAGTGGATATCATATTTTCTTGATTCGGCATTCGTACAATTATTTTTTTGCAACATCAGCTATCTGAAATAATTTTATTATCAAGACTTGTCTTAAAATTGAAAGTTTCTCATGCATCTTTCTTGTTTTACATTTCCGGAATGCAGTTTCATTTAATGGTTTCAAAAGTTTTACAATGCGAATAAAATTTTGTGTAAATATTCATTCACCGAACATTTTCATTAAGATCGCCAAGAAATCTGCTTTTTTAATACTAAAGAAGCTTAATATATTATCACGGATTAATGCAAATCTGCAAACAGTCTTAGCCAAACAGCTTAGAAAATCAACGTCTAAATGATGTCTATAATTAATTCTGAATCAATAATCGTATCTTTACTTCCCGATTCTACGTATTTAGTATTGTAATCTATAATACAATAAACAACTTAGTAAACTTAAAAAGATCAACTCAATAGTACTAGTTGCTATTGTACGAAAAAAAAATCAAAGTCAGAAAATGATCTCTCTTATTAGCAAAAAAAAGCGAACATAATTTACTCGTTACATGACATCTTAGACAAAACGGTTGATTGTGGTTGAAATATCAGGCGAAACAATTTAAACGTAGTCTCTGTCTCAAAAATCAACAGTACAAAATGCTCTAACAAAATTGAGATTACTGAAAATTTTAACTATAAATGTTGATCTCTTATTAACTAATATAATCTAAATGAAAATTAAACTTAACACTAACATTAGAATAAATGACAAGGATTGATTAGTCTTGTTTGCATAGTTTGAGCTCACCGAAAGCAACTCAGAATTAAGATCGGGCAGCTCAATTTCCAAATTAGTTTGATTATTCGATATCTCATGATTTTGAATTTTTTCATGATCTGTACCATTTTCTAACTTATTAGATGAAGCCATTGAGTCTACCGCAGTTTGTGACACCACATTAAAATCTCCATCTATAATAGATCCGTCATTTATTAGGGTCACGGATTCGTTTGTAATCGAATAATGATCTAACCATTCAGTTTCATTGTTTAAAGCATTGTCATTAGCCTCAAAGTAGTCGATTATAACATCATCAGTCGAGGAAATATAATCTAATATCACATTTGCATCGGAATTTATATCTGATTCAAGCACAAATTTATTGGTAGCTGTTATAGTTTGTGGTACACTATCAGATCCATTCAAACTATTAATATCCTGGGGTATCGATGTCAGTGAAGCAAGATCAGTCAAATCAATTATATTTGAGCCAGATAACTCAGATTTAACATTAAGTGACTCATAATATATTTCACCTTCAATTTGTATTGCAACAACGTTTGATATAATGTCACAGCCTCGCGATCCAAAGAATAACACAAGTTCTCTGTTATTATCCTCACAAATACTAAAATAAACTTGTTGAACTATTTCACCTATATCATCATCGTGTGAATTAAGGAAAATTTTATTATCAAAATATAATTTATTTCCTACCATTGTCCAACCTAAAGTTGCTTTCTCCTTCTCAACAATGAGCGATATATTAGTTTCGGATATTTGTACGTAGCCAAGTCGCAAAACTTTTAAATAACCGTTTTCGATTGTAAAATTTATAGCTTCACCACCAGCTAACACTAGATGTGTTTGATTTGTTTTTATCACTTCAGTTTTACCATCAAATTCTAATACCAACTCGAATGGAATAGCGGGATCGATATATTCATCTATGACTTTTCCACTTTCGAAAGATATCGATGTCTCCAAGACAAAAAATTTGTCAGTAGTCTTATCTAGTGACTCAGTTTCAATAGACTCATGAAATGATTCAGTTAAAGTTGTTGAATCCAGCCATGTATCCTCGATAGATGTTAGAGCTGTTGTTATAGCTTCATTATCTGTGTTGAGCGAGGTTGAAGTTCTTGAATATGGATCTCTGAATACTGAAATAGTAAACACCGCACCGGCAATAGAATACTGAAGCTCTACAATTCCTGCAGTTCCAATATATTCGTTTTGTTCATCTTCTGAGGTCCAAACACTAGTGAAGGTTTCTATTGCAATTGAATCTGAGACAACAGTAGTAACCCAATCTTCACCTTCTGGTAAATATTCATAATGGAGTGCAGTATAGGTAGTGACTTCTGCATTAACTTCAGTTTCAAATGTCAATAAATTAGTGATATGACTTGGTGTATGAGAAGAAGCTTGTGTTATCCATTCTTCATTATCAACATTAGTTATGTGTATTGACGAGGCAACATCATGATTAGACAATCTTGAAGTATTAGTATTTGATAATTTAAGAACAAGTTCTGTAGTTGTATACCTCTCATCATCTGAAGTGATCATTTTGTTTTCGATTATATTTGTATTTTCAATAATAGTTGCCGTGCTCCCATTAGTTTTATTATCTGATGCAAAAGTAATAAAAAAATACCCAGCTTCAGCAAATTCATACCTAATAATCTCCACATCTTTAACACCCTCACTTGCTAATACTATTCTATTAGTTAATGTTTCAACTGCAACTAAATTTGTATCTGTAGTTGTGACCCAATCTTTTCCATCCTGTGAGAGTTCATAATGTAAACCAATAATAGAAGTCACTATACCATCAGAATCACTTTCAATCGTAACTAATTTTGTGACAAAGCTTGGGGTATGATGAGAAGTTTCAGTAATCCAATTACCATCGGATTGGAGCGCATGAGTTTTATGCGTTTTAGTGGCATTTTCATAATTATTTGGTAAATTAGTGGTATATAGATCTGATGGTCTATCAATTGTCGATGTTGTAGTATGCCACCAATTTTCTTCATCTGAGGTTAGTATTATAATCTCAGTTCTATTTCCATCTTCGATAACACTCGTTGTTGATGTAGCAGTTGGATCATCGAGAACTATTGTAATAAAAAAATTGCCAGCTTCAAGAAATTGATATCTCTCAATCTCGACATCTTTAATATGTTCACCAGATTTATCTGTTATAACCACTCTGCTAGTAAACTTTTCAGTTGCAAGCAAATTCAAATCTGTTGTAGTAATCCAGTCTTCTCCTTCTGGTTTATATTCATAGTGTAATCCAAAAAAAGAAGTCATTAAATCATCTGCTTCATTGTAAACGGTTACCAAACTTGTGATAGAACTTGGAATATGAACCGAAGTTTTAGTAACCCAATTTTCTTCTGTTTGCACAACATTGATTATATGTGTTGCAGTAGTTATGTTTCCAAAACTATTTAATAATTTACTGGTATACGTATGTGATGATCTATCAATTGTTGAAGTTGTAGTATACCACCAACTTTCTTCATCTGATGTAGCCATTATAACCTCAGTCCTATCTCCATCTTCAATGATACTCGTCACAATATAAGCACTAGGATCATCTAACATTTTTGTAACAAAATAGTCACCTGCAACTCCAAATTGATATTGAATAATTTCTGCATCTTTAATATACTCACCTCCTTCATTGGTTAATGTAACTCTATTAGTGTATGTTTGAACTGTGATTAGATCTGAATCTGTAGCAGTGATCCAATCTTCACCTTCTGGTAAATATTCATAATGTAATCCTGTATATGTAACACCATCATCTTCTAATGTAACTAAACTTGTAATATGACTTGGTGTATGATAAGAAGTTTGTGTAACCCAGTTCTCCTCCGTTTGGATAGCATTAATTACATGTGTAGCAGTAGTTGCATTTCCAAACCGATTTAATAATTTGGTAGTATAAATATATGATGATCTATCAATTGTAGTAGCTGTGGTATGCCACCAATTTTGTTCATCTTTTGTAACTATTATAACTTCGGTTCTATTTTCATCTTCAATCACAGTAGTGATAGTTTCTGCCTTTGGATCCTCTAATACAGATGTAACAAAAAAATCTCCAGCTTTATGAAACTCGTACCTCACAATCTCAGCATCCTTTACATAATCACCATCTTCATCCGTAAAAATCACTCTACTTGTAAAAGTTTCCACGGTAATTAAATTTGAGTCTGTAGTGGTTACCCAATCATCTCCATCTTGAAAAAATTCATAATGTAATCCTACGACAGATACTACTTGATTGCTTAATTCACTTTCAATCGTAACTAAACTTGTTTGGGAATCTGGTGTATGAACTGAAGTTTGAGTAATCCAGGTTTCATTATTTTTGAGTGCATTGATTATATGAGTTGCAGTTGCAACACCATTCTTATCAGATAATTTAGTCGTAAACATATATGATGATCTTGGTACAGTTTCTGTAGTTGTATGCCACCAGTTTTCATCGTTTGATGTAACCATTATTACTTCAGTTCTATCACCATCCTCAATAATATTGGTAGAAGAAGCTGCAGTTGGATCATCTAAAATAGATGTAACAAAGAAATCACCCGCAACTGCAAATTGATATTGGATGATCTCCGCATCTTTGATATATTCACCTCCTTCATTGATTAATGTAACTCTGCTAGTGAATGTTTCAATTCCAACTAAATTTGAATCTGTAGTAGTGATCCAATCTTCACCTTCTGGTAAATACTCATAATGTAATGCTGTATAGGTATTACCTTCTTGATCAATTGTAACTAAACTTGTGATATGACTTGGTGTGTGATAAGAAGTTTGAGTTACCCACTCTCCATCATTATCTTGAGCTGCACTAATTATATGTGTCGCTGTGGCAACACCGTCATCATCTGATGACCTTGTGGTATAAGTAAACGATGATCTCGGTACAGTTTCTGTAGTTGTGTACCACCAGTTTTCTTCATCTGATGTCACCATTATAATTTCGGTTCTATCCCCATCTTCGATAACAGTTGTTTTGGTTGCAGCAGTTGGATCATCCAACACTGAAGTGACAAAAAAATCACCAGCTATCGCAAATCCATGTCTCACAATCTCCGCATCTTTAACATACTCACCGCTTTCATCTGATAATGTAACTCTACTCGTATATGTTTCAATTTTAAATTCTTCCGTATCTGTAGTGGTAATCCAATCTCCTTCAACTGGCAAATATGCGTAATGCAAAGCTTCATAAGTTGTAGATTTACCATCAATTTCAGTTTCAATTGTGATTAAACTTGTAACACGACTTGGTGTATGATAAGATGTATGCGTGGTCCATCCTTCAGTCTCATCTTGACCTACACTAATTTTATGCGTAGCTGTTGTAAATCCTTTTTCATTTGTTAGTCTTGTAGTATACTTATATGATGATCTTGGTATAGTTTCCGTAGTTGTGTACCACCAGTTTTCTTCATCTGATGTCACCATTATAATCTCTGTTCTATCTCCATCTTGAATCGTCGTTTTTGTGGTTGCAGTTGGATCCTGTAATGTATTTGTTATATGATAAATCCCTGCTGCATAAGAATATTCAACAACTTCAACATCTTTAATCTGTGGAGGATTTGTTTCAGTCAATCTTGTTGTTATAGTTGCCATACCTAGTAAATTTGTATCTTCAGTAGAATACCAGTCACCATTTGAATCTTGAGTTTGTAAGATATGAGCAGTAATTGTAGTCTTTTCACCGGCACTCTCAGTATCATAAATTGTTAAAATATCAATACTAGATTTTTCATCTTCTAATAAAGAAGTTACCGTATTAACTCGATAATTTGAAACAGTATAAACATAAAGATAAGTTTGAGTAGTTGTCAGTTGTCTGGTCGTTGTTGTCACAGTAACTAATTCTTCAGCTGCCATTGTAGTATTATACCAAATTCCTTCTGCATTTGATGTAGCCATATAAATAAAATCATTTGAATCATCTACATAAGCTGCATAACCCTCGTTTGTAACACTATAATCATTAAATGGAGTACCACATAAGTAACAAGTATCTGGTATCACTCTATTATCTTGAGGAACAGGACCATTATAAATAATACCATCTGTACCACTCAGACTAAACACTTGGGTCAATTGAAATAAATTGGTAGAATAACCTATTCCAATATCATACATCTTTCTTGTAGTACCCGAAACTAGTGATAAAATACCAGTGGCTTGATCATAATTAAATGAATCAATTGTAGCACTTAATGCTATTTTATTTCCATTACCAAATCCATGTATAATAATTGATTCATGTTGAAATGTGAGTGTTTCATACACAATAGAATCTGAATCAAAAAAATAAATTTGTACATCATTTGTACTCAAGATTTCATTAGTTTGTAATCTAGCTATTGAATAATGATCCAACACAATACAACCTTGACCATGTGGTGCGATATTGAAATAAGCTTGAAAAGAATCTAAACATATTGCACCATCATTAGTTAGATAACCCTGGGCAAAGTTAACTTTTCCAACTTCAGTATTTGTGGATGCAGCAGCAAATCTCATAATTCCTTTATTTAAAAGTTGTTGATCATACAATAAAACATTATAACCTGTATTTGGAACCAAATCATTCACAACAATCTGAAATGTTCCTTCATTTAAAAAATAGACTGAATAAAAAGCATACATATTTCTAACTAATTGACTGTTATCTAAAATATAAAAATTTCCATAATTTTCATAATCCCCTTGACCAGACCAAGCAAAAACTATAAATGCTTCCTCAATGTTATGAGTAATGATTAGTGCACCTGTTTCTGAGATGATTACTTTATTTGGAAATATTCTTCTTTCACTATCTATCAATACATAAGTGGCTCTAATATCAAACTCGCCATGAAGATTTTCTTGTTCAATTTCTACAACATCCGTGTCAATAATCGTTGTACCGACAATTGTAAGGATTTTTAACAATAACAATAGTCTTATGAAATTCATTGATTGAATTTGAATTGGATGGATCGGCTCTAATTTATCAATTCACATCTCTATAGGCATCAGTTTATCAACCGTATCCAATGACAAGGAATAAACCAGTAATGATTATTATCACAAGATTTATTTTTTTGCAACATTATTCCTAGTAATTGTCTTGAGTCACCGAAAAACCGAAATACAAAACCGCAATATTCTAATCTTTTCAACTCTAGACTTATTGACTCTTCATTAAACTGACAGTGTATGTCGATAAGATTATGTTATAAATAGATCAGCTGCTTTAAATACGATAAATTTGAATTCGTTATTCTCATTGATCTCAATATTTTTTATAAACTTGCCAAGAGCCTAACTGTCATCAGTTTAAAAACTTTATAATAAAGATGACATCACTTCATCTCCGCAATACAGGATCTTGGTTGAGATCTTTTGCAAGATCAAAAAGATAAATCTGCTATACGTGCTATCATAGGTTTGTATCTTGAATTCAAAAGCTATTTGCTCACCATGATTTTATGATAACTCCAGGAACTTTCATTGTAGGATTCGATTAGTCAAATTTCGATGGCAGATTTAGTTTGGATCTTAATATAGCACCTTTGATTGATTGAACTATTCTTGTTTTCTGCAAGATTTTTTTTCCCTAATATTCAAATTTCTTATCACTTTAAAATATTTTCAATACAAATCGGTTGCAATTTGTTACCCACGCTTCTAATGTATCTTTGCGAACTATCGAAGTAAACTGTCAAATGTCAAGTTATAGGTACTTTTATAATAACTTTGCGACCAATTTATCTTCAAAAAAATTACTTATTCTTAATTCTGCTCGATAAATTCATCAGCATTTTGCTTTAAGAAAAGATTAATTACATTTCACTTAAAGATTCACACAAGAGCAAGCACATCTTATGCAAGTAAAGTATTCATTCTATAAACTTTGATCTTTATACTTTTTAATAAATTCTTTATGAAATTTTGTCCATCTATCAATCCATTCTTTACCTGGAGGTAAGAAAGTTGTTCTTAAATGATATGTATCTTTCTTTTGACCAAATCCATTACCTGGAACACAACAAATACCAGTCATTTCTAATAATTCAATACAATAAATATCATCAATTTCTAATTTTGAATTTTTAGCTCTTGAAAATAATTTATGATAAACCTTTGGGTCCAAGTCCAATTTTGGAAAGATATACATGGCCCCCATAGGTTTATCACAATAGACGTCTTCCATTTCACCAAATGCTTTGTATAATAATTCAGCTCTCATTTCTAAATCAGAATGAATTGAATCAGTTTCAGCCTTGTACAAATTATAACTTTCCTCACCTTTTTTTGGTGGGTTAACCATTAATTCCATCAAAGCTTGTCCACTAACAACTGAACATAAATTAATTGAAGCTAATTTGAACACAATTTCTTTAACTTCCAGTTTAAATCCAACTAATTCCATATATCCACCTCTTTGACCACATTCACCACTGACACCTTTCGAAGTAGAATGTAATGAAGCCAATTGTACATTTTTATAAGTTTCAGGTTCGGATTCACTTAATTCCGAAAGTATACGTTTAAAAGATATGAATTTTCCTTTAAAGATATTTTCTTGATATACCTCATCAGCAATTAAAACTAAACCATATTCAGCTGCAATATCAATTAATTCAATCATATCTTGTGGGGATAAAATTGATCCAGTTGGGTTACCTGGATTTATAACAACCAAGGCTTTTATATTGATTCCTTGTTTTTGATTATCAATAATCAATTTTCTAATTTCCTTTGGACTAGTGGACCAATGATTTGATTCGTCTAGATAATATCCAATTGGCTTTGCATTATTCAATGCAATTGTAGCTGTATATAATGGATATTGAGGTATAGGGATTAAAAAACCTGAATTTGAATCACAAGATAAGATTTGCAATAGATATGAAACTGCAGTTGATGCACCACTTGTTAAAAAGATATTATTTGCATCTGCTGTATAACCACCATCTCTTTTTGTTATGAATTCAGCTATCGATTGTCTAATATATGGGGCACCCTGTGATTGAGAATATGCACCTAATGAACCAATATGTTGTAATATAATTTTAGCTCTTTCTATAACATCTTTTGGGAAATTCAATTCAGTTTGTTGATTTATTAATTCTGGATATTGTAAGATTGATAATACTTGTCTATACCAAGTCAATGGTTGTTGTTCTAATTGTTGTGGATTTCCTATGTTGGCATTGATTATCTTGGAGAATGGTAATCCATGAGTTGAAGGTTTATGCTTGATTAAATCATTTAATCCATCAGCAATAATTGGTATTTTACCTCGAACAGCATATTTAGCTTCGACAGTTGACTGATTGATATCATGAATTGATAATGGTTCAGCAGGTTTAAAAGTTGAATACAACCTTACAACAAATTTACAATTGGACGGTGTTATTTTGAATACTTTACTTTTCAACATTGTGCAAACTTCAATTAAGTGTTATATATATGAGTTATTATAATAATCTCAAGAATAATAATATTCGAATTTTCTTTGATAACGATTAATTAATTAATTGACTCACTAAAATCGAATAATTTTTTTCCAGTGTTGTGAAAAATCAAGCCTTTTATTTTTTTTCAAATCTTTGAATTATGGGGTAAGATTATATAAATAAGAATGATTTCAAAATTGACTTAATTTATTAAAAACAAACTAAACTGTGAATGAAATAGTTAGAAATTTAAGTGCAATCTTAAAACCAAATTATCAAAATTAAGGAATAATTGAGGTTTGGATATTTTAGTTTATTTAAATGATTTCTAAAATTTAGTGTTTAATTTTTAAAGCGTAGATTAATTACCGAATAACGTGCTGGTATTTTATAATCGTTATCTAAGAAATTAAACATTAAAGAGTTTACTGGGGTAATTCATCAAAATGCCTTACAAAAATGTTAGAAAAATTTTTCGTTTCATGGAGATATACTTCCGAATTTATCTTTTATTTTAGATCTCCCTGAGAATTAACTTCTTTAGATTTTAATAAACAATAGTTAATCTACATCACAATAATAAATTAGGCTTAAGTCAAAGAAAAGATGAACTTGGAATTACAAACTTAACGTGACAGTGTTCGAGTAAAGAATGTTTTGAAATTGAGTTCTTACTTTAAGATTGAGCTTTACAAATAAAATAACACGCATAAGGTTACATCAATAATTAATTAAGTCAAACGGCAGGAGTTTAAATAAAAACTCATACAATTGGATAACTTCAAAGTATTTTAATTCATTGCAATCCAACATGCAGACAGTCTTTCTACTACTGAACATATCAACCTTGTAAATGTTTGTTAAGCTGTTCAAGCTCAAAGTCAATCTACAATATTGCGTTATCTTAATTGTACATAAAAAATAAATTTACAAGTTGACATGAACTCACTTTGAATTGCAATTTCAATAATTTAAAATCATCATCCGTGAGCAATTAAGCAGAAATAAACTGATAAAAACCTGCTCACTATCAACATACAATAACTTTGAGAAGAAAGACTACAATCAAAGTCTCTATACTAATTGTGAAGAACCAGATGCCGTTCAGAAAAATTGATTTACTAGGTGTCGATTTTCAATTTTTAATGATACATTAGAAGAAACAACATAATCCACATTTCGTTTATAGTCAATTTCAACCAAATACTATTGTAAATAAAATTACGCGTGTTGACAAGATACACATCTGCTATATTTAAGTTTAGTAATCACCTTCGTAGCTAACTCCTCTTTAAGTCATGAAAATACTGATACAAAGTATTTCAAGTGCTTAAATAATTTGATTCTGGTTGATACGGAAACGGTTGCAAAATGTTACACAATAAATCTAGTGTGACGTTAAAAATGCTTAATGTACAATCACTTAATTTGCAGCCAAAAATTAAACAAAGCAAATCAAAAAAAAAAAAAAAAGAAACAAAGGAAAGGAACAAAGTTTATTTTGCTCTTGGTTAAGTAGATCAGGTTTAATTTCAAACGTTCAACGTTGAGCCCCCGACTCCCCTCAGTATATTTGAAACATAGGAAGGCATGAAATTTGTTGTTATCTTTGAATTTATGTAATTAGCTGCTTCTCCACAGATTCATGTAAGATTACAAACTGGAGTTAAAACAATATTCAATATAACAAATGACGTTTACTACTGGATCATTTTTCTACAAAATCGATACACTTAATTTAGAGTTTTGAACCAATTGTGATACAGTACACAGCTCTGTTTATGGACTACCCCTTATTTTTACTATAATTGCCAATATAATATTTACACAAAATAGAGTTCAAAGCCAGGACAAGAGAAAAAAAAAAAAAAAAAAAAAATCATACCATTCAACATCAACTTACGTTTTCATGTATAATATTATACAATCTTCTATTTTATCAATTATCAACAATTTTATAATTAGATTATAAATCAATTCATATTTAAAAAAGGAGATTTAATCTTAAATTTGTTTTTAATGCTCCAGTGTCTTTAGCCGCTTGTTTAATTTTAATCTTTGCTCTTCTCCAAATTAATTTATCAATTTAGTTATTGTGACATATTCCCATTAAAATTTTGCATATCAATTAAAATATAAATACAAGACCATATAATACCAATTTAGTTCAAAAATAGGCTTTTTATATACCCAGGATTTTGTTTATAATGGCAGAAGTATCAGAATCAAAGTCGAACACAATTAATCTACAAAACCAAACAATACAATCAAAGGATCCAGATCAAGATCCACAACATCAACATCGAAAATGTTCATTGGCTATTGAGTCTCCAATTGATGAGAGTTTTAATAACCCTTTAAATGCATTCCTATTATATAAAAATGATTCCTCAAGCTCAAATGAAATCCAATCTGATCCAAATTATGACTTGGAACTTATTCCAAGTATACCCCAACTTAATGACACTAATGATACTAATGAACTTAATGAAATACCAAAATCCAACTCGATGCCTAATATACAAACTACAAATACATCTTCAAATCGATCATCACAAGATATGAATATTTCTAGTCCAAATTACAAATTTGGGTCTCGTCGAATATCAATCTGTGATTTAAATAATTTTAATGATGAAATCAAGTATGTTAAACACCTTCCAATGAAAAACTTTAAATCTAGTAATGATTTGAATACCAAAACCAAAGAAATGTTCAAATTTGATCAGTTTCAATTCAAAAATCATCAAAGACGAAACTCAATCGCTTTAAAATTTGAAGAACCTAAATGTATTTGAGATTTATAAATATATAAATGTTTTATTCATGTACCAAAGTATAAACTATCTATAAATCTATTTCTAAATATCCATGAACTATCTAAAAACTCTTCCTCATTATACCATAATTTTTTAGTTGAAACTTCTGATGATGATGATGGTTCCATACTTGATAATTTCCCAATTACTAAATTAACATTTGGGAAAACATGTAAAATTCTTCTAATTGAGATTTCTGTAGCTAAATAAGAGACTAGTATTATTTGTTCTTGTTTTAAATTATGATCAATTAATACTTGAATTGCCATTATAGCACCTGCACCACTAATCAATTGTGAATCAAACAACATGATTTTTTGCTCTTGATGAAGTAAATCAAATTTTGGTAAACTTTCAAAATGCAATTGTGGTTCCCCAGTTCTTGAATCAGATTGAATTAATAATTTTCCAATAATTATATCGGGGAATGTCTTTTTCAAAGACTTCATAAAACAATCTCCACTTCTAATTATATTAATTGCAATTGAATTTTGTGTCAAATTGGCCAATCCATTATATAACCTACCTTGACCACAATTGATTTTTTTTTCCTTTTGGGTTGTTATCAATTGTTGACTATACTCAATTAATAAAATACTTATTCTATTAAAATAAAATATAAAATCATCTCTATTTGTATTAACATCAAATAAAATTGAATTTATTACCCTTGTTTGATTAGTTATTGGCAATATTTTTATATTTGGATAGTTGTCAACACTAAAGTCTTTAATTGAATTACCCAATTGTTTTAAATTGATCAAATGGTTTTTTGATTTTATTGCCAATTGATTTTTTATATGTTTAATCATTAAATTTATAGCTATGGTATTATCTAATCCTCTTGGTATTATTAAGTCAGCATTTGAACTAGTTGGGTTTAAAAACTTTACCGCGTTTGGTTTTACAAAGCTTTCCCATTGTTTAATTGCACCACTTAAGTCTCTACCACGATATAGAATATCCCTAGTCAATCTTCTAGCTAAACAAACATCTAAATCTGTATCAACATAAATTTTTAAATCCATCATAGATAATAACCTAGGGTCATATAAAGCATATAATCCTTCTATGATTATAACATTAGCTCCATAAATGGTATTGGTTTTATTTGTTCTATTATGTGATGTAAATGAATAAACTGGTATATTTACTTTAAGACCTTTTTTTAGATTCTCAACTACTTCAACTAATAAATCAAAATCTAAACTATCAGGACAATCAAAATCAAAATCATTTTGAAATGCTCGTTTTGATTCTGATTCATTTAAGGATTTATAAAAATTATCAAAACTTAATAAAACAGTCCATGGTTGGTTTATATGCTGAATTATTTGTTGACTGATGGATGTTTTACCACTTCCTGAATTACCTGCAATTCCAATTATGTAAGGTTCAGTCCATGGTGGGATATAACTTGAAGTAGGTTTTGAATGCTTTTGTTCTGGTTCTACTGAGGATTCTTGATCAATTATTGGATTTTCTGATTCTAATGCATTGGATAAATTTTCTAAACTTATAAATGAAGAGTTTTCACTCTGGGATATACGACTTAATCTTCTATTTTTTAGTTTTGAAATTGACATGGATAATTAAGGGGTTGTTTTAACTAAATTTTTTTATTCTTGCGAAGATCATCAAGATCAAAATCAAAAACAATATACATTAAATGAGTTCAAATAAAGATGACAATGTGCGAAGGAGGAGAAGATCAGAAGAAGATAATGGAGACAATTCAATTGAGCCAAATTACAAACAATCAAAAACTTATCAGTCGTATGATCAACGATTGACTTCTCAAATTAATAAACTTGAAGATAAAGATTACTTAACATCTTCAGATCAATCAAAATTAAATCACCTACAAAATAAGCTATATAACAATCAAGTTAAATCAAATCAATATACCATTCCACAAGAGTCAACCACAAAAACAAATTTATTGAAAAATGATGATAATAAAGGTTATAAATCAATCAATTGGGAAACTGAACAATTTGAAAAAGCACAACAATTGAGTTTAAAGAATGATGATAAAATACAAACAAGTGATCAAAATGAATATGATTTCGTGTTTGATCAATCTCAATTTGTGAATTATGAACAAGATGAAGAATTATCTGGCGATGATGAAGAGGAAGAAACGGAATGTAAAAGTAAGGAATCCTTGGAAATTGATGAGGTGAAGAAATCTTTACCAGTATATAAGTACAGAGAAGAGTTTTTGAAAGTAGTTGCAGAGAATCAGGTTCTTATTGTTGTCGGTGAAACAGGTTCGGGTAAAACAACTCAGTTACCTCAATATCTATATGAAGCAGGTTATACACAGAATGGGAAATTTATCATTGGTTGTACTCAACCAAGAAGAGTTGCAGCTACGAGTGTTTCTACTAGAGTTGCACAAGAACTACAAGTGAAACTAGGTAGTGAAGTCGGTTATACAATTAGATTCGATGATAGATCAAACTCATCAACTATAATAAAATATCTTACCGATGGTATGTTATTAAGAGAATTTTTAAATGATTCAAAATTATCAAAATATAGTTGTATAATGATCGATGAAGCTCACGAAAGAACAATTTCAACAGAAATTCTATTAAGTTTATTAAAAGATATAACTAAAATTAGATCCGATCTAAAAATAATCATTGCATCAGCTACTATTAATGCTAAGAAATTTTCAGATTTTTTTGGTGGATCACCAATTTTAAATATACCAGGTAGAAGATTCCCAGTTAAAATTCATTATACTAAACAACCAGAAGCAAATTATTTACAAGCATGTTTAACAACAATTTTTCAAATCCATTTAACTCAACCGTTACCAGGAGATATTTTAGTATTTTTAACTGGACAAGAAGAAATTACTCAATTGGAAGAAATGTTAAATGATGCAATATCAAAATTAAAATCTCAATTGCAATCACAATTATATGTTTGTTCAATTTATGCCAATTTACCACCAGATTTACAACAAAAAATATTTGAACAAACACCACCAAATCATCGAAAAATAGTTTTAGCTACAAATATAGCAGAAACTTCAATAACAATACCTGGTATTAGTTATGTGATTGATCCTGGATATGTAAAACAAAATGTGTATAATCCAACTAATAATATGGAATCTTTAGTAGTTGTACCTTGTTCAAAAGCAAATTGTGATCAAAGAGCTGGTAGAGCAGGACGTATTGGACCAGGTAAATGTTTTCGATTATTCACAAAACAATCATTTGATTCTGAATTTGAAACTAATCAACAACCAGAGATACAAAGAATCAATTTAATTTCAATCATTTTATTATTATTAAGTCTTGGTATAAATGATTTAATCAATTTTGAATTTCTAGATCCCCCAATGAAAGAAAATATAATCAAAACATTAAATTTATTATATTCCTTAGGTGCATTGAACTCAAAAGGTCAATTAACTAAAACTGGTAGAAAAATGAGTGAGTTTCCTATAAATCCAATATTAACAAAGTGTATAATTACAAGTGAAAAATTTAATTGTACAAATGATATCTTAATAATAATTTCAATGTTATCCGAACTGAATAATTTATATTTCATACCAAAGAATCAAAAGGAATTATTTGAAAAAAGAATAATTCAGTTTAAATCTCAACCTATCGAATTTGGTGATCAATTTATATTATTAAATATTTACAAACAATGGAAATCAAGTGGTTATTCAAAACAGTGGTGTCAGGATTATTTCATTCAATATAAAACAATACGAAGAGTAAAGAATGTTTATGAACAGTTATATAATTTAACAAAAAAGATAGGGATACCAATCAACGAGGAAACAGAACAAGATAAAGAACAACTGGAAATGATCATGAAATGTTTATTAAGTGGGTTTTTCAATAACATAGTGAAATTAAGTTCAAATGGTCAACATTATATAAAATTTGGTTCTGGTGGTGATAATTCAGGTGTATCATTGTATTTACATCCTTCAACATCATTGTATAAGAAAAAACCAAGACCGAAATATTTGATGTATTATGAATTGATATTAACGAGTAAAGAGTATATGAGAAATTGTATAATATTGGATGAAAAATTAATTAGAAGTTATATAAAATAGAATATTAAATAATGAATAATGATTACGAACAATGATTCTATATAGTTAATGCTTTTAATCAATTATACAAAAGTAGAAAATTCTTCGGCAAATCTGGAGTAAGAGACCTAATTTTAAAATCTCGTTATTGTGATTGTTATTGTTTACAAAATCTGTAAGAAAAGTAAATAAATACACAATACGCGAAAATTGATTTTAATCTCGTGTACACAAAAGATCTTTTTATTCTAAAATTAATTGGTCTACAAATTACACAATAGTCAATATAATTACTGAATTAGGATATTTAAACTAAGACAGTAAAACGTTATAATTGATGATAATTGTATAAACTAAGATTTTCTATTTTTAGATTTCAGCATCTCACATTTTGTAAAAAGTGAGAATGTTTATGCAATAAATTGTGTTTACGACAAAGTTTAATTTTGATTGGAGAATACACTGATCAAAATGAGGATAGTGTATAAAAGTGTATGTCACTGGGATCATATAATTAGATCTGACAACTGAAATCTTATATGAATACCTAAATAGTGAAATGATTGACTATAAAAATTCATGTTAATAAGGCGGAGACCGAACTAAAAGAATAAAAAAGCGATTCTAGTCCCACTCGAGATTAATTTAAATTGACGCCAAATTTGTGTGATTTTCTGCGCGCGACATTTTATTTTTTATTCTTGGATGGGATTTCTCCCTTTAAAATTTAAAAGTGGTAATTAAAAATTTTAATTAAGTTAAACCATCAAGAGTTTTTTATACTTTTCCATTTCTCATAATATTTATTATATAATTATATTATATACTGTTCATTCAGATACCCCCTTTTCATTAGTTTGTTAAACTAAATATATCATTAATTACAACTGACTTTTAATTATCACTTTTCATTATCGTCAACTTTTTATACCTTCTTTTGAGTTGAGTCAACCAACTTTAAACAACCAATATTTGATACCAATATTACAATCCTTCATTTAAGATAAATAGAGAGAACAAAAGAGAAACGTGGATACTTTATACATCAACTCATTTTAAACAACTACCCAACTTAGTTTACTATAATATTTTCAATATTAATTCATTCGTTTAATAAATACCCACTATATAATTATGCAAACGTTCAAACTACATACCTATTGTTTAATCACAATATTGTTTTTTATTAATTATATAAATGCAGCTGATTATTATGCAGCAGGTAAAAATTTAGGCTGTTATTCATCTATATCTGGTGGTTCATCCAAAGGTGATTATAATTATCAATCT
Source organism: Insectozyma morakotiae (assembly GCA_030564645.1). NCBI lineage: Eukaryota > Fungi > Ascomycota > Pichiomycetes > Serinales > Debaryomycetaceae > Insectozyma > Insectozyma morakotiae. Next base: position 140,932 of record JAKTYD010000002.1, read on the forward strand.
TCTGGTTATTGTTTGGCTCAATGTGGATCAAGTAACTATGTTGCCGTTAAAGGTGAAGAATGTATATGTTTGAATTCATTACCATCAAGTTCAAATCAAGAATCATCTTCAAGTTGTAATGTACCTTGTTTTGGTTATGGTCAAGAAATGTGTGGTGGTGATGATTCTTATTCAATTTACGAAGCATTAAATGCCAATAATAACAACGATGTTTCAAGTTCGTCAAATAATAATGCAGGGGCAAGTTCTACTTCAAATGGTGGAAGTTCAAGTAATTCTAATGCTAGTAATTACCCTTCATCATCAACAACAAGTTCAAATGGGAATTCACAAGAGACTGATGCATCAAATTCTTCATCAAATGAATCATCTTCAATAACAAATCCTCCATCATCTTCAGACCAACAAAGAAGTACTCATGTGGTTGTTTCCACTATTTCTCACGATAACGGCTCAGTAATCTATTCAACAATCACTCAAAGTGCCTCTGAAACAACTGAAGATAGTCAAACTTCATCATCATCCTCATCCGATTCAACTTCAACTGAATCAAGTACATCAGAATCATCAAATAATAATGATAAATCACAAAACAAATCATCAAATCTAGCTCCTATAATCGGTGGTGTAGTTGGTGGTGTAGTTGGAGCTGTAGCAATTGCAGGAGCTCTTTTCTTTTTTCTTAGATATAAGAGAAATCATGATGATGATTATTATGACGATGAAGAAGAATTTTATGATGATAAACATTCTGGTGGTGGTGGGTTTATTTCAAGAACAAATAATTCAACAAAAGGGTCACGTAAAAATAAACAAAACCCACTAGAAATGCCAATGACAAATCCATTTGTTCATCCACATGATGCTTTAGTTGATAATAATTCAAGTATCACAGATTTCAACAATAACAATTCAATAAATCATCATCAAAATAATAATATGGCCTCATCACTAGGGAGATCAAAAACAACAAATCCAAATTTTACTGATCCAAGATTGAATCCAGTAATGATGGGTAGAAGAAGATTAAGTGAAGGTTCATTAGTTGATGAAACTGATTATCCAAGAAAAGTACTACAAGTTGCAAATCCTGATCGTCTTTCACATTTTTAAAATTTCAAACTTTTCAATTCTATGACAAATTAAATTATGTTTGTTTGTTATTATATCTCATTTCATGTTATATTTACGATTACTATGACAGTTAATTATATAAATCTTTGTATATTTTCTTAATAAATTTTTGGTGTAAGAATATTCAGATTTTCTTTAATCTCGGATTTAAATAAAATAAAAAAAATAATAACTTTCTACACATTAATAATATTAATTCTCACTAATTTATCAAAATTCATTAAGGACCTACTTTTTCATTATAATACTTAAATCTCATCATCCTACTAATGTCAAATTATCATAAAGTATGTTATCATTCAGCAACCATATTTATGGTAAAATGTTTCATCGTTTTGGGCTGTGTAAAAGCTTAAGCGGACTACAAAGAATTTCAAATACTAACTTTTTATAGCTAAATAATCAAGATGATGAAAGAGATGAGTATCTAATACAATCAACATCAGAAACAATACTACCAGAAGAACAACAAGAAGAAGGGGAAGGAAACCTTGAGAGGGAGGCAAATATGGCAGAACCCATTCCAGGTTCATCAACCACCACTGCATTTTCTAATTCAGATTTAGAATCACAACAAGCACCACGATTATCACCCAAGCAAAGAATTACACGTTTTCTTCATCATTTCATTCCTATAAAACAAACATATGAACGTTTAAATAATGGTTTAACAACTGGTAGATTACAAACCAATTCACCTGGTAGATTTATTGGACAAGGTACTGATGGAGTATTTAGAAACTTGATGGCAAAACCAGATACAGAATCAAATCGACAAGAGCAAGAAATAAATCCACCAAGTTATGAAGAAGCAGCTGCTGATTCAAGTCCTGAATATTGGGAATCAACAATGATTTCACCAATGTATGAAGATGAAGTATTTGTACAAGGTTTACCAGTGGGGAATATTGCAAATTTCGTTTGGAACGCTTTGGTGACTGTTGCATTCCAATTTGTTGGATTCATATTATGTTATTTATTACATACTTCTCATGCTTCAAAAGAAGGTTCAAGAACAGGATTAGGTATAAATTTAATTTTATATGGATGGAATCTTGTACCTTCAAATTTTGGTTCCTCAAATCAGTTACCTGATAAATTGATTCCTAATGACCCTAATGAATTTGATATAAATAAAAATACAAGATTGGAAGGAATAATAGATACTTATAAATCAAGTGTTTTGATCAATAATGAGAATATAAGTTATAATGATCAAAAGGATTGGATTGACAGTTCAAATAATATACCCTATGTTGCTTATGGCTTAATATCATTTGGATTATTTATAATCTTAAAATCAATGGTTGATTATTATAAAGTTAAACAATTGGAAAAAGTTATACTAAATCCAAACACAAACATAATATCTCAAGATCCACAACAATCACAACAATCACGGGATGATGAACAACCCTTAGAATCAACTAATAATTAGAGTTCAATATATATATTAATTTAATAGTATTAACATTTTTTCATAAATTGTAAAAACAATACCACCACTTAAAACCAATCTACCTAATCTTGGAGTTGCACCTTTCCAAAATGTTAATAAACCTTCATTTTTAAAAATTGTCATAAAACAATTTATAGTAGATGAATATAATTTATTTGCTCCTAAAGCTTGCATTCTAGTTTTAACAGTATCAATAGGCATTGTTGTATATACTGTAATTATACCTGATAAACTACCAATTAAGAATGTAGTTACTGAATCTAATGGTTGATTTGCTTTTATACCTTGAAATTGTTGAATCATAGTTTTGATCAGATTATAACTACCTAATCTAACAGCTTGATTTGCAGCTTGTCTCAAACTCACAGGTACAACACCAGCATAAATTCCTTTGAAACCCATATCTTTAATCAATTTCATACTACCCAGTATCAATCCATTTTGATATTTTGGTTTTAAACTTTGTTTATCATCAATTAAAGCTGTTTTAATAGCTTCAAATGGTGTTACTGCAATAACACTCTCTAATAATCCAGCACCTAAACCTGCTATTACACCTCTTGGACCAGATAATTTACCTTGTGAATCACTTAATAAATTTTTAATTGAATCAAATCCAAGAAATCGAACACTGGCTTTAACAGTATTTCCAACTACAAATGCTGGACATCCTACGTATAAACTGGATATTCCTTGGGTTTTACCAATTGTATATATAAGTACCAAAGGGTTTTTAGATATTTTCAGTGATTTATCAATTAATTGTAATCTTGTTTTGGCAAATTCAAATGGATATGTTATGATACCTTCAATTGCACCAGCTGTACCACCAGCAATAAATGATTTCAACGGATCTACTTTCTATTATGGTTAATATAAACAAGTTCTCTAGATTAAGTATGCTCTTAACTTACTTTTTCTGGCATTTTATTGATTTTCGTGGGGTATAAACCGATTTTGATCTTGAAAAATTTTCGAAAATTATTTATTTTGACTCACATATAAAGTACGAGGGAAAAAAAATATTGCAGCCATTCTCAAACAATTGCAGCCATAAAAATAGAAAAAATCATTCATTCAAAGCTAAAAAACTATTACATCATTATTGATTCTTCAATCTTTTCTCTTTATTTTTTTGTTTAACTTGTCTTCTAATTGCTCTAAAAGGTTTCAATTGTTTAAAAAACCATTGAAGACAAAATGTTAGAAACCATAATGGAGCAAACCTAGACAACCAATGTAACAAATAAGCAGATGTACCAGCATAAAGATTAAATTTTCCCGTTTTCTTGGTAACTTTTTTCACAACTTGTCTGGCATAATTATCAGGTTGAATACCATGATTTATACACATATCTTTAGCTTCAAAAAAACTTTCCAATGATCCATCAACAAAATACTTTGAATTTTTCAACTCCTCCATCTTGTCCTCAACTTTCTCATTAGAAGTTAAATTTGTATTTACTCCACCAGTGATTACACTATGAACACGTACGCCAAATGGTTCTAATTCTGATCTTAATGTACAAGCATAAGCATCAATTGCAGCCTTAGTGGCAGAATAAACACTTGCCCAACTCAATGGAGTTCTTGCAGCTACTGAACTTGTAAATACGATCGAACCTTTAGCATTTATGACTAAAGGTGCAAATACTCTAGTGACATTTATATGACCAATTGTGTTGATTTGAAATAATGAATTGATCTGTTGTGGAGTATGATCTATTGCTGGTGCTCCAATTGCAATTCCTGCATTGTTATAAAGTACATCCAAATGATCAGTTTCTTTTGAAATTATTTCAAACACTTTATCAATATCAGATAATGAGGTTATATCGCAAGGAATTGAAGTTATATTGTATTCTTCTTCTAGTGGTTTTTGTGAGGATATTACTGATTTAGGTGCTATTCCAAAGACTTTGAACCCTTTCTTAGAGAATTCTTTAGCTAGAGCGTATCCAATACCTGATGAAGAACCAGTGACTAATGCGTATTTTTGTCTTTGATTAGAATTACCCATAATTGAACTATTTAGTCTAAAAAAGGATCTAGGATTTAGTTACTTAATTTATATTGTTAAATTAATTGCGTGTGAAAATATGTAATGTGGAGAATGAAAGTTCGCAATCGAACATTACCCTATTTAGACGTTTTTCTGATCTAAAGCTAGAGACCCATAATTTTAAATCTGTATTTACATTTATCTAATTTATATTCATTAATTAATACATAATTATACAGGTAATTTTATAGATACTTTAAATGTACCTTCTAATACATCATGGTCATAAAATACTCTATTATTGTTTATAGGTTCGGGTGTTGGTGGTCTATAATCTGGATTTCTAATTTGAGTTCTATTTATAAATACTTCATTATATTCATAAATTTCAGGTACACCTAAATCAACTCCACCTGGTAAAATTGATGATGGAGCTGGTGTTCTAAAAGTTTTTGGAATATCAGATAAATCTGGTATTGTATTCCCACGTCCAACATGAGCTGCAATTCTTCTTGAAGTAAACGATCTTCCACTACTTCCACTAGTTGGATTACTTGAGATTCCATTACTAACAGTTTGTTGATCTTCATTATAATTATGTCTTCTTTTTCTTCTACTTTCTCTTTCCATTTCTTTATCTAATCTTTCAACTTCCAATTGAGTTAATTTAATCAATTGTGGTGAATATTCAGGTACACTTGAAGGATTTCGTAAAATTGAAAAAAAATCATCAACAACTTGATAATCTTTTGAGACTAATCTTAATGAAGGTAATAATCGATTTCTAATTTCATCTTCTTGAACTAGTGATCCATCAAAATTATAACCAACAATGTTTAATGCTTTATAATACATTTGTGATTGTTCTCTAATACTATGTGCAATTGCAGTTGAAAATTCACCAGGTAAATATAATTCATCACACATTGATCTAGCAAATTCTTCAGGATCATTTTCTTCTGAATTTAATATATCCCATTCGAATTGATCAGTTAATTGACTATTATTAATTGTTACATCTATTTTAATTGGAATACGTAATTCACCCAATGTTTTATATGGTTTTTGTTGATACTCAGCAATTTGTTCTTTTATACTAGTTAAGATTGTTTCAAAATGTATTCTTGGTATAAATTTATAATCATCCATCAATTGTCTTGTAAATTCTTCAATATTTATAATTCGTTCATTTAAATCCCATAAAAATGTATCTCTTAATTTAAATTGATCTCTTTCTTGATCAAATTCAAGTCTAATTGGAACCAATTGTTTTTCTTTTAAATCATTTCTTGCAACTGTTTCATTAATCATTCGATCAGTATAATCTCTTTCTGGTAATAATAATTTTGTTGATGAATTAGTTATACCATTTCCATATCCTTGATATCCTTCTCCCCATATACTATTATTCAATTGATTCTTTTGTGATAAAGTAATTGAATTCATTCTTAATTGTTTGATTTGATTATATGCTAACAAATCTTTATTCAATTGTTCCATTGTTGATTTATTTTTAAACATTTGTTTAGATAATTTTTCAGGAAACATTCCATCTTTATAAATAATTGATTCATATATTTTTGTATCGAGTGGTACTTCCTTACCTTCTCTTTTCAATTCATCAGACCAATCATGATAACTATTTAACTGGTTCATTGGTATTTTGCTTAAAAATTCTTGTGATAATGCATTATTATCACTTGAGGAAGAATTCGGTGGATTTGGAGGAGATTGACCAGGTACTAATGGTGAAACTCCAGGTATATTACTAATTGGTGCTCCGTTTGGTAAAACTCCAACCGATGTTGTTGCAGATGCAGATGCAGATGATGATGTAGGTGGAATGATTTGTGGACTGGCATTTATACCAGATGAAGCAGCACCTATTGAAGAAACCCTACTTCCTGGACCTTTAAAATTAGGCATTTGTTGCGGTGGTGGTACTTGATGTGGCATTGATTGCATTTGAGGATTAGTTTGGGGAGACATTTGATTTATAGGTATTTGTTGTTGTTGTTGTTGTTGAAAATCTGGATTGGCTAATCCTTGTGCCATTCTTTGCTGATTCAATAATATTTGTTGTTTCATCAATTGTTCTCTTGTCATTTGAAGTTGAGCATTTTGTTGAGGTATATTATTTGGAGGTATGTTGTTCTTTTGTTGTTGTTGTTGTTGTTGTTGTTGTAACAATTGTTGCCTTTGCATATAATTTCGCATCATTTCTTGAAATTGAGGATGATTCTTCATAGCTTGCAATTGTTGTGGTGTTAATGATTGTAATAATTGAGGGGTTAGCATTGGTATATTACCCATTCGACCACCTTGTTGTTGTTGTTGTTGAATGTGTGGTTGACCGGCATATTGTTGTTGCTGTTGTTGTGGGTTAGATGATTGATTACCCATTTGAGACTGCTGATTCATGATTTTTGCAGTAAGTTATTTCAAGCTTAATTTTAATTTTATTTTATTAATTTAATTTATTTATTTTATTTTTTTTTTATTTATTTTTGTTTTTCAATATAAAAAAATTGAGAGAATCACACGAATTCTAAATTACTGCAAATTTATATATTTTTAATTCATATAATCAAATATAGAACCTAAATTAACATAACGACGTCCACATTCAGATAAATATTTATCAACGACTTCTTGACAACTTTCAAATAAATTTCTATTTTGTTCTGCTAATGCATTTATTTGTCCTTGAGCCATCATTGGTAATTTTGATTGATTTTCTTCTTCCAATACATCTTTTATTGGTCTTAATTGACGTTTCTTTGCTTTTTCAACATCAAATATGGAATGAAAATATAATAACTGATTATATAATGCCTTATCAGAATAAACATATCTCATTACACCTTTACAATCGGTTCCTTTACCTGATAAACCAATACATCTCTTACCGTAAACTGCAATTTGTCTTGTTTTTATACCACAAGAAGAATCATCACAGATTAACCATCCAGCATAATATAATGCAATGTGTTTTCTAATTAAATATTCCAATTGTGACGTTATTTTCAAAATTGGGAATGTATAATCACATTTTAAACATGTTATTCCATTAAATGTTACTTTATAATCATTTGATGCTAATATACCTCCAAATCTGAAACTTTGTTGACATTTACATTTCAAAACAAGATAACTTGATTGTCTAAATCTTTCAAGATCTGATATATTAGATTCCATTGGTGCTATTTCTCCATTTAAATCATTTTTAATTCTCAATGCATATTTTTTTGTATCAACACCTAATGAACTTGCAACTCTCATCATATCTATACCTTCTATTCTTTCTAATAATCTTTCAACAGGTGCAAATATTTGTTTTTCTAAATAGTAGTTTGGATCTGGTTTATAAGTCGAGTTTTTAGATAATAAATCTTGTATAGCTCTTGCACGTTCTGCAACTGATGATTGATCCTGATCATCATCTGGAGCAGTAATTACAAACGTTATAACACTTCCGGCTTTTATAACTTTACCTCTTGCTCTTAATTGTAATGCAACTTGAACTTGTGGCATTGTTTTACCATTAGGATAGGACTTTGGATCTTTTGATAATTTTGTATTAATTTTATATTTATCAACAAATATCTCATTTGCAAAGATTTTATTTTTCATGTCTTCAAGATAATCATAAATTTCAATCAATGCTTGTTCTGGATCTAAATCAGATAAAATTTTCATCAAAACAAATGTTGAAATATCTTTTGAAAGTTGACAATATTCTCTTCTTCTCATATCTAATCCTTTAACTTCTAAACTCGATATTTCATTACCTGATTTATCTATGGATGCATTCATAGCTGCATACTTTTTTTTAGCATGTAATAATAATCTTTTAAAAACATTATCTATATCAATTTCTAATAATCTATAACGTTCATTAACTTGAATCTTAAATTGATCTCCAATTTTTATTGCTTCTTTAAAATTATCTGCACCGGTATCTATCATAACAGAATCTGTATCACCATAAACGACTCTTAAACTTGAAGATTCAGCTAATTGTCTTGTATCCATTAAAATCTCTCTACCTTTATTAGTAACCAACATAGCTAAAGGTTTTGCATAAAATCTTGAATTCACATAACCTAAACAACCATACATGGAATTAGCAGTCAACTTTAAAGCTTGTTGTTTTATATCATATTGAGCTTTTTGAAATGGTGTGTTTTTAGGATCTTTTAATAATTTCTTAACTTCTTTACGTCTTGAAACTAAGGTATTTAATAATCTTGGTAAAACACCTGGTTCAGAATCTCTTTCGGGTATAATTGGCATGTCTTTATCTTCATCATGACTTAAGTTAAATCTATCTCTATCAACTGTGGTGAAACAAATATTAAATTCTTGTATAATACTAGGATATAATGAATTGAAATCCATAACTAAAACATAATTTTTATGTAATCCCTTTTCGGGTTCAAAAACTAACCCACCTTGATATTTTGGTTTTTTATTTGATGTTTGACTTGTTGCATCTTCTTCACTATTTTCTAATTTCGCTTGTTGTTGATATGACGTATTTTTATGAATTTTATCTTCTTTATCAGGAACAATATATCCATTTCTATTAAATTCATGTAATAAAATGAATTCATTTCTACCAGCTCTAGTACCACTTAAAGTATGTGACCATGCATTACCAGCAATATTTGTAAGTTGTTTTGATAATGATAAAATTTGTATTGAAAATGCTATTTCACCAGTTATTTTAACATTAAATTCATTTTCTTTTAAAGCCATTAAAAATAATGTAGCATCTTCTGCATAATGCTTATTTTGATAATTAATTTCCATTGCATCATGTTTCTTATGACAAACAATATCATACATTTCAGGTAAATCCCATGATTGACATTTCATAGTTAATGATTGACCTAATTCATTTGCAATATCACATAATAATCTACCTTGAAATACTTCTCTAATTAATAAATTGTTATTATAACCAGAATTACCTTTATTAATCATATATGGCCACCTTTTTCTATTTCTACGTCCTAAAGCTGACCAAGTGGGAATACCAAAATCATACATTCTATGAACCAAAACATCTAAAGAAATATTTTCTAATCTATGACCAACAAATACATCAGGATCAAGAGTTTTAATTTTTGCTGCTAATGCACCAAGCATCAGCTTTTCATTAGGACAAGTTCTTAAACTGAATTTATCTTTATTGGCCAATTGTTGTAAACCTGGAGGAAAAGAAACAGAACCAACTGGTCTTACTAAAGTTAATATATCGTTTGGTTGTAAATTTTCTGGAATTGGTGCATCTTGAGACAAGTTGTAATAAGTAGCTAATGAAACTGATACAACTTCTTGTTTATTTTCATTTGCATTCATCATTGTTTGGACTGAAATTGCAGTAACGGTTAAATTTGGTGGTTGTGGAGCATCATTTTCAATTACCTTTATTTGATCAGGTGAATCTATTGAAACCTCAATTTGACAATGAGATGAATTTTTCAATTTATCAAAATCACCACCTTTAATTTCCAACCAACAAGGACCCATTATATTTCTTTGTGTTACAAATGCTTCAAACATATTTGTATTTGTACCAAAAATATGACTAAATGTTTCACCATCTGTATCAGCAGGAAGCATTTGGGTATTGGTAAGATTACTAAATGGAACTAAAACTTTCAAATATTCTGCTTGTTTCGGTATATGTGCTAATTCAAATGCATATTTTTTTGTTTCAGGTCTTGCTTTAATTTGATCTAATTTATAATTGTTTGTGAAAATTGGACTGATTTCATCTAAAACATCACTGGGAGTTATCTCTTGAGATTCATCTTCTTCACCATCTATTAAACGATATTTTCTAGGTAGAAAATAAAATTCTCTACATAAACCATTCACTTGAACAACTCCAGAAGCTAATTTACCATCTTTTGTTTGTATTTTACCAAATAATAATAATGAATTTTCAACTTCAGCATAATCAAGCCAAAACATTTTGAATACATTTGATTCATCAGTAACTGAGTCAATAGATAATTTTTCAGTATGATTTGTGAATTTTGTATAAGTAGGAGCTGCAGAATTCAATTGATTTGCTTTAACTGATGTTATTGTTGTGAAAGTATTTTTCTTAGCTGTGGCAGCTCTTGGTCTTTTTGAAATAATTATATCTTCATCTGAATCATCATCTTCATTATTTATAGGTTCAATTTTTTCTAAAACGACATCATCATCAGGCGTTTTTTGTTTTTTAGATTTGATGGGTGATGATATTACTGGATCAATATTTTCTTTTTCATTATCTTCATTCAAAAATTTAACTGGTGATGAAGGTTGTTGGAAACTATCAAAATCATCCATATCCATGGTATAATCAGATGAAGCATTGAAAGCATCAACTTTTGGAGCAGATTTTTTGGTAATTGTTGAAAAGTTAAATCTTGATTTTGCTTTGGTATTAGAATCTTTAAATTTATTACTCGTGAATGCTTTTGGTATATTTTGTCTTTTAGGTGTATTATCATCATAATCATCAAGTATATCATCAATATTTGCATCTGTTTTCTTTTCATTTTTAGTTATTCCTCTAGCTGGTTTAAAGAAATTATTAATCTGTGAAGTTTTGGCAACTTTTAAAGGTTTTTGATCTCTATTTTTCTTTCTTCTTTTCTTGTTTGAATCTAAATCTTTATCATCTTCATCTGAATAATACTTTGGTCTAGATGCATCATCCCATTCATCTACACCATTATCAACATATCCTTCACCATTATCGTCCACTATGAAATCATCATTCATCAATTGATTCCTCTTTTGTGCTCTATAAGTGTCTTCATCTACTTCATCATAAATTTCATTAAAATTATCTTCGTCAGAATCTTGTATAATATTTTTACCTGTTTTTCTAGCCTCTCGTAATTGTTTCAATTTATTACGTTTTGCTAATCTTGACAGCATTGATGATGAAATTGATCTGAGTATAAATTAATTAAATCCAATAATAAATCTGATAATAAAAAAAAAAAAAAAATCATAAATAGAGACGTGTTTGTGTAATTGTCTTATTTAACATACTATATAATTTCATAATAAATACAAATATAATCAATCTATGAAACAAAAAAATAAACTTGGCTAGGTTATTTGACTAATGATATCAATTGAAATAGATCCATCATTCACTTTACCAGCTATTAGAGCTGTCACTTCTGTCAAAATTTGTGGAGAATTACTCAATATTTGTTGCAATACCAACATCAAAGTATTTGATTGAATCATAGCATCCATCAATTGCTGTAATGTTAATGCATGGGATTGTAAGATTTTGACTAAAAAATATGCAGATGGTTGAGATAATTCAGGAGTAGTTAACAAATGCTTAATTACTGATATTGTTAAACCAGAATCCTTCAATGCTACGAATAAATCATTGAGTAATTGATTTTCCCTTCTATTCAATCGAACCAGCTTCTCGACTTTAACATTTGTGCTTCTCTTTGTCAATAAATCTTGATCTCGTTTTTGTAGAATGCTTGACAAATCCATACCTTGCTCTTTAAGAACGTTACTAGTAATATTCAAAACACCAGGCAAAACTAATGGATCTGTTAAAGTTAAATTGATCAAATCAATAACAATTCCCGATTTATTAATTGCAATTATCAAATCTGTCAAGTTAATTAAATTTTGTTTAAGTACCCATATAGTAGTATCAATTACAACATCAAGTATGCCGATATTTAATAAACCAAAATCAATTATGATCGTTGCAATATTGGAGTCTTTCAAAGTTATCAATATGGTGTCCAAGATTGGAATATTGGATCTTTTAAGAACATTTAAACTTCCTGAGGAATTAGATAAAGGAGTTGAAATGTTCGAAACAGGTTCAACAACTAAATCATCATCTCTTTTGAAATTGTTTGTAATGTAGCCATTCTCTGTACCATTTATATATATTGTAGTATTGTCATCTCTTCTGAATAACTTAGTTTTTGAATAACTTGGCACGTCAGTCTTCGAGTTATATTGACGTAAGCCAAGAATGATATCATTCAAAGTGTCTGTTGAGTTTATTGATATTCTAGCAAACTCATTAGCAGGTATTGAGGTTGTAAATTGCAAATGTCCAATTATACATAATAGCAAAGTCAAGTATATCATATTCCAACACTTAAAATATCATGAAAAGATCCATCGGCTATTATATATGAGTTTGTTTCGTATTCTTACAAGGTTCAAGGAAGCTATAGTTTAGAAAGACCTATTGAAGCAAAATCAGTTCAGAGTCAACAATGTATTAATTTGAGAGGTATTCAACTAATTAGTCTCATTGGCATACTTAAACATCCATCAATCTAAACTTTCCTGTTTTGAGATTTGTAGATCAACCTTTTGACGCTTAATTCTTCATCAAGTGCGGAGCTGCAAAAAAGCGGAAACATAAAACAAAAATGTGCTCTTCGTCAACCATTACTCTAGCATTATCGATGATTATAAAATAAGTTAATCAACCAGTTGAGCAAATTGTGTCTGAGCTTCTGAGACTTCAAATCGACTTCTTTGCGTGAAAATCATCATCAATCTTTAAGCAGCCGCATTCCTATGTAGATAATATTTTTTCCAAAGTTTTGCATTCAAATTAGATAAAATTAAAAACATTAACGTATTGATAAGTACTTTTCCTATTATTTCCAAGCACCATAATTTATACATTATCAACAAAGATTATGTCATTTAGAGATATAGATCTTGAAGCTCAGAAACAACCATTGTTGAATAGAAATCAGAATCCAACTTCCTATACAGAAAATGAATTAGACATAATAATTAACAAGACTTTAAGACAACTACAATCATTTGGACAATTAATTTCACAATTTGGTAATCAACTTAAACAAATTGGTTCAAAAAGAGACTGTCAAGTTCTAAGAGATAATATTGATGAGTCTGTTGATCAAATCACAGAAATGAGTAGAGCAATACAAGCTTTGATTCTAAACCTTTCTTCATTGATAAATAAACATTCAAACAAAAAGGACTCTAATTTACAAGTCTCAAACCGACAAACTGTTATAAAAGAACGATTGGTTGGGGAATTTGATGAATTGGACAAAAAATTCAAAAAATTAATCAAAGTTTTCCAAGAAAAGAAAAAGTCAACACCTATACCTACTAGTCATAATGTTTCTTTAGATGATAAGAGGGAAGATAAAATGGATAGCGAGAATGAGCAGGTACAAGAACAGGAGCAAATTGATCAAGATTTAATAAATCAAACAGAATTACAATATCATATTTTATTAACAGAAGAACGAAATAGAGAAATAGAACAAGTCACAGAAGGTATTCAAGAAATAAATACAATTTTTAAAGATTTGGGTCAGTTGGTTCACCAACAGGGGGAACAGATAAATACAATTGAAGATAATATACTACAATTGCATGGTAATACTCAACAAGCAGATCGAGAGTTACATAAAGCAAACGAATATCAAAAAAGTAAAGGTAAGTGGTCATGTATATTATTGGTTGCACTTTCCATATTTTTATTAGTTATAGTGTTGATTGTAGTCAGTTAAATATATATTCCCTATAACCTTATTAAACCCATTCCCAAAACTTTGATTAATCTAAACTTTCAATTTCAAGTCTATCATTACTTGAATGATGATTTCTTTGATGTAAATTTGTATCTTCGTCATCGTCATCATCATCAAAACCGTCATAATCATCTGTATCAATCTCCGAGAAATCAGTCATTTCAGGGGTACTTATAACTCCATAATCACTATCATTGTTTAAATTTGATCTCGACCTTCTACGTTCAAATTCATCATTAATTAATGTGTTTTCATTAGGATCTTGAAAGTGATTTTCTTCGTCATCCACTGTCTTTTTATAGTTGTCTTGTTCATCGTTGATAGGTGATTTTTCTTTATAATCTTTAAAATGATCATCCTCGTAATTATCAGCAAAATGCATTTGATTTTTTTGCTTTGCTTCTTCTAATTTATTTCTACAGAACTCAGCTCCTCTTTGAAATACTGTTTCAGCTGTTTCTAATATAAGTTCTTTGTTATTTATAATGGCTACTGAAGCACCTGCGACTGATCCAAGTGCAAGAGCAACTTTAATTGAAAATGGAACTAGGTACTTTTGTTAATATCTATGTCATGTTTTAGCGAGTTGACTCTTGGACTTACTCATAAATGGCATATTAAACTTATTGTATTGCTTTAATTTTGTGGTTTGAATTGATCCTTTAATTTTTTCTCTCTCCTTATCTAATCAGTAAGACAATTCAAAATAACAATTTTGCAGCAAATGATAGAATGAAAACAATTAAGCAGTTTACAAGTTTATGTTGATTGAATATAATTGAAATTGAAGAGTTGACGTTTAAGTCAAGAATAAAACCGAGATTGTCCCTCAAAAGGGTTTTTGCAAATATTTGAAAAAAATAGGAGAATATTAATTGTATTGTTAGCTCAGGTATGATAATTAAATAAAAATACTAACTGGAACTGATTGTTGGAACGATTAAGCAGCAGATTTCACTACATTCATCACCAGAAATACTTTGATTTCAAAAAGTGGATATAGCTTTAATACTTTAAGAAATGCGGTGTATTGTGTAACTAATTCGAGCTTGGTTGCAAATGGATATTCATTACATTCTTAAACCAATTATAGTTCTATATACAGTTAAATATCATATATCAGCTACAGCACTCTATAAAATTAAGCGATAGAATTGAGCGTGACTTCTATTCTATACTGAAATTAGATCAACAAGTTACATTACACAAAGTATCAATAACTTCAAAACCCGCGATTAATTCCGTTCAGTTAATTTTTGATAAAGATGACTCAATATGTACCACAAAATTAAGAATCTTTTCAACAACATTAAGTTCAATGACTGTTGATAATGATATCTTAATTTCAAGACCTTTAAGTACATCTGAGAATTTTTTTAGATCAAGAACTGCTAGTGGTCACTACAGAAACTTTGCAGTGACAGCCTCATATAATCAACCTTTAACTAATTTAACATTATTCTACAAAGCTTTAAGAAAAACTTTATTAGATTATCATATTCTTGCTTCAAATGTTCAATTCGAAAACAAACAATTTATTTACAAACCATTAGATCTGATCAAATTGGGCGATATTTTGCAATTTGACTTTGATCAACAAAATATCAAAGATGGTATAATCACTGAACATTTTATGAAAAAAATCAATGAAATAAAATTCAACTTATATACTCAAAATGTTTTATTCAAGTTAATTTTAGTAGATAGTTTCACATTAACATGTGTTCTTGAACATACAATTGCAGATGGAGTTGTTGGAAATTATGTTCATGAAATTTTGTTACAAAATCTAGCTTATTATGATGGTCTAGATAAAAAAAGTACCAACTATTATGGTGAGATTCCAGGAGAATTCAATTTAGAAAGTGAAGTATTCAATTCTAAAAGAGATTCCAAATACATCAAAAATTCATTACCACCACCCATTGATTTATTTTTAGAGGATATGGATCTTGATTATACTTATGGAGATATCAATTTTCATGAAAAAGTTACACCACCAAACTTAAATCGATGGAAAGGTAGGTTCGATGCAGTAGATACACATGAAATTAGTTTTAAAATTATGAATTTTAATCTTGAAGAAACCAAACAAATATTGAAAGCCTGTAAATCAAATGGAGTTACTTTGACTTCTTATATTTTAATTATTCAAGCATTGACTTTAGAACCAATATTCGGGAACAATTATGTTACTCACAAAGTTGCAATGACATTGAGAAGACATTTCGATGCTGAGATTGCCCCAAAAGAGTATAAAAAGATTCTCTCAGATTCAAATTATAAAATCCTCGGAACATCTGCTCATATGGGATTTGGAAATCAATTACCACCGATTAAAGGATTTTCTTGGAATTTAGTTAAAAAAATCAATACTGATATAATACTGGCAACAAAAAATAAAAGAGCCTTGAATCAATTAAAAGGCTGGAAGGATAAAGGTGACTTAACACATGAAACAAATCAATCTTTTTTTGATAATCAATTAAATAAGCCCAAGGCAGATCATACAAAATTTTCCAATCTTGGTCTAATTAAAGTACCAGAATATAAAGTTGATGATAAAATATGGACAATAAAAGATATGATCTTTTCTCAAGATATGGCTCCTTATAGTGCTGAATTTATGTTGAGTGCTGTAACTACTCCTTTGGGTGGTTTAAATTTAGTCTTAAGTTATTATGACTATACTTTCGATGATGTCGATGAACCAAACTTTGATTCGTACATTATAAAATTCTATGAAAACATGATTAGATTTGCTAAATAGATAGATTAGATCAATTAGATAATTTTTTTTCTTCTTCTAAATTGAGATTTATGTCCTATTTTCAACAATTGGAATCATCACCAATTGAATCGCTACCGTCAGAATTCGATACTAGCTTCAATGATTCATCCACTATACGGAATAAAAGTACAGGTTCATGGGTAGATCAAGATAAAATCCAGCAAGTCTCCAAGTTTGATTCATTTCGAACAATTGATTGGGTTGAAGATGAATTAGATGAACAGAGGCAGAGGATTCTTAAACGTAAAACAATTGGTACTGGTTTCAAAGAGAAGTTTATATCGCAAATACAAAACTGGGTCATATTGGGAATAATGGGTGTTATAATTGGATCAATTGCAGGTTGTTTGAATATAATCACATCATGGCTTTCAAATATAAAAACCGGCCATTGTTCAAAGAAATTTTATTTAAGTGAAGCATTTTGTTGTTGGGGTTCTGAGAATGAGACATGTAACGATTGGACTAAATGGACATCATTTGAATTTATTAATTATTTAATTTACATGTTGGTGTCAATCCTAATGTCATATATTGCTGCTAAATTAGTCAAATTTTATGCTCCATATGCTGCTGGTTCAGGAATATCGGAAATCAAATGTATTGTTTCGGGTTTTGTAATGGATGGATTTTTAGGTTGGAAAACTTTGGCAATTAAAAGTTTAGGATTACCTTTAGCTATTGGATCTGGCTTAAGTTTGGGTAAAGAAGGTCCAAGTGTACATTATGCAGTCTGTGTTGGTAATTCTGTTGCAAAATTTGTTGAAAAATATAAAAAATCAGCATCAAAAGGTAGAGAATTTTTAACTGCAACTTCAGCTGCTGGTGTCGCAGTTGCATTTGGGTCACCAATGGGTGGTGTTTTGTTTTCAGTAGAAGAAATCTCATCCGTCTTCCAATTGGCCACTTTATGGAAATCATATTTTTGTGCATTGATTGCTGTCACAACTTTAGCTGCTATGAATCCATTTAGAAACGGACAACTCGTTTTGTTCGAAGTTAGTTATGACACAAATTGGCATTATTTTGAAATACCAGTTTATATTATACTTGGTATATTTGGAGGATTATATGGTATAATTGTTTCCAAATTTAATATCAAAGTTGTATCATTTCGTAAAAGGTTCCTAACAAATTTTGCAATTAGAGAAGTAATCATATTAACATTATTAACAACGAGTTTTTCATATTTTAATCAATTTTTAAAAATTGATATGACTGAATCAATGCAAATTTTATTTCATGAATGTGACAAAACTTTCAATCATCCAATATGTGATCCAAATAGAAACAAAACTTGGATTTTAGTTTCTTTATTATTTGCAACCGTTGCAAGAATGGGTTTAACAATTATAACTTATGGTTGTAAAGTTCCAGCTGGTATATTTGTTCCCTCAATGGCTGCTGGAGCAACTTTTGGAAGAGCAATGGGTATAATAGTAGACTTAATATACCAGAAAAATCCAGAATCTTTTATATTCAAAGCTTGTCAAACTGATGAAACCTCAAATGGAAAATGTATCATACCAGGTACTTATGCATTCTTGGGTGCAGCAGCAGGATTGTGTGGTATTACTGATTTGACAGTCACTGTTGTAATTATAATGTTTGAATTGACTGGTGCTTTAAGATACATTATACCTACTATGATTGTTGTTGCAATTACAAAGAGTATCAATGATAAATGGGGCAAAGGTGGAATAGCCGATCAAATGATTGAATATAATGGATTACCATTAATTGATTCGAAAAAAGAATTCACATTTGGTGTAAATGTAGACAAGGCTATGACACCAATGACTATAACATTTTCAATGGATCAAAATGATGCAATTACATTTCGTCAATTAAGATCCATATTAAGCACAACTGACTATAAGGGATTTCCAATTATTCAATCTTCTATGAATCCAAGAATATATGGATACTTATCAAGACATGATTTAAATTATGTATTATCAAATTATTTTCATGATAAAGATAGAGAATTTGTTGATTTTAGTGAGCATGCATTTGTTTCAATTACTAATAAATCACCATTAACTATTACCATAGACACTGCATTAGAGTATGTATTAGATATATTTGTAAAATTAGGACCAAGGTATATAATAATAGAAGATGATGGTTTGTTAGCTGGAATTATAACTAGAAAAGACATACTACGATATTCGATAATATCACATCACGAGGTAGATCCAATTCAGGAGATAAAAGATAGACAAATTGAAGAAAAAGTTTGGGAATTCATGAATATCATGTCAAATTCATTTAAAAAAAATTTGGGGAAAATTATATACAATGATGCAAATAGATTTTTATAATGTTTAATTATCTTTCCACTTTCCATGATCTTTATAATCATTATATAAAGTTTTGTAAAATGATCTACCAGCGTAATCTAAGGATGCATTTACAATTTTTAATTCTGATTGTGACAAAACATTGAAAATAGTATAAACACCTTGAATTAAAATGTCGTTAATTGACTTATTAAAATTAAACTTCAAATTCATGTGAATGTAATTTGTTAACAACACCGGTGAATGTTTTCTAAGTGTTTTTTTGAATAAATTTGATTGAGTAGACAAATTCACTTCTTTTGATCTTTCTTGTGGTTCACACAAATTACTCAATAAACGAAGTAAAGAATCTGCTGATGCTATGTTATCTTTCAAAACTTGAGTTTTAGTAAGCGGTTTGAAAAATGATGAAATAATATTGATAAGTAAATTGTGTCTGGTGGATAATTTATATCTATGATATAATAAAATGTGTGAAATGACTTGTGTTGAATTTATATAAATTTCCTCTTGATTCTGTAAATGATTTAAATTGCTGATAAATAAACTTATTTTTGCTAAAGTTGATTCTAAAGAGTATTGACTGAAAATCCATGCTTTTTCCACTAGTAAAGATTTTAAAGTTACTAGAATGAGTCTTATAGAACTTGAATCGGATGTCGAATAATCAAATATGTTGAAACATTGAATTAATGGCAAATCAAACTCTTTCTTACTAGTCGTCAAAAACGCACAAGCTAATTGAGTAAATGAAGGAATCATTTGTGATGGTAAATTAGCTAATGATTTAATGAAAAATTGGTAAACATCTTTATAATCTTGTTCAGTCTCTGACAATCTTTTTAAATATGTAACCAAATCATCATAAGTGTCTTCAAATCCTAATGCAACAAATAAACTTAATATAAAGCAAGAATGCTTGAAGCTTGTTTCCAGAATTGTGCAAACAAATTTAAACAAGGTTCTTTGAATTGATGGATTTTCTTTGATTGAAGTATCTAAATTCTCTAGTATACTTTGTAATTCAGTGCTATCTGTTTTCATCAAAATTAAAGCCCATAAATACCAATTGACACTATATAAATCTTTTGAGATTTTTAAATTACCGATGCAAACTTGAGTAAATTTTTCATGCAAAGTTGATAAGATATCCAAATCAAATTTTGAATTCGAAAGTACTGTCAAAGTAATTTCAACTTGTGGAGTAATAGTCTTGATCTTATTGTTATTATAATATTCAATTAAATTTTCAATGGCAGATTCAATATACAGCTTAAAGTCTTTGTTTTTAATTTGACTAGCGTTATTTAACCATATAATTTCACATATTTCAAAAACTAGACCCTTTGTAAACTCATCTGAATTAGCTAATAAATTAATTAAAGTATCAAACTTTGTTTCTAAATTTGATTGATGCGATGGTTGTTGTAATAAATATTTTATTTGATGCAATGACTGTTCATTATTTTCCAAAGCCAATAATGTTAAATCATTCAATAAATCTTTCTTTGAAATCTTATTGAAGCAAATTATTGGAATTTTTGAAATCATACCGATATGAGTGGCTAGATTATTTGAGATTATCTTGATTAAGATCAATGTTAATTTTGCTTGTTCAAAATATAATGGGTTAGGATTTTTGAAACATTTTGTATTTATACCTAGCTCTATCAATTTGTGATTATTTTCTTGACTGAAATAATTATTAAATACAATTAACCATCTATTAAATGCCTTTGGTACGAATTTTGTATTTTCTTCATCTGTTAAAAAATGTATGAATTGTGTTTGCTTTACCTCATTTATTTCATCAATTTGACCAATTTCTACTAATCTGAAAATTGTATAATAATAATACAAATCATAATCGGTTTTTAATGTTTCAGTGGGTATAATATAATCAGCACCATACAAACATAGTAAATTGTAACGAATTTGCCAAAACTCGTCTTTATTGTCATTAAAGAATTGTGAATTGTCTATAAAGCTCTGTTTTACTGAATCAACTATCTGATGTGGCGAGTCGATTAATCCTCTAGTTATAGCTGTAAACACTGCTTTTTGTTGGTTATCCTCTTCTAATTTATACGATTGTTCTATCACATTTATCAATTGTTTACTGGAAAGTGATTTGATTGTATTAGAAACAAAATTAATAAATGTTGGAGTTTCCCATAACTCATCCCTTTTCAAAGCTTTAGGCCAAACATCTGTCAAGAACTCAACAAGTTCTCTACTTTTGAGATATGCATCAACAATTACCTCGGCAACAGGTAATACCAAATTATCAATCTCAAAACCAGAATTGTATTTCTTAAATATAAAACCTGATTTCCTAGTTGCTATCTCATTATCAATTTCGAATATATACTTAACCATTGACCAGTTTAGATTCTTGAATTGTTTATTTTTGACTTCATTATTATAAATAGTTTCAATAAAGTCATTTGAAATTGTCTTTTGAGAAGATGCAAGAATAAATAATAACCTTTCAGATAAATCGGAATATTTGGCGCAAATAATATTAAAAACTTGCTCACAAATTGACATATGACTAGATGATAATTGATTTACTATAATTTCGAAGAAGTATATCAAAGATGATTCTTTAAGTTTTTGATGTTGTAAAACTTTTTCTAAATTTGTAGGAAGGTACTGTACCGAATTTGTGCCAAATAATTCCTTTATTAGGATCGCTTTAAAAGATGATTCTTGATGTGTTGATAAATAATTCAATAATGGGAAACAGCATTCTTCAAAAAATTTACTGTTTAATTTCTTTGATCCATCAAGGCTTAATTTCAGTGTTGTATTTGTATAAATATTTTGAATTAAATTCGAATAGTTTGATGTTTTTGAGTCAATATGAGTAATGTAATTTTTAAGTAATTGTATTGCCATTAATTCATCAATTTCAACATAGGAATGTTTTAAAGATAGTTCCAAAACTTCAAAAACTTCTGACAAACATTGATTATCTTGCAACAACGCTATTACCAAATCGATTATTTTCAATCTTTGAATTTCCTTCTGATTCTCAATTTTCTCGAATACTTTGATCAACAATTTCCATACGTCCTTATTGTATTTCCATTTTGAAAAATTTGTATTGGATTTGTCATTTAATCTATCGATTAATAAATTTATTATGAATGAGTCCTTATTAGGCAAGTATATGTCCAATTTATTATCTAATAATTGATTAGATACCTCTACTATATTGCCAACTTCACCATCTTTTGATCTTAAATATTTTGTCACAGATTCTGCTGATGATAAATCTGTCATTTGACTATAGTTAGATAATTTTGATTTTGGTAGCTTCTTCTACTAAAAAAATTGAAAATCTCATCTCAATTAAAGAAGAAGTAAAAACGGTTTCTACAAGGTACAACTTTCTACTTTATATTGTATATTATATAATTCAAAGATACATAAAGGTTAAACTTAGATTAACAAAGTTTCAATTTTATCTTTAATACCATAAATTTGGTTTTTGATGGTTGAAGCATCATTTGAAGTAACTGATGCAGCAATGACTGGTCTTGAAACACCACAAGCTCTACCTAAAGCAGCTTTTGATGGAACGAAAACGTATGGAACATTTTTATCTTCACATAATAATGGTAAATGTAATAAAATTTCAATTGGTTCAGTATCAGCAGCCATGATGATAAATTCAGAAATACCTCTGTTTAAAGTTTTTGTAGCTTCATTAGCACCTTTTTTCAATTGTCTCAAGTTTTGAGCTTGTTGAACAACATCTAAAATTTGTTGTGATAAACCTGAATCAGCTAATGGGAAAGCTTTTGGATTTGGGGCAGACATCTTGATATAATATTTGGCAAAATTAAAGTAAAATTAAACGGCTCCTTGCAAATTTGAATAAGCTCACCTGTAAAGATAATAGGTTGGAATAATAACTTTTAATCTAAAGATTTAAATTATTTTTGCAATAGAGAGATGAGAATAAAAATGTATCAAAATGGTAGTGCAGAAGTGACAATTTTTATCAATCAGAAAAAATGTCGACCATTGAAATATAATCTCAATTTATTATTAAATCAATCAATTTAAGTTTAAATTAATATTTATATAAAACATCATATTTTATAATGTCTGAATTATGGTATGTGACTGATCAATTAAACATATTCATATGCTGCTCAAAATGATTGGAGGTTCTTTTTTGATACAATTATCATCGATCTTATTTGATTGCTGTGAAATTTCAAGTTGAAAAATGAATTTGTAACAAAACTTACATCAACTATTAAAAACGAATTAGTACTAACTTACTCAATAGTCCAGTTTATGCGCCATTTTTTGGTTCTATTGGTTGTGCAGCAGCCATTGTTTTCACATGTTTTGGTGCCTCATACGGTACTGCTAAATCAGGGGTTGGTATTTGTGCAACCAGTGTAACAAGACCAGATTTATTAGTTAAAAACGTTGTCCCAGTTGTTATGGCTGGTATTATTGCTATTTACGGTTTAGTTGTTTCAGTTTTAGTATCAGATTCATTATCTCAAAAACAAGCTTTATATACTGGTTTCATTCAATTGGGTGCTGGTTTATCAGTCGGTTTGAGTGGTTTAGCTGCTGGTTTTGCCATTGGTATTGTTGGTGACGCTGGTGTTAGAGGTACTGCACAACAACCAAGATTATTCGTTGGTATGATTTTAATTTTGATTTTTGCTGAAGTTTTAGGTTTATATGGTTTAATTGTTGCCTTATTATTGAATTCAAGAGCTTCACAAGATGTTGTTTGTTAGATTTCAAAAAAGCATCAAAAACCAGACAATACAAATAAAATAAATCATTCAAGCATTTTTTATATATATTAAAATTTAGATATTAAATTATTCTATAAATACTTGACCAATTTTAAATGCAATGCTATTTCGTAATTTCTTGATCAAGGAATTAACATCTTGTGGAATTGTATCTATATTTCTCCAATCGTATTCTGAAACATTATCTAATTTTTTAATTGAGTATAGATATAAATCTAGTCCATCTTTTAACTCTTCTTCGTTTGTTTCATCCTCGAAGTTATCAATCAATTCAATCATTATAATTAAATCAGGTAATTGAAACTGATAAGTTTCACTTTCAAGAAATAATAAAAATTGTGCTAGCAACAAAGGATAAAATTTCTTTGGTAAGAAGTTAAATCTTAATAAATGAATAAGTTTTGATAATTTTTGTGATAAAGATAGGTTATTACTAGGAAGCGAATCGTAAAATTCTTTCAATACCCCATATGGTGATAAGCATTGTTGAATAACTGGGTGAATTGGAAAATCGACTTGCTTATCAATGATATTATTTATTAAATCATCATCAACTGGTTTATTGTCCACTAATGCATTTGAAAAGATTAATTCCCATATTATAAAATGAACTTCCTTCATGCTATTGATATTTGATGAATTTATAGATATATGTCTTTCCTCTGGATCAAAACATTTGACAAAACTATTCAATGCTTCATATAAATAACCTTCTTCTAAAGATTTTAATCCAGATTTATAGTACAACTCGCGTGCTGTTGATATTAAATTCAAATTTGCACATACCGTCAAACACCATTCTAAATCGTCATTTGTTTTACAATGAAACTTTGGCAAATAGTTACCAATTAATAATCTATTACTATTCATGGCATTATTTGATGTATTAGTGACCTCGTTGATTAATAAACCAATTCCAACAGGTACTAAATCCTGAATATTTAAACAATCAAATGCATGTCTAGTTAAAAAGTACTCAGAAATTGTTTTCTTATTGATTAAATTTGATAAATTAAATTCATAATCTGATTTGACATCAGTCATATAATAATTCTTCAATAATAATTTCAATTCTAAAAATTCTGAAATATATGCAGTTGTAAATTGATCTAATTGAAATAATGATTCTAATACTTTTAAATAATTTCCCTTTAAAATATCCAAGAAACAAAATTCTGTTTGTTCTTCCAAATCTTCACTATCTGATGTGACAGTTGGAGGTATTTCAGTTATAGCTGTTTGAAAAAATTCATCATAAACATCTTCATTGTCTCGTATTTGATATAATGAAAGTGCTAAATATACTTCATACCAACTATCACAATAACTAGTTATAGTTTTTGGTAAACCAGTCATTATGCATGCTAAATCATAGATTTGTATAAAGATATTTTTATAATTTGAATCAGTGATATTATTTTTGATCTCAGTCAATGAATCCCTAAATTCACAAGCTAGTAACTTCCACTGTGCAAATTGACCTTTTTTAGCAAAGTTTGTATAATCAAACAATAAAGTATTCAAGTCGGTGATAACTTCATATAATTCGACACATTTTTCTTGTAATTCTTGATAATTTGAATTTTCAATCACAGAGTGGCATTGATCAAAACAACCTCTTAATACGAATTTGTTTAATAATGTATTCCAGAATAACGGATGTAGATATGGGGTCGGATTATTTATCATGATCTCTTCTGCTAATTCTTGAGTTGGTTGAGGGTCGAAATTATTAACCCATTCTTTTATTAATTCTGGTTTTTGATTAATATTATGATAAAATTCAGTGGAATATAAACATAATAATATGAACTTTAAAAATTGAAAATTTTGTATTTCATAATCTGGTTCATTTTCAATAAGATTATTTAAATTCTCTAAGATATCTTGGAATGATTCATCAATTTTATTTGATCTTTTCCAGCTTGATTGATTTGTTATCACTCCAATTGTGTCATTAACATCATTTTTGAAATCATTTGTAATTGATTCGTCTTTGGTTAATTTTTCTAATACTTTATAATTTGAATTGATGTATTTGATGTATTTTTTTTGAAATTCATTAGTAACGTTTATTGTTTTTTTATAATGTTTGCTATCAAAATGAAATTTTAATGGTTTATCTGTCAGCAACCATTCTAGTAAGTCTGGGTATTCTACGTTTGATGTAAATATGGTACTTCTTGAATCATCGTAGTTTGTTGATGCTTGATCATTTTGATTTTCCTCACTTTCTGAGGTTAAATTTTCAGTTTCAGATGAAATAGAGATATCATCATCATCTGGTATCTCTAGCATCTCGATATCTTCAAACTTTTTACCACTCATGACTTCAATTGATTGATAAATATTAATTATTCACTAAACAGAAAATCAAACAAAAAAAATTATATTATCACCAAAGTCGTGTATATTAACATTACGAAATAAAACTGGTTTCAATACATAATTGTTGCAAAAAAAGGTTTCTCTCTTTCTTTTTGTTTAGCAAATCTTTTATACTTTCTTGTTCAATTATTTCAACTTTTTCATTCGATTGTGTTAAAATTGAATTCCTACTACTCAACATCTCAAATTCTGTTTCAAATTTTTTTGATAAGTTGTCTTCAATTATTTCACTTAACATGTAACAGCCACCCAGAACAGTACCAATTAAAAACAATTGAGCAACATTTTTGAATTTTTTGTTTACTGAAATTATCTTGTTAATTTGATCTCCACAATTGAAACTAAAGTAATTTTCAACACCAACTTGTTTTTGATAGTTTTCATCTTTTTTTTCTTTGATAAATGTAAGATTCCCCATCGCATCTCCTATTAATTCATAATTAAATAAATCATCAAACTTTAAACTACTCAAACCTATTAAATAATGATCGATTGGTACATCAAACTTGACCAAGTAAGTAGTATCAGATTTAGTATATTCCTTCCCAGTACTATAGATACCACTCAAAACATCAGCAATGTAGATTGTTTCATTTGTGATTGATTGAGCCGCTGCATACGCTTGACATAGTTTGAAACTACCCTCAATTGCTTCAAACTTGATATCATTCTCAGCTAATGTCACTGATAAAAGCAATAATACATTCCCACTAATACAAAGTCTTGCAGAATCAGTTTCAGAATTATGAATCAATGAAAGTGATTGAAATGTTAATTCTGATGTTGATTTTAATTTCTCAATAGAACCTTTTTGAACTAAACTAATTTTATTATTCTGTATACCAAACACAAATAAAGGATTATTATTGTTCTTCAACAAGACAAATAATGCATCAAAGGAATCAAAATGTTCAATTGGTAAATCACATATATCAACAAATTCGATATTATCAAATTTCAAGTTGTGAATTATTTTCCAAGAATCTTTTTCAATTAGGTTTACTAATGATCTAATTGAGCCTGAGGAGTTATCATATTCAACACTAATCAAATAATTTGTATTTTTGACTGGTAATATTTTTGAAATTAAAAATTCGGTGTATATACTGTCGTAAGTCATTAAATTTTGATTATCTGTTTCCTTCAACTCAATGATTTCAGTTAAGCCATTTTCGTAAGCTATAAGCAATGCATAAGTTTTGATGAAATAAACTTTTTTGACTTTCGATTTCAAGTTGATTGTGTTTGGTAAGTAATAATTATAGTTTGGATATTTTTCAAAAAAGAAAAGATGAGTATTATTATAGGCAATGAAAACGTCATCATGTTTAAAAATTTCCATTAGTGTGCTGTCTAAATTGTAAGCATATGATTCTTCAAAAGATTTTGCCGTCACTTCAAACTTGATTTGATGTAAATTTCCTTCATTGGTTAATAAAATCACTGTATCGGACAAAATCTTACCGGTTAATAAACTTTCTAATTGATTTTCATAAATTAAATCACAATTTTTATCATCAACTTTGTAAATTTTATAAGTACCAAGTAGATCTGTTAATAAAAGCAAAAACGATTGACCATCAATTTTAAAAACATCAAAACTAATAATATCATTGTCGAGTAAATGTGTAAACTTCTGACAATTTGATTCACAAAAGATATATACAGAATTTTTGGTGGTACAAACAACAGTTTTTAGTTCAGGATACACCTCATGAAGAAATATTTCACCATCAATATTCTGTGCTTTGTCATTCAATATCAAAGAGCCATTATTCATCCTGCATGACCAATTATCATATCGATAAACTGGATCGTAGTCATCATAATCATAAAGTTGTTCTTGAAATTTTAGGTCAAACACTTTTTTGTCTAATTGATTATCATCATTCCAGACATCAACAAATAGCAAATCATTGACTAATTTAACATTATGAAGGTTTGCAAATGATTTACTTCTCTGAATATCAATATCGAATCTATTACTCACATATTTTCTCAATTCACTACCTTCCCAACCTCCTTGACATGTGTATAAATTGGGTCCTTCAGTCTTCATATCAATGATCGGCGGACTCGATTTTAATTGTGCATTTATGTGAATGTGAGGTTTATCGGGTAGTATTTGAAATAACACAGACATTGAGAATTTTGAAGTTTGGAAAAATAAATCATTACCAACATGATGCAAGCCTTGGGATGAAGGAATTGTAGTCAAGCCTAACTCAATGAAGTTTAGTTGATTAACAACAAATACTTCTTTAGACGTCGAATTGATATCTAAAAATAACATACAACAGTGGCCAGATTCATCACATAGCAATATTCGAGATTCATCAATTGACACAAAGGTTTTGAAAATACTTTTCAGATTTTTCTTGAAATTCAATTTTTTTATTACATGAGGTTCTTCCTTTTGCGATATTAATAAATCTTTGGAACATGATATAGTCTTTTTAGTAAATGGAAAATAAAATAGATTATCAATTGTAAAAACAAACAAACCACCATCATCAGTTGGAATAATCAAAGAAGGCTCTTGCTCAAACTCAGAAAATTGTTTAACCAACTCAAACTTTTTATTATGAAGTTTCAAATTTCGTATATGATATGATGATGTTGTCGGATCCTTATATAGTAAACTTATCAGACTTTTGGAATCTTTGAGAACTACAATTTGTTTGACGGAGATGTTTCCTACTGGAATTGTTTCGATTTCAAATAATTTAGGATCAAACTTTCTCTTCTTTGGGCTGTTTAACTGATTCATATCAAATGATTTATTCATGTATAATATTTGTAGATTGGAATGAAACACATTTAAAATTATGAAACTCGGATCTTTATATGATGAAGGTGTTAAAGGACACTCGGAATCAAAGTTTTGTTGTTGGCCTGTTGATGAAAGTTTGCATAATACATTTACATAAACGTCAGATGTTTCATTTAGATATATAGAACCAATTTCTAAATTGTCATTGATGAATAGCACAACATCTTTGTCTTGTATATTTATTTTGCAAAAAGATTGAATTTTGCCTTGAAGATAAACTGATTTTAGTTTCGTAATTTCATTTTGAAAGATTTTGTATATCTCTAGTTTATTGTATTTTGATATAAATAATATGGGACATGATTTATGATAAATTAATATTGAATTGTAGATTGATGAACTTTCTATTAGCTCAGATAGTATAAACATGCACTGACAAAAGACATTTTTCGTTAACAAAAAAATACAATTACAACAAGATATTGGTTGAACTGATCAATGAACAAAACTCAAATCGGATATTCATTTCATCTAGCCGATTTATAACTTTGAATAAGTAAATCAAACCTGACAGACTCAAGAGTTGCGAAACATTCCTTAATAGAGATTCTAAAAAGTTGATCAATTCTAAAATCTAGAATATCCTTTCGATATTCAAACTGAACGTAAACTAAAAGCCTTGTTGACTGTAAAACTTTTACAACTCATATCAAAATTGAATCGATCTCCTTATAAATTTTTTTAATTATTTTCTTGTTATTTCTGTTGTCTTACTACATATCAATTATTATCAACTATTTTTCATTAACTAATCTTTGATTACAATTGTATACTTGACTATACATCAATTGCATTAATTGCAATGTCCAATCAACTAAATGTCAAAATTATCAATAATAATCATAATCAACATAACCAATCGTCTTGGAAATTATCAAATTTTTTGAAATTGTCATCAACTCCAACATCAACTACGAAACCTACAAAATCAAATAAATCATCGAATCCCGAGAAAGAAAAGTCAAAAAGAGCTTTCTCTGAGTCAATTTCAATTCATTCGCCATCCCAATCTTCTACATCAACTAATTCATCACAAAATGTTGGTAAATGTTTTTGTTGTGGGGCAATTTTAACGTATCCAAGTAGTTCTAAGAAATTTAGATGTTCAATTTGTCATACTACCAATTTATTAGATTCATCATCACTGAAAACTCCTCCTGATATTCCATTGATTAATTCTCAATACATTAAATCTTTAATTGATTCATGTTTACAATACAAATCTCAAAATTCCACCATCTCCTTACATGAAGCATTTGAACCATTATCGAGATATTTGTACCTGGCATTCAATTCTTTTGAAATCTTGAATAATTCATTCAAATTGAAATGTCATGGATCTCATATGAAATCTTCAAAATCATATATAAACTATAAAGCCATAAATGACATCTTCAATTCATTGCTTAAATTACCAACTAAGCAACCTTTATATAAAGCATTGAAAGGTGCTAGTGATCAGCTAAAGAGAATTTGTGTTTATAAAGAAAATATATCTGTACGAGATTATACATGGGTGATAATTTTATTAGAAATTCCAATATTATCGAAATCATTGGTACATAATGACTCTAAATTGAAACTGATGAGTGATGTGCCTGAGATCAAAATGTTATGTTATGATATATTAAAAAGAGTCTTGGGTATATTATCATGTGTGGATCAATCTTCAATTAGAAACCATTTGATAAGTTGGTTTTCGAAATATGAGCCTGATTCATTTGTGGATAAAATAAATTTGATAAATTTATATATCACTTTTCAATTAAAGAAGTATTTTTATTTAGCAAATAATCCTCAAGTGAAATTGATTTCAACTCCACCAGAGAATAGTCAACAAAATTCAAATGATTTAGAATATTTTCAAAGTTTAAATTTAAAGACTCATATTGAATCAAACTTTGATTTTTCAGCTCCTTCTGAATTGAATCTACCTCATGGTCAAGTCTCGACTAATCCTTTTGGTAAGAATAAAAAGTCATCCAATAAAGAGGCAAAAGTAAAAGTACATCAATATGGTAATGATTGGCACATTAAATCAGCATTACTTGTATTGACATTCTTTTATAAAGCAAACAAATCAAAGCAATGCCCGGTTTTAGTTTCAAGTTTTTATAATTCATTAGTTGACTATGTCAATATTAAATTAGACTTTGACTCATGGCAAAGTAGTAAAAAGTCAAAGAATAAATCACTGAATTGTAGTCAACCCGAATTAAAAACAATCATAGGCTACATACATGGCACCACTGTCAATAAGAATCTATATGATGACGCATTATATTATTTGTGTCAATATCCTATAATTATTTCATTGGGTAGTAAAATATCCGTACTTGAATATGATGCAAGACGACAAATGGAAAGAAAAGCAGAAGAAGCATTTATAAATTCTTTAGATAAAAGAATTGCTATTGACGTTTATTTACGACTCAAGATAAGAAGAGATCATATTGTTCAAGATTCTTTATTATGTATCAAACAAAACTCGGATAATTTGAAAAAACTGCTAAAGATACAATTTATAAATGAACCTGGAGTCGACGCAGGAGGTCTTCGTAAAGAATGGTTTTTATTGTTAACAAAAGAAATATTTAATCCACAAACAGGGATGTTTTACAACGTTGAAGATTCAAATTTTTTATGGTTTAATATTAAACCTGTTGAAAATTCAGATATGTATTATTTATTTGGCGCAATTTTAGGTTTGGCTATTTATAATTCAACAATTTTAGATTTACATTTTCCATTAGCTTTATATAAAATTTTACTTGGTAGAAGTATGGATTTTGAGAATTATCAACAATTGTTTCCTGTGTCATACAAAAATTTAATGAATTTGAAGAATATGTCAAACATTGACTTAGAAAGTTTGGGGTTAACATTTGAAGTAACTTATTCGGACATTTGTGGTAGATATTACAATCATGACTTGAATTCGAATGGTAGAAATATAACCGTCAACCACAACAACTTGAATGATTATATTGAAAAGTATATACAATTTTACATGAAAGATGGAATTAAAAAACAAGTTGAAGCATTCAAAACTGGGTTTCACGCTGTTATAGGAGGAAATGCATTGAGTTTATTCTCACCAAATGAGATAGAATTATTACTCTGTGGGTCAAATGATCATAAAATAGATGTTGATATTTTAAAATCAGTAACCAAGTATAGCGGATGGGACTCGAATGAAAAGGCGATTGAGTCAAAAATTATTATTTGGTTTTGGGATTATATGATTGAAATATCTAATGATTTCCGTAAAAAAGTGTTAATTTTTATAACTGGGTCTGATAGGGTTCCAGCCACTGGAATACAAAACTTATCATTTAGAATAAGCTTATTGAATCATGGTATGGATAGTGATAGATTACCTATAGCTCATACTTGTTTCAATGAATTAGCAATATATAACTATAGTTCAAAAAATAAATTTAAAGAGAAATTAAATAAAGCAGTTAACGAAAGTTCGGGATTCGGAATTAAATAGATTTTAGGATAGGATGGGTAAATAGGATATAAAGGTTTAAAATAATTTTATTTTTACAACTCTTGATTTTATGGGGCTTAATTTGGTAGCTCTAGTAAACCTGCGTAGAATAAATGCTAATCTAAAGGCAAAGATTTCTTGTTTATTTAGTCATTTATAAGTCATGACTGGATCTCTAAATCTTAGACAAACAATTGATGATGATTATAGCTATTGCTCAGTTTATGATGGAGCTTCAATTACTAATTTTGTCTTTCTGATTTTGATATCAGTGGGTATATTTATCAGTTATCTACCTCAATATTATAGAATCCATTTAAAGAAAACATCCGAAGGTTTATCAACACAATTTTTATTATTAGGATCATGTTCATCGATTTTCACATTGACCAACATAATATTGGTGAGCTCTAAAGCTAGACATTGTTGTTCAATTGGTGCTTTAAATACTTTTAATTGTATAAATTCCCAATTGAATTTATTTCAAATAGGTATTCAATGTACATGTGCAATTTTAATTTTAGTATTTGTTTTAGTAATTACCAAGGAATCAATCAAACAAGATAAACATGAATATCAAAGAATTGTAAAAGTTGGAAAATTGGTTTTGGTTCATGGAGTTTTATCCATCATAGAAATAATTATTGGATTTACAACGAATCAAAAAATATTATACGTGATTGCAAATACAAATGGATTATTATCGGCATTACTTACTATTATAAAATATGTTCCACAAATTTATACAACTTATAAATTGAAACACCCAGGTACTTTATCAATTGGA
Source organism: Insectozyma morakotiae (assembly GCA_030564645.1). Lineage (NCBI taxonomy): Eukaryota > Fungi > Ascomycota > Pichiomycetes > Serinales > Debaryomycetaceae > Insectozyma > Insectozyma morakotiae. The sequence goes on from JAKTYD010000002.1 coordinate 174,514, forward strand.
ATGATGTGTATTCAAACTCCTGGAGGGTTTGTGTTTACAGCAACATTATTTTTCACAAAAGGATCTCATTGGAGTTCTTGGGTTTCTTATTTAGTTGCTGCTTTATTACAAGGATCTTTAGTATTGTTATGTATATATTATGAATATTTCAAAGGGAAAAGATGTAAAAACACCGAAGAATCAGCAGAAGAATTGGAAAGAGAAGCTATTGAAAGAATTATTAATGAAAATACACAAGAACAACTTGAACATCAAATTGATGATGAAAATGACAATAGCCCATTACTAAATAACAACAAATGAAAGAATGATACAGGTTATCAGTTAGATTTTTATAAATCAATTCATCAATTAGACCTTCTCTGTCAATCTCTAATTTTGTGTCAGTTTCCAATCCATTTCTAGATTTTATTTTTTCTATAACCGAAAAAATTTTCAACATTTTTTAATTAATAAATCTATTCAAAGATGTTACAAAACATTACAAATGTTTTTCGTTCATCAGGACGTTTAACTTCAAAAATTGGTTCAACTTTTGTTCGTCCAAGTTTAGTTAGAGCTTATGCAGCATTTGATAGATCAAAACCTCATGTTAATATTGGTACAATTGGTCACGTTGATCATGGTAAAACCACTTTAACTGCTGCCATTACTAAAGTTTCAGCTGATAGAGGTTATGCAAACTTTTTAGATTATAGTTCAATTGATAGAGCTCCAGAAGAAAGAGCAAGAGGTATTACTATTTCAACTGCTCATGTTGAATATGAAACTGACAAAAGACATTATGCTCACGTTGATTGGTATGTTTAGATTATACAACAAGTTTGAATTATACTAACATAATTTTAGTCCTGGTCACGCAGATTATATTAAAAATATGATTACTGGTGCAGCTCAAATGGATGGTGCTATTATTGTTGTTGCTGCTACTGATGGTCAAATGCCACAAACAAGAGAACATTTATTATTAGCAAGACAAGTTGGTGTTCAAGATATTGTTGTTTTCGTTAACAAAGTTGATACTATTGATGATCCAGAAATGTTAGAATTAGTTGAAATGGAAATGAGAGAATTATTAACAACTTATGGTTTTGATGGTGATAACACTCCAGTTATTATGGGATCCGCTTTATGTGCTTTAGAAAATAGACAAGATGATATTGGTAAAGAAGCTATTTTGAAATTATTAGATGCTGTTGATGAACATATTCCAACACCAGTTAGAGATTTAGAACAACCATTTTTAATGCCAGTTGAAGATGTCTTTTCAATTTCAGGTAGAGGTACCGTTGTTACTGGTAGAGTTGAAAGAGGTTCATTAAAAAAAGGTGAAGAAATTGAAATTGTTGGTGATTTTGAAAAACCTTTTAAAACTACTGTTACTGGTATTGAAATGTTCAAAAAAGAATTAGATGCTGCTTTAGCTGGTGATAATTGTGGTGTTTTATTAAGAGGTGTTAAAAGAACTGATGTTTCAAGAGGTATGGTTTTAGCTAAACCAGGTACTACATCATCTCATAAAAAATTCTTAGCTTCATTATATATTTTAAGTGCTGATGAAGGTGGTAGATCAACTCCATTTGGTGAAGGTTATAAACCACAATGTTTCTTTAGAACTAATGATGTAACTACTTCATTCAAATTCCCAGATAACGAAGGTGTTGATCATTCACAAATGGTTATGCCAGGTGATAATGTTGAAATGATTGGTGAATTAATTAAAGCTGCTCCATTAGAATTAAATCAAAGATTCAACATCAGAGAAGGTGGTAAAACCGTTGGTACTGGTTTAATTACTAGAATTATTGAATAATTTTAGTTTAAACATTTTATATAAAATAACATTTGTTAGGGTTTAATACATGTACATAGTTTGGTTAAGTATCTTTTTATAAATTTTGCATCAAAAATATTTTTTTTCTAAGTAAACAAAAGATTAACTTATGTCAAACATACATAATAACATATTATGCAAAATATAGCGTCTCAATTGACATTTACTAAAATCAATTTAAAAAACATTTTTCGAGATATATTTGATGAAGATTATGATTTGAAATTATTTCCAAATAATAAACAATTAGTTATTACATCAAATAAAGTAGGAATTATAAAAGGATCTTTAATTTCCAAAGTATTTTCATTTGAAAAAGAACAAATTATAACTGCAACATATACGAATTTTGTTCATAATGGGAAATCAGATTTAGTTTTAGCTATTTGCTTGAAAAAATCTGTTCATATTTATTATCCAGATGGAAGATCATACATTGTTAGTTTACCTTTTATATTAAAAAATGCCTTACCTTTTGAAACTGGATTAGTTATACAAAAAGATAATGAATTGACAACTTTAGATAATTTTAATTCAAATGATCATTTCAATTCTGCATCAATTCTAACATTAGTTGATCCAATTGATGATTTCAGAATTGTTTCAACTACATCAACATCAATTATTACCCAATATGAGGAATTAGTGACGTTTCCTAGAAAAGATATTAATAAATCCTTTTCATTATGTGCTACGTTTAATTCAATTGATGGTTCAATTAATATTTATCATGTGAAATCACTATCAAGAAATGTTAAATTTAATACCTCACAAGTTCCAAATTATACGGGGAATTCAAGGTATCAGAAAAGAAAATATGGTTCTATTGCACCTTCAAGTTCTGGTAGAATTTTAGAAGAAGAAGTTTCACTAGATGTTCCTCCACCTTTCCATCAACAACCTTTATCATTATCATTTAATATAGATAAAAAAAGAACAAGTACTTTACTTTCAGATGTATCATCTATAGGACGAATGGCAAGTGATCATTATCCATCAGACAACAAATATAATACATCATCCAATGGAAATCATGATTTTTCAACTTATAAAAAAGATATGATATTATCTAAAATCGATACATTTGGAAAAAAATTGAAAAAAGATTCGATTCGAGTTTTTAATTTATGTTTTGAAGATCAAGAAGGTATAGTTGTTGTTAATAAATCGAAACAAGAATTTCATGTATTAATATATCAAAATTCCTTGAAACGAACTACAGTTTATCAAAATAAAGGTTATGATTGTCTACCTTTATCATCAGATCAATATGAAGGAAATCTATTAGTGTTGCAAGATAATATAAGTATTATAAATCCATTTTTAGATATGTCTTCGAGTAATAATATAACTGGTATTAAATCGTTTATTAGCTCATGGGATTATAAAGTGGCTGTTCGAACAATTGATGATAAGATTGAATTGATTAAAATTGTTGTGAGTCCCTCTACAAGTTTAGTTCAAATGTGTTTGAATTGTTTTCGTTATTTATCTGGATCCAATATAAATCAAACCATATGGATGTTATGGAGATCGGCTTATGCAAATTATAAAAATGAGTGGGAAGCATTTATCATTGCATTGTTGTCATTAATATATCCCTTTAATTCAGAGAATGAAGAATTGATATCGAATGATATCACAGATTTAATACCAAAAGCTAAATTGTTACATAATTCGTCAAAATCAAGTTATCATATAGAAGATTTAATACCACATATGGTATTATCTTTACATTTATTACGAGAAGAAACCCGACTTGATTCAACAAAACAATCGGATTTGAATAGATTAAATTTGTTATTATGTCAATTAACCACTTGGATGGGCTGGCCTGACTTGTGGATTAATTACTATTCAATTGATCCAACACTTATAGATAAACAAACGAAATTTTTACTGATTTTGATATTACAAAATCCACCAAATTTATTTAAATCATTAGCAAGTTTATTTACAAATGAAATAATTCCATATTTAACATTTTCACAATTAGTTGAAGAAAGTGATTCGGTAGATTCAATAGTTACACCAAGAACGTTTTATGTTCTAAAGTTATTTGAGGTAATTGTTAGCAAACAATTTGGTCCAAATGCGGTAATCGATTTAATGAATGAATTGAACATTACAAGAAATGATTTAGATACTTATCCATTAGGGATCTCAATTCCTTTAAAAGAAGCTCTTTCGATACTGCAAGAAAATCCTAAATTTGAATGGACAGATAAGACTTTAAATTTAATTGGTAGAGAAGACTTATCACAATTATTAAAGAATAAATCACATAGCTCAACTGGTTTCAATGAAATTGATGAAAATTTAACAATGAAACAATTGATATCTGAAGTTTCTAAAAGTAATGAATCTATTCTGCCATGGGACGGTCATTCTGAACAAGAAGGATTAGCTATAACTAAATTAATTTTTGATCAAGATCGTAGATATTATGAAATAACTATGTTACTTCATCAAACTAAAACACAAACTGCACATCTAAAAAATGTCAATGAATCTATTTCGGAATATGACTTGGTTGTATTACAAAGAGAACTAGCAACTATAGTATCATTAAGAACTCTTACAATACCATTAGGAAGAGCTGCATTATTTTATGGAAGTAGGAAACCATTACTTACTGAGAAATTTCCTATACCTAAATTCAATCTTAATACATTAATATCACCAACAATGACAAATATAATTCATTCAGATGAAAAAATTTCAAAAAACTTTTCTGATTGGGGTCATTTTCACAATGGTGTTTCTTCTGGTTTAAGTATAAATAAAGAAGCTAAAGGTATATCTGGAAGTTGGGTTATTTTTAATAAACCTCCAGAATTAAATGCACAACATGCTGGTTTTTTATTAGGATTGGGTTTGAATGGACATTTAAAGAAATTAGAAGAATGGCATATATATAATTATTTAGGTCCTAAACATCCTTTAACAAGTGTTGGTTTATTAATAGGAATGACTGCAAGTTTAATAGGTACTATGGATAATAAATTGACGAAAGTCTTGTCTGTACATGCTGTTGCATTGTTACCTCAAGGTGCAAATGATTTGAATGTTCCAGCCATGGTTCAAACTGCTGGTTTAATTGGTATTGGTTTATTATATTTAGAATCACAACATCGTAGAATGAGTGAAGTTTTATTATCTCAAATTACAGCATCAGTATATCAAAATGATATGGAACAAGTTCATGAAGGTTATAGATTAGCAGCAGGTATTTCATTAGGTTTAGTTAATCTTGGTCAAGGTGATGATTTAAGTGGATTAAATGATACTCATGTAGTTGATAAGTTAATGACCTTAGCAATATCAATGAAAGATTTTCAACCGATTCAGGAATTGGGTAAATCAAGTTGTGGTGCGATAATTGCATTAGGATTCATTTATTTAAAAACAGAAAATATTCAAATTTCAAATAAATTAAAAATTCCAGTAAATGAACAACAATTAGATTATATAAGACCTGATTTGTTATTTTTAAGATGTTTATGTCGACATATTATATTATGGAAAGAAATTAGTTTTACAATTGGTTGGATTGAAAATCAAATACCTAAATTTTTGAATGATAAATATAGAAATATTGAAAACACTACTTTAGATAGTGATCAATTAACTTATTTGAATATTCTTGGAGGTATTTGTTTATCAATTGCAATTAAATATGCATCAACACATAATATAGTTGCAAGAGATACATTGATCCATTATTTCGATCAATTATTGAAATTATCCTCAAACGATCCAATAAATTATGATCAAAAGGTTGCATATAATAGCATTTTAAATGTTCTAAATATTTTAGGATTATGTTTATCGGTGATAATGGCATCAAGTGGTGATTTAGAAGTTTTCAAACGATTAAGATATTTACATAATGAAACATCAAAAGAAATTGGATTTGGTGGATATATGGCAATAAATACTGCTTTAGGATTTTTATTTATGGGAGGTGGACAAATTGCATTCAATAATTCAAATAATTTCTCAATTGCTTGTTTGATAATATCATTATATCCAATATATCCAGTTGAAAATACAGGTTATGAGATCCATTTACAAGCTTTGAGACATTTCTGGGCTTTAAGTGTCGAGCCAAGATGTTTAACAATTCGAGATATAAAAACTAATGAACCATGTAAAATACCAGTAATATTAAAAATGAAAGATGAATCAATAAAATTTATGCATTCACCATGTTTATTACCAAATTTGAATGAGATAAAAAGTATAGAAACTAAAAGTGATGAATATTTTAGAATCTTGATTGATTTTACAACAAATGCAACTATTTTAAAAAAATTTAAAAAATCTTTAACTTTATATGTATATAAAAGAAAAAATTATCAACTTTTGAATCCAAATATAACAACTATTTTACAAAATGAGAATAGTGAAATATTCAATGAAACTCAATTAGGTTGTGAAATCATGAAAAATTTAAATAAAAATGATTTTAAAATTTGGTCAATTGAGAATAAATTAAATAATGTTCATAATACAAATTACATAACTGGTTTAAGTATATTTGATATTATAGATGATAAGTTAGAGTTGATGTCAATTGTAAATGATAAGAATCCAAATATTGAAGATTTATACAATCTAAAATTATTATTTGAATATAGTAATTCATTATTGGAAAATGATTTACATTATATTTCAACAGAGTTTATTCAAGAATTGAAAACAAAATTGTGGTCAAGATTAAGTAGTATAGAAAATTGAGTATAAAATTGAATAGTTCTAGATTTCAAGTGTTTATTCTCGTGTGATATTTAAAATAAGCTTTTATTATGAAACGTTTTGAAATATTAATTTTTTTTTTGAAATAATTTCATTTCAGTGAAAAAAAAATTCAACTGACAATTTCAATCAAATATTGTATCTTTTTGAATCCTCTCGTAACTGTTATCTGTCGATAAGTGTTTATAATGTTATAGAGATTGTCCTAATTGATTTTGTTTGATCATGGGTAAGAATTTACGAGATCTAGAAAGGCGTGTGTGTGTCTTAGATTTTTTTTTTTTTTCATACGTGTAGGATCCTGTATAGAAACGATGCATATTAAAATCGTATAACTACTTTAACCTAAATTTAACACAGAAACCCTTTCTAAAATTTAGAATACAAGCCAAAGCCAAAGACATATAATTAGACCCTTGTTATGTCGAAAGAATTTGTAATGTAAAAATAGTTTATTATAGTAATTGTGTGGTTAAAAGTATTTTTTTGTGTGTTTGTTTTTCTCCCTTGTTTAAAAAACAATAAAAATTTAAATTTAAATTAGTTTAAGATAAATAAGTTTCAAATTTATCTCCACTCCACTTTCATTAACAACGGATGCCACCTTCGTTCAATATTAGACAACCACTATCAAGAGCATCGCAATATGCTAATGATGTGACAAATAAAAGATCCTTTAACAATCATAACTATTATTATTACCAATTTCCAAAAATTCCTAGACCTAAACGTAATGTTTTATATTATTCAACGTGGAGTAAATTTAATGGAGGTCGTCAAGACAATAATAATATTTCAAAATCCCATCGTAAATATTTACCAAAAATAAAAATTTCAAAATTACTGTTCTCAACAGCTAATCAAAAGATTAAAATGAAAACTAAAAACTTTCATTTAAGATTTTTCTCAGTTGAAGCTAGAACAAAAAGACAGAATAGAAGAAGATTTATTAAATGGTGGACTATAACTAGTTTAACAATAATATTAGGTGGTGTTGCTTCAAAAATTCATTATGAAAAAAATCATGAAGAAAATCCTTACAAAATTAGACCACAATCATGGCAATTATATGCTTATTCAACATTACCATTGAAAACAATTTCTAGATTATGGGGTCAATTCAATTCAATCAATTTACCAAGATGGATTAGATCTCCAAGTTATAAATTATACTCAACTATATTTGGTGTTAATTTAGATGAAATGGAAAATCCTGATTTATCAAGTTATAATAATTTAGGTGAATTCTTTTATAGAAATATTAAACCAGAAACTAGACCAATTAGTGAAACTGAATTAGTATCACCTGCTGATGGTAAAGTTTTAAAATTTGGTGTAATTGATAATGGTGAAATTGAACAAGTTAAAGGTATGACATATTCAATTGATGCTTTATTAGGTTTATCTGATGATAGAAAGAAATTAGCAGCTCCAACTCATTCATTAGAATTTGATCACGATAGTGATGATGAAACTATTGTTGAAAGAGATCGAGAATTTGCTAAAATTAATGGTATTTCATATTCTGTTGATGATTTAGTTGGTGGTCATAATGAAAATACATTTCATATGAATAAATTGGTTTATAAAGATGATCATGATGGTACTGCAAAGGGAGAAGAAGCTTCATTTAAAAAAGAATTAAAAGTTGCTGAAGCTATAGCTCCAAATCCTTTAGAAACAAACCGTAAAAAAAGTTTATATTTTGCAGTTATTTACTTAGCACCTGGTGATTATCATCATTTCCATTCTCCAACAAATTGGGTTACAACTTTGAGAAGACATTTCATTGGTGAATTATTCTCAGTTGCACCATTTTTTCAAAAAACTTTACAAGGTTTATTTGTTTTAAATGAAAGGGTTGCATTATTAGGTTATTGGAAATATGGTTTTTTTTCTATGATCCCAGTTGGTGCAACTAATGTTGGTAGTATTATTGTTAATTTCGATAAAGATCTAAAAACAAATGATATTTATGAACATGAAATATATTCATCATCAGCAAATAGCTCAAGTACAACAATCAATGAAACAACATCATTATTAAAGGACTATTCAAGTGATAGTTTTACATTAAATGAAGAAAAGAAAAAGAAAAGATTGAAGAAGAATTCAGTTTATGAGGCAACTTATACCAATGCTAGTAGATTGTTAGGTGGTTATCCATTAACAAAAGGTCAAGATATTGGTGGATTCAAATTAGGTTCCACTGTTGTTTTGGTTTTTGAAGCTCCAAATAATTTTAAATTCAATTTGAATGTTGGACAGAAAGTAAAAGTTGGTGAATCTTTGGGTAATTTTAATATATAAGTTCTTTAATTGAACCTTTTCGAGCCTCTGCTGTAGGTTATAAGAAGGCATTACAGGATCTGAAAGAGAAGCTTTGGAGATCTGTCATTTGATAGTGAGCGGAAATCCACACTGGCTATAGATTTTTCCAAATTTAGTATCACCACACCAGCAATCTTTTCGATAGCAATTAAGCGGATCCATATAGAAACTTTTCAAGTCACTTCTAACTTCATTTCATTTGGACTATCATGTGGTTTGTCAAATATCTTGAATACATAGATGTTTAAGTGATTGGTACGTGTAATTTTGATAATTTTTTAACTCGTCTAAATAAAAATTAACAATTTTAATTTGGATCAAAATAAATAAAAATTAATTTAAGATCTCATAAAAAAACAATTATTCATTAAACAAAAATACCAAATTCAATGTCATTTCTAAGTACAATTAGAGGATTGGGTAGATCATCCAAGAAGAATAAAAAAGATTTAGAACCTTCTAACAACTCATCAAATTTATATACTCATTCAAATTATTCAGGTAATAATCTAAAAAGATCTCAATCACCAACTAAAATCTTGTCATCATCACCTAGTAAACTAAGTACAACATCTTCAATTAATACATCCAATAGTAATAGAACCTCATTTCAGCCAAACTCACCCCTGAAAAGAAATCGAATCTTACATCCTACTCAACAACAACAACAAAAACTGCCTTTGAAACAACGACAACTGTATCAAAACACAATTCAAAATACCAATGGACAAAATACAAATTTAATAGAACCACCTTTGTTTCTATGTGAACCCTATGTTAAAATGTCATTAGTTAAAGGTTCATTTAAAACAATAGTTACTATACCTAAATATGTTGATTATTACGAATGGTTAGCAGTAAACATATTTGAAATGTTTAATAATTTAAATAGATTTTATGGTGTTGTTTCTGAATATGTCACACCGGAAGCTTATCCAAGTATGAATGCTGGACCAAATACAAATTATTTATGGGTTGATGCTAGTGGTCAAGCAATTAATTTACCTGCTTGTCAATATATTGATTATGTTGTAACATGGATTTCAAGTAAAACAAATGATCAAAGTGTTTTCCCAACAAAAAATGGTGGGTCATTTCCACCAAATTTTATTAAAGACTGTAAAAATATAAGTAGACAATTATTTAGAATATTTGCATTCATTTATTATAATCAATTTGAAATAATCTTGCATTTAAGTTTAGAAGCTCATTGGAATTCATTTTTTGCACATTTTATATCATTTGTTGCTGAGTTTAATTTATTAGATGCTAAAGAATTAGAACCATTGAATCCATTAATTGAAAAATTACAACAATTGGGTAAAATTTGATTTAGAAATATTTATATAGTCAAATAAACAGTCTTTTATATCCTATCTGTCAAATTTTATTTCCGGCGACTCGGTCTTTCCTTGGAAAAAACAATCTCCGACGGTGCATGAATTGAAAGATAAATTAAGTTCAACTTTTAATAAAAAGTAGCTAAAGCCAGTTCGGTTATAATCGCAAAAAACCTTCCAATGATGGTGGCTCTGTAATTGACAGATTTTAAATTAGTTAGATTTAGAGTATAGTGCCGGTATCTATCGCTTATAACGGAAGTATACAAACCATGAAATTTTCAAACATAGCAAGTATATAAAGGAATCAGAAATTAATTTACTTCAAGTAAAGATGTTTTCAATAAGAACTTCAAGTAAGAGAGGACTTAGACAGTTGAAACTATATAGTACTTCAACTGTCAAGTCAAAGACATCAAACTTGGTTAAATATGCAATTGCTACATCTTTAGCCACGGGGTTGGGATACTTTGCAATCAATAATTATAATCAGCAAATCTTCAATGAAGAAAAGAGGAAACTCACAATTGAACCTTCGGTTCTACCATTATCAAAATTAGATCCACCTAAATATTGTAATGAATCAGAATTTAAAGAAGGATTAGCTAAAATAATTGATATTGTAGGTAAAGAAAATGTTCAAACTGAAGAAGATGTATTATCTCAATATAATGATTCATTCTATTCAACACATCATCCTCCTGATCCTAAGAAACAAAGACCAAGTGCTGTTATATCTCCATCTAGTACTGAAGAAGTATCAAAAATTATGAAAATTGCCAATGCATATGCTATACCGATTGTTGCAAATTCAGGTTTGACATCAATTGAAGGTCAATTTATTAATACTGAAGGACCATTATCAATTTCAATCTCATTTGCAAATATGAGTAATATTTTGGAATTACATGCTCAAGATTTAGATGTAGTTGTTCAACCAGGAGTTGGCTGGCAAGATCTAGACGCATATTTACAAGATTCTAAAGATGGTAAACATTTGTTATTTGGTCCAGATCCAGGTATGTCAAAAAATCAATCAATTTAATCAATACTAACTTTTATTTAAGGTCCTGGAGCATGTATAGGGTATGTTTTAATTAAAGAAGATATTTTGACAGATTACTAACAATTTAGTGGAATGGTTGGTACTTCATGTTCTGGAACTAATGCTTTCAGATATGGGACAATGAAAGAAAATGTTGTTAATCTTACGGTCGTTTTGGCAGATGGTACAATTCTTAAAACCAAACAAAGGTCAAGAAAATCATCAGCTGGTTACGATATGACCCATTTATTTATTGGAAGTGAAGGAACTTTAGGTTTAATTACTGAAATCACATTAAAATTACAAGTTAGACCAAAGAATGAATTAGTTTGTATTGCTTCATTTCCAAATATTAGAGATGCTACAACAGTTGCATCAAATGTGATATCTCATGGTATTCAACCAAACGCAATGGAAATCTTGGATGATAGAATGATTTCATTTGTTAATAAAACTACTGATAAAGATTTAAAATTAGCTGAGAAACCAACATTATTCTTTAAAATTGGTGGTTCAACAAAAACTGAAATCAATGAACAGATTAATACAATTGAAAAATTAACAAAAGAATATGATGTTATTGATTTTAAAAGATCAACTGATGAAGATGAGAATTTAGTTTTATGGGAAGCTAGAAAAACTGGATTTTGGTCTGCTTTTGAATATGCAAAAACCATTTTAAAGGATCCAAATGATGTTCAAGGTTGGGGTACTGATGTTGCAGTTCCAATTTCAAATTTACCCGATATGATTAGTGATACAAATGAAGATCTTTTAAATGCAGGGTTTAAAGATCAATTTGCAGTCATGGGTCATATTGGTGATGGTAATTGTCATTTTATAATTATGTATAATACACCAGATTATCATAAAGTACAAAAAGCAATTGATAGAATGGTATATAAAGCTATAGAATATGATGGAACGTGTACTGGTGAACATGGTGTTGGTGTAGGTAAAAGAAAATATCTTATAAAAGAATTAGGTCAATCAACTATTGATTTAGAAAGACAAATTAAATTAGCATTAGATCCAAAAAGAATTTTAAATCCTGATAAAATATTTAAAACTAATCCAAATGATAATTTAGAACAACAATTAGAAGGAGGGAAATTACATAATACTGAAACTGCTACTCATTTACATTAGTTTCTTAAAAAATGCATTTATCATTCTATATACATAATTTCTATAATACCCGAAAAAAAAAATTATTAACACCTTAAACTTTTAAATAATACGTAAATTCATGAATCAAAAATTGTAAATTTTGTCTATGCAAAAAAGTATGTTGATTGTTCAATTGATTTCAAATCAAAATCTCCCTTTTGTGGAACTTCAGGAAATTGAATTGGTATCAAAATATTATAATCTTTATACTTTACATCATCTCTTGCTGATTGTAAATCATCAATATGTTCTTTTATAACACTAATGGTTGTAACCATTTCTTCACCAGATTTAACATCATCTGGATTATTTGATTCTAATAAGTCTAATCTTTTTCTTTCCATATAAAGTTCATCAGATACATTAACTGATCTACCAATTGATTTTTGCCATTGCTTTTTAATTGATTTAATTTTTGTAGCTAAATCAGATGTACTATTAATACAGATAGTTTGATAAAAACCTTTATATCTTTCAATGAATTCATCTCTTAATAATGAAACTAAATTGGCTGAATGTAAATTTACAAACTCTTGTCTTATACATTCATTCATTATATCAACGTCAGCTGCATGAGTCCAAAATGAATCATGAACAGATGCAAATTTTAAATCTTTTAAACCACACTGTTTAGCTGTCATTAACATATGAGTTGCATCTAAAGAATGAATGAAATTTGGTGGGAATCCTGATTGTTGTTTTCTTGAATCAACAGTTGAAGTACCAGTTGGATTATTTAAGAAAATTTCTTGAATTGATGTCTTTATACGGGTAGATTTAGATGTTCTATAAGGTTGAACACATGGTAAACCTAACGGAGTTGTCCATATAACAGAACTTGAATGTAATTCACTTTCATCTTCTGGATCTTCACCAAAATCGAGAGCAACTGATTTTGTTATAATTCTAGCTGCTTCACCAAGCCAATCTTGAATTGCATGAGCATTTTCAAATAATTCACGAATTGAATCAAAAACTTGTTTTGTTAAATATCTAACCAAGACATAATTTTGATTATTAACATCTTCTTTATCTAAATATTTTTCAACTTGTTTTTTAATTTGTGCAACAGCTCCAACAAAAGTAACACCATAAACATTTGTCATAACAGTTTGTTTAATAACTTTTCTGGTAACTTTACCTGACCAAAATTTAGCCATTTCTTCACCATTTGCTATACCCATTTCTAATCTTTTATCAACTAGTTTTGCAACGTATGCGTAAACATCTTGTGGTCTGTCACTTGGTAATAAATTGACTTGTTTTGCACCTTCAACATCACCTCCTAAAGCGGCATAATGTTGTAAACCATTACAAGAACCATCTTGATGAACAGGTAAATGTGATTTGAACTTAGTAGGATCATTTAATTTATAAGCTTCATTTAATTCAAAGCAAACACTCAATGCTTGCCAAGGTTTTTCAGCTTTCTTCCACCATGCTTGTTCAGTTAATGGATTATCTGCAGATTCAAATACATTTTGTAAATTATCATCTATAAAATGTTCTCTTTCTTGTAATGGAGCTTTATCAATACCATAAACATTAGCTAAATGTATTTTAAGCCATCTTAAACCATTTTCACCCAATTCTTTACCATCCCAAAATGAAACTAATGATCTTGTTAAATCATTGCCTAAATGATTGAAATGTGGTGATAATGGATATGCTCTACCTCTAAAATCTAAATTATGTGGAAAATAAATTTTTTCACCAATGAATCCTCTAGCAATTTCTAATTTATAATTATGATCACATCTTTGAGATTTTGCTGTCAAATGAGCTAATAAAGCTTGATTTATTTTTTTAGTTTGTTCGAATTTTTCTAATGGATCAGCATTTGATGGTAGTTTATTTGGTATTTCAACATTACTTGAAGCTGGTGGTATTGATAAAATTTCTTCACCTTTATTCCAATAATGACTTATAACATCGAATATTTGTTTGTTAACTGTCCATGCAGTTCTACCCAAAACATTTAAACCATTAAATACATCAGTGAGATTACCTCTTTTAGCAGCGGTTTTCAAATAAGCTTCTGTTTCAGGTGCATCTCTCATTCTAACCAAAGGATTTTTTGAATAATTAGAATTACCACCTCCATAAAAGCCATTCCAAGGTTTTGGTTCAACTAACATAGGTAATAATTGAGGTTGAATTGATTCAGTAAAAGAATTACCAGCTAAATTTTTTATCAATTCATTATGTACTTTTAAAACACCAACTCTATTACCAGCAACAAATTGGATTCCATGATAAAATGCTGGATGTAATTCTTCCATATATTTATTTTTACCTGTTTTTTCATCAAATGTATACTTTCTGACTTTTACTTTAGCAACTGACATGATAAATGAAATTAAAACCCCTCCAATTTTAGCCTTGATTTGATTATCCCATTCTTGAACTTCTTCTCCATCAATAGATTTTCTAATAATCAGTTTCAATTTCAAATCAGTTTTATTTCTCTTTTGAGAATTTAAATTTAATTTTGCATCTTTTTTAGCACCTAAGCTAGTACGATATTCAACTTCAATTGCTTTTCCAACTTGAGCAACACATTTAGGAACTTTCATACCACGTAATACACCACCTGTTGCATTTAATTTAAGTAATTCCAAAATTGCCACTACTGGTGCTTTTTCAGGATCAATTTTCATAAAATATGGAGCATAAAATTCTCTTTCTCTAATTGCAGACTTATCATTACCTTGATCTATTGATTTATCACCTTCTAATAATGCTTTACATAAACTTTGTTCTTTTTTAATCAATGGAACTAAATCTTGATACCATTTATAACATTGAGCATTTAAACTTTTTGATATGTTAAAATCACCTCTTTTCTTTTGTTCTTCAAAATCATGTCTCCATTTTTCTTTTGCTCCTTCTAATCCTCTTATTTCTAATTCTTTTTGTCTATCAATATTAAACAGTTCTAATGCTTGATTAAAACTTGCTTTTTGTTCATCTGTTTCTAATTTTTTATAAATTTCATGATAATTTAAATTACCAGCTTCGATTTGAGTTTTGGATTCCTCACTTAAATCTTTAATTATATCTTCAATTTGAAGTGAAAATTTTGCTGCAGAATCTTCATTTGGTTTCAAACCTAATAATGAATGTCTGACAACTTTTAACCCAAAGGAGTCAACAGCTAACAATTCTTCAAGATTGGATTTTTCTAATGGATTTATGAATTTGTTAGTTTGTAGTTTCAAAGTATCCTCTATTATTTGATCATCTTCTTGATTTGTTTTATATTCATTATAAACCTCGAGTAGATCCTTAGGTATGCATTGTTGATTTATAAGTTCACTATCGAAAATTTTATAATAATTATTGATTCCAATTATGTCGGAGTTTTTCAAAATTTGTTGAATAGTTTCTGGTTTATCATTGTTTCTAAAAAATTCATCAACATTGCCACCATCTTTTAAAGTCTTTGTTAATATGATAGATTCTGTTCTGTAATTTGTTATAAATTGACATTCTTCTTTTAATCTATTTACTATTTTTTGAAGTTCATCTACTTTGAATATATTACTATCATCATCTTCATTTATACAAATAGTTTCTAGATATTTATTACATAATTGAGTGAATTCTTCTTGTGGTACTAACATTGATAATGATTTAAAAATTTGTAAAGATCTATCAAAATATCGTTGATTTGAAAATGAATCTAGCATGTTTTTAAGGTACGTGACTTCTTTTTCAAAAATTGGTCTGGAAACATTATCATATTTACTTGAAAAATGACCTGTTAGATTGTTTTTTGCTTTTAAATGAGATGAATCTATTTCAAAGAATGTTTGATTTTCTAAATTTGTTTTTAATCTAGTTGGTTTTATTGGATTTCTTAATGGTTGTAGGTATCTATCCATAAATGACGATTGATAAGATGGTGATGATGACGTGCTTATTGCAGTTGTTTCGTAATTATTTGATGATGATTTTTTTATTGATCTAATATCATTTTTGAATTGTCTTATTAGATTTAATTTTGATATAGATTTGAAATTTTTTGAATTAAACAGTAGCATAATTTTAGATATGATTTTTGGCTATATACAAGTGAATGAAATGTGATTGTGGTTTGTTTTCTGTAGTTATATGATATGTGGAATCGGTTAGGTGGTTTTTTAGATTATATGAAAAATTTTATAACTCTTAAAATAAGATTTTTTTTTTTTTATCTTAGATGGAGTTTCTTTTTATTTTGCATTTTGTGCCTTCGAAATTTAATTCCACACTTCGCTCTAATCTTTTGACAGCAGATTGGTATTAGTTTTGTTCCATCGGTACCGATACTTCGTATAAACTAAATTATTAAAGTAAATCATTAAAATATACAACTAAACAAAAGTTTAAAACAATTTAAAAATCATTAAAGAAATGAAAAACATTTGATTCAAAATCCAGTTTCTTTATACAATCCTCTAAAAATCAAAATCTATAATCCCATTTCGGCTTGTAACGCTTTTAAAGCTTCTTCATCTTCATCATCTTCAGTAACTGGTTTATTTTTACTAACACTTGGGAAACTTGGTAATTCTTCTTCTTGTGGTGATTGTATAATTGGTCTTGCCTTTTGTTTTGGTATTTTTTGTTCTTCTTCTTTTTGTTCATTTTCCAATTCTCTCAATTCTTCATCTAATTCATCTTCATCTACATATTCATTACCTACAGGTCTTGATATTGCATCACTGATTTCATCAGCTAATTCAACTTGTTCTCTAATTTCATCCATAGTATCTTCAACTTTATCTACATCGTATTCTCCATGTATTTGTTTCATAGCTTTTGCACCTTGTTTCATTGCTTTCATAGTTTCTAAATTCAAATTAGCACCTTCTATTGATATTAATTGAGTTTCTAATGTTTCAATTTGATTTTCAACTTTGATTAGATTTGCTTCATAACCTTTTTTTCTTTTTAATGCATTTTTAGCTAAGTTTGACTGTTTCGATGATACATATTTTCTAGCTAATTGATCTTGATCATCCATTTGTTGTTGTAAGTGATTCTTCTTTTTATTAAGAGTTGATATATGTTCTCTCAATTCTACTATTGCTTTCTTTGGTAAGTCTTTCTTTTGTTGGCTATTTCCACCAAAGAAATATCCCCACATGTTTGATTTGTTGATTTATGTTATGTATGGTATGAGACTTTATTATTTGTTAGTATTGATAATCACAAGTTGAGTTTAATTTGATTGCCTCTTTAAATTGAGACAACAAATTTCGATTGATTTTTTTAGGTACATACAATAAATAAATAAAATATGATTATTGCTTGTATTTGAAATGTCTTTATGCTTCAATGAAAACTCGGTGGTGAATGTTAAATTGGAATTGAGTGAGATGTTGTAATTAAGGTTGTAAATTAAACCTTTTGATAAAAAAGATTGATAATAACTCAATTTTTGCACTAATGTACACTACTATTATCTTCTACCATACTTTTACTATGACCAACTATAGCGTCAAATAAATTTTGATACTACTAGATAGAAATTGGTTCCAAATTGTCTTTTATCATTATATATTATCTAACTTACGAGTACCCATATAAAGAAGAACACTATTAGTACACCAAATATTTTCAAGAATAACCATCTATTACTTGTTATATGAGCATAATATTTCAATAATTCTCTCTGAGCACCAGTTATATTCAAATTTATATCTTCAACATTTTGATCAATTCTTTGGATTTGTTCACCTTGTTCACTAACCATAGTTGCCAATTGTTGAAATAAGTTACCAACTTCATTAATTGTACTTTCTATTGATTCAACTGCTCTATTTCTAGATTGTAAATATTGTTGATTTTGAGATTGTTCTTCCATTAATAACATTTGTTGTTGTTGATTAGGTAAAGATAAGTATTGTCCATTATTCATATCATATGGAGACGATATTTCTGGATCTGCATCAGGATCATAAGGTAATTTTTCTTGACTTTGACTTGATAAAAATGGATTTTCATTTAAATTACTTAAAGAATTTTGATTTTGATTGTTTAATAACGGTGATGGATTATTACTTAGTCTATTATTTGATACACTTGATAAAAAGTTTTCTGTTCTATTTTTATTCAAAATTTCATTCTTTTGTCTAATTTCTAAAACATTTTTAAATTCACCACTCACATTTTTCATTTTGGAATTTAATAAATTGACAACATTTTTACTAAATAATGCTTGTTGGTTATCTTTAACTATAGTAGTTTCACCTTTCATGTATTTTTGTAAATTTTGAATATTTGTTTCAATTTTAAATATATCTTGTTTAATAACGTATGTTAATTCACCAATTTCAATTGGTTTATCATCAAACAAAGGTTTTCTTTTGGCTAGTATGGCTAATTTACTTAGTAATTCAGTAACATGAGATATATCTTTGGCAATCAAACTTGCTTGTTGACTAAAATATGATTTCTTTGGTGGCCCTTGATTTTGTTGTTGTTGTTGTTGAGTTATGAGGTTTTGCTTTCGATTTATTTTGTTATATGTCTGTACACATTGTTGAAACTCTACTGTTCTATTTTGAATTGATAATGACATGTAATAACAAAGTAATATAATCAGATGATTGAAGTGTTGTTTAATGAATAATTCAAAGTTGGTAGTTAACCTGGCTAAGCAAAAAAAATATTAACAAGTAATGAAAATCAGATTGGGTTATATGCAGAATAGGAACTTGCAAATCGCTGCTACCATCTTCACTCAAACTTGAACTTGATATATTTAGTAAACTGGCATCATTGACGTGTGCTGTGGATCTGAAAGCTTGAACTGCATTAATTTTTGATGATACAAGTCATGAAGCTATCCCTAAACAAGAATTCGATTCAAAAGACCAAACTCTTAAAATAATCCAAATGAAAGAGGTTGAATCTAAAAGAATCTCAATCTCTTACTCCTCCGATTGTATTACTTGAGAAAAACTTTCAATTTCCAGGTCTAACTGAATTGTAAGATTTTATAATTTTTGGTTTAAAATTTCAGATTTTAGGAATTTTTATACGAAAGCGAAGCCGGTTGGTTGATTTCTACTTAAGATGAGATGTTTCATTTTCAATTATAAATTAGCTTCATTACATTTTAGTAAAATATACAAACCTTTTTAAACCAAAATTTTTCAGAGGAAGTTTAAGATTTTAGCGCACGTTGATAGATTAATTAATAAATTTTCAATTCCCCTATTGTATTTGAAATTTAATTAGATCTAATTATTTTTCAAGATTGTTCCGAGATTTGCTAAAATTTTTAAATATAAAAGCTGCCCGAATCTCTTCAAAATTTCAATTGATAAGTGTTTGAAATAGACATATTCTTTCTTAAGGGGTAATTCAACATGTTAAGAAATATTTCGATTTTTTTTTTTCTATTCAGTTCAATCTTATCTTATACTTTACAAGGTTTTGATTCATTATCAATTCAACATGGATTGTCAAAACGTGCAAATCTTATAGACTCAATTTACGATGATTTAGAAGCACCTGAAATTGATTTCATAAATTTTCATTTAAAAAATTTAACAAATTATAATGGTACATCATGTGATACATGTAAATTTAGAATTAAATATGGTCAAAATTTATTAGAAGAATATCCTGAAAATTCTCATTTAATCAGTTTATTATTATTCAAATATTGTTTAGTCACTAATAACAATACAGAATCAAAATGTGATAATAATGATTTTTTCATTACAACAAATTCACAAAATTTTGAAAATTTTAATCAAGATTATGATTCGGGTATTCAATCAGGTGTTAGTGTCAATTTTTATGATAATGATTTTTTACATTTATTGAAAAATTTCAATGTTCTGAGTGATTTGGATTTAGAATATTATTGTTATTTTAAAGAAAAAAGTGCATGTAAGTTACCAGAAACTAAAGATGTTGATGAATTTTATGGTGTACAAAGTTGGTGGCCAGCAAAGCAACCACAACACTATAATGAACCAGTTTACACCAAGAATAATGAAACTTTCAATGTATTACATGTTACTGATTTTCATATTCAATTAAGATATACTTTAGGAGCAGAAGCTAATTGTACTTCAACCCCTTGTGCATTACCAGAATCTTATAATAAACAATTACCAAATCAAACATATAATTTCACAAATTATTATAAAACTTTTAATCCAAATATTACTGATATTGATTTATCATTTTATCCTGATGCTCATTATACTGAAAATAATACTTATGTAAAAGGATCTTATTATGATTTTCCAAAATTTAGAGGTTGGAATTTTAAAAATGTTCCTGCATCAACATTTGGTGCTTATTTAGCTGATTCACCTGAAGTTTTAATGAATAATTCATTATTAACAATTCAAAATGCAAATAAAGATAAACAATTTGAATTTGTTTTATTTACCGGTGATTTAGTTGATCATGATGTAATTCATTGTTCACCAGATGTTACAAAGGAAGCAGAAATTAAATCTTTTCAATTAATAAAACATTATCTTGGTGATATACCTGTTTTACCAAGTTTAGGAAATCATGATACATTTCCATATGGACAAATTTCACCATTACAATATGATTTTAATAATTCATATCATTGGAATGAAGATTTAATGGCTAATCTTTGGATTTCAAATGGTTGGTTTAATGAATCATCAAGATCACAAATTAAAGAACATTATGCTGGATTTTCTTATGTTACAAATCGTGGATTAAAAGTCATTGGATTAAATTCAAATTGTTATTATCAAAAAAATTTATGGTCATATATTAATTTATCTACTGAACCTGATTTATTTGGTCAATGGAAATTTTTAATTGATGAATTAATTGAAAGTGAACAAATTGGTCAAAGAGTTTGGATCATGGCACATATTCCAGTTACTGATTATGATACATTACCATTACAATCACATATTTTTGGTAAAATTGTTGAAAGATTTTCACCATATACTATTGCAAATATCTTTTATGGTCATACTCATCAAGATCAATTTCATATTTTATATTCATCAAATTCTTCAAAAGATGCAAAAGATATTATAAATATGTCATGGGTTGCACAATCAGTTACACCATTGACTAATTATAATCCTTCATGGAGATATTATGAAGTTGAAAATGAAAGTTTTAATATTTTAAATGCTTATAATTATTACACTCATTTGAATGAAACTTTTGTAAATGGTGGTGATGAACCAAATTGGCAATTTGAATATTCTGTTAGAGATTTATATGATCCTGAACATACTTGGCCACAAAATGCACCTTTAAATGGTACATTTTGGCATTATAATGTATTGGAAAAATTAAAAAATGAATCAAATATCGAATTCAATCAATTGTTTAATAATATTCAATATAGATATGGTCCAGGAGCTAAGAAGTGTAAGAATGGAACCGTTATTTCTGATGCTTGTTATAATGGTAATTATTGTGTCATGGGTAATTTTTACTCAGATGATTATCAAAATTGTTTGAGATCTAGTGATTAAAAGAGGAGTTAGTTATAGAAGTTTGGAGTTTGTAAGGAAAAGTTGGTGGTTGATTTAAAAGTAGAGCTGTTTTATACCCATTCTTGTTGTGTTGTAATACCATTCGGTTTTTGATTATTAGTGAATATACGTTTAATTTGAATTATTGCTGTATGTGATAACTGGTAATACATTACATAGAAGTGATTAGATGAGTAGGTGAAGTTCATTCTTTTATCTATCCTCCAAAAGCATTGTGATTCACCATTTGTTTTTATAAAGGTTAAGGTGACGCGTCATCCGTTTCTAGTTTGTAGATTAGACTTTCTAACTGTAGATTCATTAGCTAATTCAACAATTCCAAGATCAACCAGTGTTTTATTTCATACTATGAATGATGTTCTAGACTGATATGACCGACCATGAATTTGACATGATAATTAATTTCAAATTCCAATCTTGTAAAATGTCGGTCACGCCTTACCACAGAAGTCCTTTAACTTCATTTCTCAAGAGAGATCAATTTTAAGATCTTATGATTCAAATGGAATGGTTGTAAATGTAAATCTAATAGTATATCCTAATTAGGATAAATCATAAACATACTAAAAAATAAAAAATTATGTGTCGTGTGTTTACCCATAAATAAAATGTAAACACACTCAAATTTTTTTTGTAGAGAAATTTATACATATCAATTTTTACAACTTCAATTTCATTCAACCAATACACATTTCCTTTCACTATTTGTCACATTTTGATAACAACTACACATCCAACAACTCATACTAGTAACATATTGATAGAAGCAAAACAATGAGAGAAATTGTACGTTTTATCCCAATTTGAAAATCGACCAAATATGGAAATCATTTAGATACGCGCTATTATATTCATTATTATAGCATTACAATCAACCATTTGGTCTTTTCAAAACTTTAACTTTCACCATAATACTAACCACAACTATTTAGATTCATTTATCAACAGGTCAATGTGGTAATCAAATTGTATGTTAAATCATAAACTACTATATCAATTTTTTGTTTATTTTTGTTTTGTATTTATACACTAACATTGAAAAATTGATCCAATATAATTCCAATACTAACAATAATTTAGGGTGCTGCCTTTTGGGAAACCATATGTGGTGAACATGGTTTAGATAATAATGGTAATTACGTTGGGGATAACGAATTACAAAAATCAAAATTAGATGTTTATTTTAGTGAAGCAAGTTCTGGTAAATATGTTCCTCGTGCAGTTTTAGTTGATTTAGAACCAGGTACAATTGATAATGTTAAAACATCAAATATTGGTAATTTATTTAGACCAGATAATTTTATTTTTGGTCAAAGTTCAGCAGGTAATGTTTGGGCAAAAGGTCATTATACAGAAGGTGCTGAATTAGTTGATTCAGTTTTAGATGTTATAAGAAGAGAAGCAGAAGGTTGTGATTCATTACAAGGTTTTCAAATAACTCATTCATTAGGTGGTGGTACAGGTTCAGGTATGGGTACATTATTAATTTCAAAAATTAGAGAAGAATTTCCAGATAGAATGATGGCTACATTTTCAGTTGTTCCTTCACCTAAAGTTTCAGATACTGTTATTGAACCTTATAATGCAACTTTATCAGTTCATCAATTAGTTGAAAATTCAGATGAAACATTTTGTATTGATAATGAAGCTTTATATAATATTTGTCAAAAAACTTTAAAATTACCACAACCTTCATATGTTGAATTAAATAATTTAGTTTCATCAGTTATGTCAGGTGTTACTACATCATTACGTTATCCTGGTCAATTAAATTCTGATTTAAGAAAATTAGCTGTTAATTTAGTTCCATTTCCAAGATTACATTTTTTCATGGTTGGTTATGCACCATTAACTTCAATGGGTTCAAAATCTTTTAGATCAGTAACTGTTCCAGAATTAACTCAACAAATGTTTGATTCTAAAAATATGATGGCAGCTTCAGATCCAAGAAATGGTAGATATTTAACTGTTGCAGCATTTTTTAGAGGTAAAGTTTCAGTTAAAGAAGTTGATGATGAAATGCATAAAATTCAAACCAGAAATTCATCATATTTTGTTGAATGGATTCCAAATAATGTTCAAACTGCTGTTTGTTCAGTTCCTCCAAAAGATTTAGATATGGCTGCAACTTTCATTGGTAATTCAACATCAATTCAAGAATTATTTAAAAGAGTTGGTGATCAATTTAGTGCTATGTTTAGAAGAAAAGCTTTCTTACATTGGTATACATCAGAAGGTATGGATGAAATGGAATTTACCGAAGCAGAATCAAATATGAATGATTTAGTTAGTGAATATCAACAATATCAAGAAGCTGGTATTGATGAAGAAGATCTTGAATATGGTGATGAAGTTCCATTGGATGATCAACCAATGGAATAAACAATAATTCATGATTTTTCAAAAATTTTCACTTCTTTAATATTTTTTGGTTTTGGTTTTATATTATATACCCCCTTCCCTTGTTACTTTTTTTTACTTTTATTTGTGATATAATCTTTATAGTCTAATTAAGAAAAATAAAAATCTCGTTAAATTTAATTATATATTATAAATAAAGTACAAATGAAAAGAACCCAACCTTGATGCAAAAAAATATCTATACTTCTATTAGTTTCCCCTTAAGAAGTTTTTAACAAAATCATTTTTATCAACTACATTATAAGCATTTTGATCATCAAAATATCTCATTACATGACATTGTTGTTTCCAAAAATTAATCAATTCTTGAAATTCCATTTGTGCTTTCATATATAAGATATTATTAATATTTATATCATTTACAAATCTTTGTCTTTCAAATTCTTGTCTAATTTTGGTTTTAATAACTGATGTTGGCATATCTAATTCATATAAATCAGCAAAATTCTTTGAATTACGAATATATTTTCTGTATAAATGTAATACCCTCTTTTTCATATCACCACTTGATTGTGAATAACGAGTAGTTTCTGCAAATGCTGTAGCCAATGTCATTATGGATTGTGATTTGGTTGTCTATTCTTTTTTTTTTGGTTTGGTAAAAGAATTTGTTTGGTTGGTTGAAGTTTATATACAGGTACATATATAAAGCGTTTATTTCATAGTCAATTCTTGTTTAATTTGTTTCAAGAATTGACTTGTTGGTTCTAAAATCTTTATAAATCTACATAATTCAAAACACCAATCATATTTCTTTGCTTTATCTAGCATTTTTATAATTTTTAATATGATTTCTTTATCATTTTTATTCAATTGATTAAAATCTTTTTTATTTAAATCTTCTTCTTCTTTTTTATAATTTAAATAAACAATTAAATAATTATAACATAATTCAACATTATCAATTTCAATTAATCTATTCATAAATTTTTCTGGTGTTGTATTTAAAATATTAAAAAATGTATTCCAATATACAATTTCAATTTTTCTTAAACAATTTATATATATAAATTCTGAATTTTCAGTAAATTCAATCAATTGAATTAATCTTTTTAAAGTTAAATGTTTTTCTTCTTCAATTGTGAGATGTTTAAACAATAATAATTCTAAACAATAATGAAAATTTTCAAAATGTTTATATTTATTAAATGAACTTTCCAAATCACCTTTATGTAATAAATCAAATTCAATAAAATTATTCAAGATTAATTGATGTTTGACTCTATTTTTTATGATCAAACAATTTGTTTTATTAATTATTACATTTTCAATACCAATTAAATCAATTGATTTGTTTTTTATTGTATCAAATTTAAAAGGTTGTAAATCTTTACATTCAATGGTTATTGGAATTAATGGTTCAATAGCAATATCTTGTAATAAGTCATCTATTGGTTCTAATGATTGATTGACTGGTTTTGATTTACTTATCAATTCATCTATTTCATAAATTAAAATTTCATAACCATTAAAACAATAAAGGAAATTTAATTTATCTTGAAATTGTATGGATTTAAATTTAAAATATTCAATTGAAGAATGTAATTTGATCAAATCATAAAGATTACTTGGTTTTAATATATCAATAGGTTTGCTAAATGAAGAAGTTCGTCTTGGTGATTGATTTTTTAATAAATATAAATCTCCATCATTTAATAAAAATAAGAAATGTTTATCTTGGATCATACTAATTTGTATAACTTGATTAAGATTAATTTTATTAGATATTGATGATAAATGAACTGTTTTATCAATTGATAAATAAATTTTATAATATTTTGATTCATTATCTTTGGAAATTGTTTTATTTGTATTTAAATTTAATACAATTAATCTATGATCATTGGTTAATAATATAACTTTTGATTCTTCTTGATTTAAATTTATAATTGTTGAATCAATAAAACTACTATTAAAATTATATTTCCAAATTAATAAATCACTATTGAAGGATATTTCATCACCACCAAGACCATATTTTAATAATGAAGTATCAAGAACTATAAATTCATCAATGAATTCTTCTTCGGTTTCTTCGTTATTTTTCAAAATTCTATTAATTATAATTAGGTAATCTCTAAACCAAAAGTGTTTGATTATATTCATGGTTTCAGCATAATCATTTCGAAAATTGAACCATAAAATATGATTTATTTGATCACCACCGGTGGAAAATGGAGTAGAAACAGATAAATAATCTCCATAAGACATTGATAATTGATTGAATATATTTTTAGATATTTGGAATTTCCCAAATTGTGTAAAAGAATCTCCAGAATGATGTTCTTGAAATTGTAAAATATTTTTAAATTTTGATAGTATTGGAAATTTAATTAAGTTTCGATTGTTTTCGATTAAACTGATATATTCTTTATCTATTAGAAATTCATCTTGTGATCGTACTAAATTGATATATTGTAGGTTATTTTCGTTTAATAAGTATAAAACTGATGAATTGCCAGATATGACAATTGAAGATGCATGGATAAATGGTTGATCTTGTTCTTCTAATTCATTAATAATCTCTTGAGTATCAAACGATATATTACCAAATTTTGAAATCAATTTCCAAAATTTTTGATCATCAATTAGAATAAAAAATTCACCACAAGACGACCAAGTTATATCACCTTGAATTTCGAGACTTTTAATAATTTGAAATGATTTATTTCTAATTGTTGCAATTTTTAAAACATCTTTATCTTCAATTATCATTAGATTGTATTTCGGATTAAAGAATATATTCGATATATTACATTTCCCAATTTTGTAACCCATAAACTCTTGTTCTTCATTTAGTCTCATAAACCATATTTCATTCTTTGTATTCACAAATATAAAATAATTTTCAAATTCATTATAATTGATATATTTTATTCTTTCAGAATTGTACCATTCGAATTCGGAAAATGAAAACAACTTAGTCTTTAAGTCTAATATATTTACCAATTGGATAAAATCATCTTCTTTCAAATGTTCCAATTTGTCATCATGATTATTAAATACAAATAAGTTATGACTATTTTCTTGTAACCAATATTGTTTATATCCGATACCAATCTTTAATATTTTAAATATAGAAATTTTAACAAATTCAATATCAAAATTATTAACTTCATCATCAATAGAATTATTATTTGCATTTTCGATATTTTCTAAATTAATTAAAACATTATCTGACCCATGCATAATTGCTTTTGATGCATTTTTTAGAAACCCCGCAATTGAAAATTTCAGTGATGTATTTGAAATAGGAAGTCCAGATTGTATAATTTCGTTGTTAGAATTCAAGATTTCATAGATATTTTGTGAATAATTGATTGATATTTGATATATGATTAAAAAATTAAGGTTGGTTTGTATGAACAAATTCACCGTTGGTAATTTCAGTAATTTGGATGTGTTTACACTGATGTTTTTGATTTTTATATCGACATTTAAACCATTATTTTCAATTGAATTTTCATTTCTTGTATGAGAAGTTAATGGTAGTAAAGTATATTTATTGAAAATGTAGACACTTATGGGTGTTAGAATGGCTAATATTGGAGTATGTGGTATATCAATTAATTTAATAATATCTTTAGGGTTGAATGGTAAATCTATTTGGAATTGAGGACATCCATTGATCCAAAACATTTGATTAATTCAAATAAATCGAGATTGATTTTGATTTTGTTGTGTTTAATTTTTCGCGCATAATTTTGTGATTTGATTGATTTGATAAAACATTATGGACCAAGAAATATAAGCCAATGAATAAAAGGGGCGACTATAGATTCTGATCATAGATTACCGATAAGAAGAAAAATTGACTGATAATATAAAACAAAAATCTTCTTGAAGATTACAGCTCAAAATCAGAGTGTTTGATCTCGTACTAATTTCAAAAAGTAAAGTGTTCATTATTTTGAAAAGTTTACTTGATTTCAAAGACCCAATTGTTTGATTTATTCTCTACTTTTGTAGCCATTCTATTCTTTAACATTTAATGATTGTGTAGAGATTTTGTGCCCACCTCAGGTTTTAATACGTTTGGCTGCGAAAAAAATTCAAAATGTTCTGATCTGAGATATTCATCAACTGTGTGCATACCTTGTGATCATTAAGATCGCATCCACGTTCATATATAACACGAAGGAGTTTTTAATCTTAAATTTAATGTTTACGTTTTTGTTGTAGGTGCTTGTGGTGGATAATTTAAGTTGTTTATTCTGAAAATATGTACCAAATCCGCACCAGGCTAATGATAATGAAATTTCTTTACAAGATTTAGGTGAATCAATTATACCTAATTGGCCTTAAAACTTATACTCAATTCAAGACCTGCGTATATTTTGTTGACTCAGGCTTCTCAAAATAACTTATTTGTTCTGAAATTGTTTCATTTAGATTGCTCTAGGTTTAATAATAATTTAGGATATTTGAAGAACTAAAGTGTGGTACAAAGAGCGCAGTAAATGAATCAATATAACCTCAAACTATCTACAGACTTTCATCCTAATCCATATCAACTTCAAGGGAAGGAAGATAATATGAATATGAAACTTACTGATAAGTAAATATAAGTACTGATCTATTACATTAGCATACTTTTGAAACAGTAAAGGTTTGTTAAAATATTTATCTAATCTCTATAACGTGTATGTTCGATATCTGGGCTCGATAATTATGATAAAAATTTGAAATTACTTTACGTCAATGATTATCCCGTGTCGTGTGAAATCCCGCATAAATGATAAAAATTTAATGCCAAGAATCTGGATGCAGAGAAAAATTTTCATGGCCAACTGGACCTAATATAAAGAACCTCCAAAAATGGTTGATTATCAATCAATTTAATTCTAAACAAGCTCTGTGTAATGGAATACTAAGTATCACTTGATGCTGTTAATTTTAGATGGTTTTGAATTAAATAAGAGTCGTTGTTGAGTTTTCAATATTTTGCACGTGTCTTAAAATTAAAGGATGTATATTTTCAAAAGTTTGAGGTTGACAAGCAATTGGGTGAATGGTCTAGTGGTATGATTCCTCGTTTGGGTTTAAATTCAAACATAAATTTCGAGGAGGCCCTGGGTTCAATTCCCAGTTTACCCCATTGATTTATTTTTTGACGATATCAAAGCCAACCTTTTTTTTCCCGTTTAATAGGATGTTATCTTTGACTAATTGAATAGACTTAAGCCGAAGCCATGGTAAGGCAGGCTTATTAAGTCTTCTTATGGTTCTAGTCATTATTTTTAAAAACAATTCATCTTTTTGGCTTTCCATGGGGCTTGTATTTGAACAGAAAAAGATAGCTAAATCTTTGGCTGCAAAATTATCGAATTCTATAAAATTCAAAATAAGATATCGAAATCTTGTTCGAGTTAAAATTCATCAAAGTTTCATCTTAGATTTGGCTTGACATTGGAAAGATTGAGTCAGTCTGGAAATGATTAAGTATTAAAATGAAATGAAGATAATTTAACTTAATTTTATATAAAGATTTAGAAGTTTATATTCGAAAGGTCAAATTTATCACTATTCGAATAAGATGACTGTTCCAAAGGTAGTGACATAGGTTATAGTTTAAAAGATCAAAAAAATAGGTACAATAATCTCGATCGTAGATTGGTTCACCGCAATTTACTCAAATTTGTTCCAACAATATTTTAAATACAGATAACAGACATCGTCATCCATACACTGAGACCTTGTTTGAATTCAATTCGTAGCACAATAAACAAATTTGATTTACATATTTATTATTAAGATGATTTGGTCTTATCGTTCAGCTTATGTGGATGGAAACGAGTGTATATTATGATTTTATTTTGTGTTGATGAAAAGTACGATTTATTTGTTTTTGCTAGAATGAAAAAAAATGATAGTTCCTCCAGTGATTTCTTTGAAATTAGCGAATTGGTATTAAGAAATTGATAGAAATCAGGTCAAACAAGTATTTATCTATAATCAGTAATCACAATTGCTCTATATAAATCTATATATGCTCAAAATCAATTATAAAATAATCGAGTATTAAGCTGGTTCCAAAAATTATTATCACGATGGATAAAACTATACACCAATTGGCACATTCATACTAGACATATTGACTATCTCCTAACTCAGCTTTAAGCTTCAATATCAATTTATCATAATAACACACTTTGAAAATTTGATTGTACAAAAAACTTGTAATCAAGTCATTAAATAATCAAATTCATGTATTATTATTGATAACTTAATTTGAATTATGCTTACTTCATCTAATTTTATACAATTATTTGAATTTGTATATCCCGCTACTTGATAATTCTTTCGCTAGGTGAAAATTAAACTCTTGCAATTTGTAATTGAAATGAGTAATGAAGTTGAATCCCATGAACACGAAAGATCTTCCCAATCGAACAAAAAATGGATAGAACCGAAACTAATAATACCATCAAAATTATTTGTTCAAGTTGAGAAAAAAGTATCTCTATTTATACTTTTTTACCCCTTGATTTTAAAATTTCCACGCATTTAAAAACACACACTTTTTTTGAGTATTACTCTCTCAAAAAGGTGTCACAAAATACATTAAATTATAGCACACGGTTAGATAGTTATATAAATAGATTTGTACAAACATAATAAAATCAGATTAATATAAATAAGGCAATTTAGGAGCAGATACGAGATTAAAAGATCAATAAAACACTCTCATATTGATGTTGAATAATCTTAAATTATACTGAGACAATTTAACCTTATTGTAAAATTTAACACTTCAATTCAATTGAAATTATTTATAGAATTTTGCGTAATTACACAATCGTCAAACTGACTGACTGGATGATGTTTGAGACAAATTGATATATTATATAATTGAAAAGAATAGAGAGAAAGCGACAGAACGAGTAATTGTTTGTAACTTTCCATTTTTATTCTAAAGTTGATCTTAGCTGACATAAATATAAAAACACTTTAATACTAGATGCAACGATTAATCTTTTAAGCAGCGTATTTGGATATTTTGTGTATCATACATTTAAGTTACAAAAACACACTTGATCAATCCAAAAGATGGACTCATAGATAAAGATAATTACCGTCCAGAGACAAAATGATATTCTACAATAAAATTAATTAACTTTTTCCGTATTTATATTAAATGGTTTAAAATATTATATAACCCCCTTCCCATTTGATATATATATAATGATTTTATTGAATGGACTATAGTAATATTTTGATGATGAGTAATAATTTGAAATAATTGTACAAATTTGTGAGATATGTATGATAGAATAATGAAATTGAAGTAGTTGATTTAACGATAAGATTTTTGGAATCTTGCTCTTGCACCACGACCACCAAATTTTTTTGGTTCCATTCTTCTTGAATCAGCAACTAATAAAGTTTTATCATAAGATGAAAAGATTTTTTTCAATTCATTTTTTGAAGCTTCATCAACAAATTTTTGATGATAAGCAACTAAACCTTTAGCAATAGCTTGTCTAATAGCATAAACTTGTGAAACATGACCACCACCAGTAACTTTAACTCTAATGTCAATACCTTGGAATTTGTCTAAACCAACTAAAGTTAATGGTTCATAAACTTTGAATCTTAAGATTTCTGGTTGAACTAAAGTGATTGGTGAACCATTAATTTTGATTAAACCTTTACCGGCTTTAACATGAGCAACAGCAGTTGCGGTTTTCTTTTTACCAAAAGTCTAAAATGAAAGTTAGTATAAAATTTCCTTAACATTCATCACTTATCATTAATTTCCAAAACTTGGTTTTTAGTAATTCCCTTGTCATTGGATCCATTTAAATTATCTAATCTGATTTGATAAGTTATTCTCTTGCTGATTTGATTTAAACATACTTGAACAGATTGAGTTGACATAATTTATGTTGATTATATAAACCGTGCTAACTTTTTTAATAAAATTATCAAAGAATTAAATTTCAAAATTTTTTTCTTTTGAGAGATTCACTAACAATTTTACTTGTGTGCTACCTGTAACGTGACTTAGGGCTACAATGAAAGTAGAACTACATTGTAGTGTGAAATTGGTAGCCCATCACAGTATTCTCTCTCTCATTGAAAATTTTTACTAACAAAAAAAATAAAAAAATCTTGAAATAAATTATTATCAATTAACCAACAACAATGGCTATTTCAAAGAACTTACCATTATTGAACAACCACTTCAGAAAACACTGGCAAGAAAGGGTCAGAGTTCACTTTGACCAAGCTGGTAAAAAAGCTTCAAGAAGACAATCAAGATTAAGAAAAGCTGCTAAAATTGCTCCAAAACCAATTGATAGTTTAAGACCAATCGTTAGAGCTCCAACCATCAAATATAACAGAAAAGTCAGAGCTGGTAGAGGTTTCACTTTAGCTGAAATTAAAGCTGTTGGTTTAACTGCTAAATACGCAAGAACCATTGGTATTTCAGTTGATCATAGAAGACAAAATAAATCTCAAGAAACTTTTGATGCTAATGTTGCAAGATTAAACGAATATAAATCAAAATTAGTTATCTTTGATAAAAAAACTAAAGCTTCAGAAGCTGCTCAACATGAACAAGTTTCAGTTTCAAACACTTTCCCAATTGAACAACCAAAAGGTGAACAAGGTACTAGAGCTGTTGAAGTTCCAGAACAAACTGCTTACAGAACTTTAAGATTAGCTAGAAATGATAAAAAATTCAAAGGTATCAGAGAAAAAAGAGCTAAAGAAAAAGCTGAAGCTGAAGCTGAAAAAGCAAAAAAATAAACTAATTAATGTATCTAATTTGAAAAGCATTATTGAAGTGGATCAATAGGGGATGTATATTATATATAAATAAATAAAAAATAGCCTAATTTAGTATAAGGTTGTATATCGTTATCAAAAAGAACCTTGATTGCATTTCTTTAACACAAAAATTTTTAATTAAACTGTTTCGCTTTGACCGTTTACGTACTCTGACAGTATGCTCACTTCTAGAAAGCCTTTCGTATTCGAAATTAAGATAATTAAAGAGAGTTGAAAATTCAAAATTATATTTATATATTAACTATAATTTTTATAAGATGACCCATTTTATAATACAAAATTGTTTGAATAATATTGATTATCAAGATTTCAAGTTTAATCGAATAAACCGAAACCCATATCATCATCTGATTCTTCTTTTTCTTCTTCTTTAGCTTCTTCTTTAGCTTCTTCTGATGAAGCAGCTTCACCACCAGCGGCAGCTGGAGCAGCACCAGCAGCTGGAGCAGCTGAGAAGTTGAAGAAAAATTCTTTTAAATCTTTACCTTCTAAAGCTTTTGCAAATAAATCAGCCCAGATACCTTCAACTTCAACATTAGCTTGTTTGGTTAAAGTTAATAATTTTTCTGAAGTGATTTCAATATCTGAATCAGCTAAGATTAAAGCAGCGTATGATAAAGCAGTTTCTGTTGACATTTTAATTTGATTGAACTAGATAATAATCGAAGTTTTAAGCAAAATGCAGACTATTATTTACTATAGTTTGATAAGTAAGAAATTTTTCAAACCAATTTGAAATGTATATACTTTTTTTTTTGTGCGAAAAAATATCGATGCAGTAGCCCTCAAATCACGTGAATGAAAAATTAAAGCAATAAATTTTGATATATTGAACTATGATGATAATCAATTGATTATCATTCTGTGTTTATATTGATAGATTCGTATTGAATCTACCATCTCAAATTTATTGAAATTAGCGAAAGTTTTAAGAAATTGAGAAAGGTTATGCCAATTTATTCTGGTATGCTACCAAATGAACATTGACTGTGAGATAATAAAGGTGTAGACTCGACTATAATATATTAGGAGGAAAAGGGGATTCAAAGCCAGAGATTCAAATAGTTCATTAATTTTGTATTTATTATTTTACATTAAATACCATCTCTTAATTGACAAAATTCTAAATACCAATCTTTAGTCCATATTCTAATTCTTTTACCATAAATTATAAACGGTATAGCACATAACATAATAATAAATTCAATTACAGCCAATACTATAAATGTATGAGTTGTACCCATTGAATCTAACCATGGTGAACAAGCAAAAGTAAAAATACATCCAATCATATTATTAATCAATGCAACACCCGTCATCATTTCTATAACCATTTCAGGGTATGCATCCATTAAATATGACATTGAAACATCACCAGAACATCCAAATCCAAATCCAATGAATGCTAAACCTAAATAAGTTGGAAACCATGACCAAACTTGATCTGTTCCTACAGCAAATAAAATTAATCCAACTGGTGCAATACAAGCAGGTGGGAATAAGAACCATAATCTCATTTCTGCTTCTTGAATCCCATTATTTCTTTTAGCTAAAAATACTGTAAAATGATCAGATAATGTACCTGCAAAATAACATCCAATAACTGCACCTATTAAACATGGTACATTCATTATACCAACTTTTATATCACCAAAATTATAAGGTGGATCATAATATTGATCATCTTCAACTGTTAAGTAAAAAGTTAATAATGCATTTTGAATCCCCCAAACAAATCCTGAAAATATAACTGGTGGATATAAGAAAACTTTTAATAATAAAATTAATTGTTGAAAATATTGTTTTATACCATATCCTTGTAAATTATCTGCAAATGTAATCATTTGAACTCTTTTCCAATAAGGTTTTAAAGTATCATTTTCACCAAGATTATATAACGAAGTATCATTAGATTGATTTTGATTAATTTCTTGACTAATTTCTTCACTACTAGTAAATTCCTTTTCATTACGTTTATCAGCTTTTTGCTTTTCAGGTATTCCATCAATAACTTTCCCAAAATATTTTGCTCGATTAAAATAAGTTTCATCCATTACGAAAACTATAACTAATAATAATCCACCACTTATTATAACTGCAATCCAACCAGTCCATCTAAAATTTATTTTTTCAACTATAACACTTGCAATTAATGGACCTAAATAAGTACCAACAGATGTTGCAATAATATAATAAGTTAAAATATTACCTAAATTATGACTAAAATATAATTCTGATAATGATAATTGTACTTGAGCTTCTGCACAACTTTCACTTATACCAACAAATAATTGTGACCAAACAGAATCTGAAGTTCTTTTAATTAAAGCAAACCATATTGAACCTAATAATCCTAAAAATATACAAATAAAATATGTAATTTTTCTTCCATATAATGAACTCAAGGGAGTTAAAAAAAATGTACCCCATCCAATACCTAAAAATAATACACCAGCTCCTGTATTCATAGCAGTATATGAAATACCATACAACCCATTTAATTGATCTTGACTTGCACCAGCGGCATTACTTGTAGCTGCAGTAAAAGCTGTAATGAAAATGATTATACTAAAATTCAATAACTTTTTCCATCTTGGCCAATTTAATGGATCATTAACTGAATTAGAAGGTTGTGGAAATAATATAATATTACCTTTTGTTTTAATTTGTGGAGCTGATTCATTATCATGAACTTGTCCATGCTTTTCATTATCAAATTGATATGAATAAATGTTTAATGTACCAGGTATGAAATCATCATTATCTCTATTGTTGATTTCTACTTTTGTATGAACTGGTGATAGTATAGAATCAATTTTTTCAACCATGTCATATAATAAAAAAATTGAACATAAAAAAACAATAAAATTGTGAAACTTTGTTTAGATTATTATATTAAAAACAATCGGTGGAGAAGTATCAATTATATTGGATCTGATTTAAAACGATTCAATGGGCTAAAGTTAAAAATTTTCAATATTAAATAAAATTAACACATTTTGCATAAATTAAAGATAAGAGATAATTTTGATACCTCGATTGGATCGCAGCAATTGATAATATTTGATAGGAAATGAAATATGAATCATTTTTGACATGACTTAGGTGGATTAACCTTGTTGTCTCCTTGATATTGAGTAAATTTATTAGAATATTTAATATATGGAATGAATCTGAATTGAATGCTATGGTAAAAGTATCATGTAAAGTTTTTGATTTTGGTCATACGAAAGGATTAGGTATTCCTATACTTCAATCTTGTACCTATATTTTAATCAATTTAGGTTATAAATAAACTTTTTAAAGCCGTGTTTGTTTTTATTTGTGGCCAATTTTTGAACTAGTCGCGGCGCAATTTTGTAAACCAATTGGGTAGTTATTGATGCGTTTTTTCCCCCAGTGAATAGCTGCAAATTGTTGATAATTGTCAACTTCAAATGCATGAAACAATAATCAGTTTGAGCCTAGTGACAAATAGTGTGAAGAAAAAATATTCCGCACTTGTAGACTTGGATAAATTAGCCAATGATATGTAAATCTAATATGCATTGTGAGTTTGTTCATTTTTTGCAATTTTATTGATTTGTTTTAATTTAGTTTTCTACCATCACATGTCGAAAATCATGAATTCCAAATACTCATAGAATTTTCATTGATTAAACCCAAATCTAGAAAAAATACAGTAATTTTTAACAGGAGTAGGTTGTCTTTCATACGATCCGAAAAATTTTTGCAACAGGTACTATAGTCGAGACACATCAAGATCTGAAAAAAAACTCACCAAAACTGATTCAGAGGATAAAATTTTTCTTTGTTGTTATTGCTAGGCTAGAGTCTCTGCAAATTCTGTAGTTAATATGCTGCTGAGCTTCTTTCAAAAGTTCTCAAATATGTGTTATTTGCAGCTATTATCTTTATATTCCTTTAATAATAGACAATAGTAAATAATTTAAAGTATGAAGATTTATCAAACTTTGTTTTTGTTTTAAAAAACCATTTACAGTTTATCGACTCAACAAGGGATTTAGAGTAAAGATATCAAGTCAACGAAATAAAAGAGATCAAGATTCATACGACAAATTAACTGCTCATCAAGTTGGAAAATCTCTTCTAAAGTTTGATTTAGACCCGGTTTTGTATTTCACAAATTATTTAAAATGAATTCATTAATGAATTCAGAATTTCAATTTTCAAAACAATATAACTTTAGTAATTTTTGGTTTGACATCATATGTCTCATACATCTTCTACTCCATCCAATACATAGATCAGATTTATGTTTGTCAATTTGCCAAATTTGATGAAATATTTATTTTTAGATAAAGGTAAAGTTGATATAGTACATCATTTTTGTTTCATTTATAACCGCGCATATCGGCATTTCAAAAACAAAACAAAAATATAAATAAACCGTATAAGATCAATGTCTAAATGTGGAGCGTTGAACTAAGAATCCGTAATTTCTTACTCAAAAGGTTATTAAAACCGAAATCTACTTGTTATTTTTATTGATGACTATTTAATGAGATCAAATTCAAAAAAGACGTCTATTCCTTGACATTAAAATGTATCCAGTGCTACGAGTAATGTCTTTTAAGGTCATAGTGAATAAATCAAATTTATTTACGAATATCAAAAACCAAAATTCGAATAAATTTTAAATGCATCAAACGTATGAGATTGCATTAAATCAAAATTAAGGTTTTCATGATCCACAAAATCGATGAATTGGGCTGATTGATCACGCAAGTTAGAATAAAACTATTTGATTTGATCAACTAGTGTTTTAATTCAAAAATGATATATATCTATTATAAAACATATAAGACCTAGTTTTCAAATTTCATCGCATAATTTCTCTTGAAATTAATTGATTATTAGTCTAGCTTTAAAAATACCATCTCAAATGAGATAGATAAAACACGAAAAGATAAATGAGCATTTAATTATCTCCACTCTATATGAACGCTTTAAAAATTTCGTTTTAAAAGATTCGTTTTAAAAATGCGTGCTAAAAATAGAAACCTATCAAATACATGCATCACGAGATCATAGATTCTTAATTGTCAATCAAAAATTTAGTCGATGACTTTCAGCTAATTCATATAAACTTTAATGATTGCTGATACTAATTGATCAAATCAAAAGTAATTATAAAGCTAAACGATACAATATTAAATTAGAAACGAGCAAAAAAAAAAAATAGCCCCTTTTGGGATTTATCGGATTAATTAATTTAAAAGCGAGATGGTTGATTATTATAAAGACTAAGAGTATAACGATATATATACAGTATACAGCAAAGAATTGGCAAATCTTGTACAGTCACTCAACATGAAGCTAATCAATATCAAATCTTTCTCATCAAATTGACAATTTTATATACTTTTATATGCTGAAATTTAAGCCTATCAGAATCGAAAGGGCTTTCCTTACAAATTAACTTTGATCTTACTAAATGATTTTGTGATTTTTCATTTGATCTTTTTTTTTTTTTTGTTTCATAAGACAACGCGAATTTTAAATTCCCATAATTTCAAAAGAATTCAACAATAAATGTTATACAGTAAAAGAATTCGCTTTTTGAGTTGAAGTCATTCTTTGAATTGCTAACAAATCAACTGATCGAAACTAAATATAAAAATACCATCAAAGAAAGTGTCAAATATAACTTTGATTCCACAACAATTTCAGAAATTAATTTTTTAATTTGAATTTCTATTTAAATTATAATATTATTACCATTCATTACATACATTAATCTGTGTTTCAAATATCCCTTTAAAAAATTTCTTCAAACATTTTGATAGAATCAATTGACCTTTTAATCAATAATCTGCAAGAATTAAAATTATTTTGATTGATTCTAATTTTAAATATTAACCGATTATTTACTTATTTTTATTCTTACTTGCAATATTACAAATTCAAAATTTTATCACTATTAATTTTGTTTACATTTTTTCTTGTTGTATAAATGATCGAATAAAAAAAAAGGACACAAGTTCAAGAAAGAACAAAGAAAATTTGACTTGGAGTTTCATGGAGTCATAGAATGAAATACTTGTGGGGTGTGTTTGTGTTTGTGTTCACTTCAAGGAAAGTTTTATGGCACTCTTGTTTCATGATATCAATAGTCAGCAAAGATGTTGTTTCTATATGTAGTCATGCCGTATGAAATCAAAATTGTTTCATAAAATTACACACGTCCACACGGTTTTAAAGATTAAAAATTAGTATGGTGTTGTATTTTTAAATGAAGCGTGGTTATTTTTAGTTTTTAATTTTGTAACACATATGTACAATTACTTAAATATGGATAAACTTTTTTTTTTAATTTTCCCTTCAAACTTGATAAACCTGAAACTTAATAATTCCTATACACACACTCCTTTTAATTTCAATATATATAAATCCATGTCTTCTTTTTAATAAATCATCAAATCTTATTTCTTGAAGTTTCATTGAAAATCATTCATTTAATTTTTTATATTTCAATCATACACGAAATCAAATTCATTTCTATATAAAATAATATTGAAATTCGAACATTATTTAACATCAGTCATCATATAATTAAACAGTTTGATTTTTGTTTAAAAATAATTATTAATTTTCATTCGTTTTATCAATTATAATAATATTCATTAGATTCTCATTGATTTTATTACAGTTTCTTTCAATTCCATTTCAATTCTAAGATTTATTTTCATTTTCAATTCAAATTATGTTTAAATTTATAATATCGTTGATTATTTCAATTCAATTTATATCTGCAATTGCAATTTCAAATCCAAACACACCAAATAATAATTTAAAATTCAAAAGAGCCGGTGGTAATGTAGCTTGGGATTATGATAAAGATATTGTTCGAGGTATGAATCTTGGTGGTTGGTTTGTTTTAGAACCATATATAACTCCAAGTTTATTTGAAATGTTTGGTACTGATGAATCACAAATTCCAGTTGATGAATATCATTTTACACAAAAATTGGGTAAAACTGAAGCTACCTCTGTTTTGCAACAACATTGGTCAACTTGGTATACAGAAATTGATTTCCAACAAATGAGTTTATTGGGTATAAATTTAGTTCGTATTCCAATTGGTTATTGGGCATTTTCTTTATTGGATAATGATCCATATGTTCAAGGTCAAATACAATATTTAGAACAAGCTATAAATTGGTCAAGAAAATATAATATAAAAGTTTGGATTGATTTACATGGTGCAGCTGGATCACAAAATGGATTTGATAATTCTGGATTACGTGATCAAATTGGATTTCAACAAGGTGATAATACTGAATTTACATTGAGTGTTTTGAAGACAATTTTATCAAAATATGGTACATCAACTTATAGTGATGTAATTGTTGGAATTGAATTATTAAATGAACCATTGGGTCCTTCAATTGATATGGATAAATTGAAACAATTTCATAATGATGGTTATTGGTATTTAAGAAATCAAGTTGAATCAGTTATGCCAGTGATTTTACATGATGCATTTCAACAACCAGGTTATTGGGATGAATTTTTAACTGTTGATGGTGGTGCTTGGAATGTTGTTATTGATCATCATCATTATCAAGTATTTTCTCAAGGTGAATTACAAAGAGATATTGGTCAACATATTCAAACTGCTTGTAATTGGGGTTGGGATACTAAAAAAGAATATCATTGGACTGTTGCAGGTGAATGGTCTGCTGCTTTAACCGATTGTGATAAATGGTTAAATGGGGTTGGTAGAGGTGCAAGATATGAAGGAAATTATGATAATTCAGTTTATATTGGTTCATGTTCACCCATTCAAAGTTCAAATGCAAATGATTGGCCACAAGATTTTAGAACAAATGTACGTAAATATGTTGAAGCTCAATTGGATGCATTTGAATATACTGGTGGTTGGATATTTTGGAATTATAAAACTGAAAGACTGGTTTTTTGGGATTTTCAAAGATTAACTTATTACAATTTATTTCCACAACCTTTGACTAATAGGCAATTTCCTAACCAATGTAATTTCCCAACAACAGATTGAGAAAATGAAAATTTAAGAAATTTTAAGTTCAAGTTCGTAGTAAATTTATAGATTAATTAGTTTAACAAAAGATTGGTTTTAATTTAGATTTCTCTTTATCATCCGCGTGTATTAATTTAACGAGATTTTACGTATTGCAATTCTAGAATCAACTGAGACAAAAAAAAAAAGAAAAAAGAAATTTTGCACCCAAAAACTAAAATATATAGATATGTAATTTCTATGACATTTTTAATCAACAATAGTCAAGTAGGCACCTGATCTAGGCCAATTGTTGCTCTTGTGCCACTTCTTTTAAAGCATTTATTAATACGTCACTTGCAATTTCATAATCTTTTATTTCATTATAAATTTGACATGAAAATCTTGCAACTAATTGATTATTATGTGATGCAATTGGTGTGTAAGCTTTCTTTGCAAACATTTTTCCATAGACTAAATTATCATATTTTGACCAATTTTCAATAAACTCGATAGGTACTTTATCTTTTGGAATAACAACAGTGACCATTGTAGAAGTGACAGGACCTAAAAGTTCTGTATTCCATTTTTTACAAATCAATTCACCAACTTTTTTAGCTAATCCATTACAATAATCATATATCGTTTTTTCACCACCACAAATATCTTGTCTAAATTTAATAACATATGGAATTGTTTGTATCGAAGCAAAATTTTTAGTTCCATTAAAAAAAAATCTATCAATCAAACGATTTTTTTCATCTTCTCCATTTAATCTAACATCATCAGATAAATAACTATGACTTATTGGTAATGTATGAATTTTGTTATGATATTTTGGATTCACATATAATAAACAACACCCAAATGGAACATAAAACCATTTATGTAAATTTGAAACATAAAAATCTGGATTCAATTTTGTTAAATCTTGTGGAATACATCCTATACCATGAGCACCATCAATTAATGAAATTACATCATATTTCTTACACAATTTTGTCATTGAATCAAAGGGGAATTCAACTCCCGGCATTGATGTGATTGTATCAAATAAACATAACTTTGGTTTCTCCTTTTTAAAAACAGTTTCAAATTTGTTTAAAATTTCTTTATCTGTTATGGGATAGTTTAAGTCAATAATAATAAATTCAATTTGATAACGATCTTTTAAAAATTTCACAGTATTCCCACAAGCTCCATAAACTGTACTTTGAATAATCAATTTATCACCTTTAGAAAGAGGGAAACTTCTCAAAACTGTATTGATCCCAGTAGTTGCATTCTCAACTAATGCTAAATTATGATAATCACAATTGATAATTTTGGAAATCTCCATTAGGGAATTAACATAGGTTTGTTTTTGATCAAATTTCATAAACTTATCCGGATAATTTGCATTTTCAGTGATACAATTGAGATATCTTTCATGAATTGGTGTTGGTGTCAATCCATAACTACCATGATTCACTGGCGTAACCGATGAATCTAAATTTGTAAAATATTTATCTCTAAATTGATATCCAAAAGGTGTTTCTGGTTGACTTTGCATTTGTTTGGAGGTGCTCCAATTAAGAAATGAGAACATATTTAAATTAGATTTATTGAGTCAAATGAGTGGATTTTGTGGTTGTAAGTGACTAATTTGATTCGGTTTATATATAAAAATAAAGGGGAAGGAGATAAGAGACCCCTTATCTTAATTTGCTCTTTTTGCACTACCGGGTAAAATATTCTTCCTATGACACAAAAATTCAAATATACTGTGACTCAACAACTGAATGACTCAGTTTATGACAGAAAGAAACAATTCTAGTAGATAAATTGTGACTAAGAATAGAAGAAAGAACTTAGTTGAGAAATGTATTACTCAGCAAGATTTTGAAATTGTAGTTCAAAAATTTATTTGAAAGAAACAGTCTTATTAAAACTTTTGTTTGTACAAGCATAAAAGTTCAACAAGCTATCGGCTCTTGTATGGAATTATTTTACTGCTAGTAGTTTAGAATACTCCAAAGTTTGATACAAACTGAAATCTAAAAATAATTTCTTATTCTTGCCTTAATTTACAAAGCCTAGCTTTAAAGTCTTGATTAATTACTCCAATGTACGCTTTTTGCTAGCTCTTTATCAAATTAAAGCTCGAATTATTTATCAAACTTGGTACTTATTCGTAAATTCAAAATACGAAATTCGCGAAATTTATGTGGCTGCAAATTTTTTAAAAGCGCAAATTGTAGCTTTCCAAGCAGCAGATGAATACACATAAATTTCAATATGAGACGTAAATAACGATTTAGTAAACAAAAGAAAGGGCTCTTCTATTTTGTTCCTACCTAAGAACACCGAAAACTAATTTACTGTGGGGAATCAAAAAACGACTTAAAACTACTTATTTTGAACAAGAAACCACCAATATGAGTCTCCAAGCTCAGCTAATAGTATCAAGAGCATCTTAGATTTTTACTGATTGATAAAAGGTAGTTGAGATTGATTCATATATCATATATAAAATCTCGGACATGCTAAAAGATACGAAATTTTCTTGTCAAATCCACAATTTCCTTAATCGACGAGAGTTTTGTAACCTGATCTAAACGCATAATTGATCAGTATCATTTGAAGTAGAACAAGTTCTTTTTGATTGAAGAAATTTGGATTGAATCTCTCGTATAATAGTTTGATCTTAATGAGAAGAGACAAAAGCAAAAAAAAAATTAAATCGAGGAGTTTGAATCAAAAGATTTACTTTTTAAAGGGTCAATAAGTTTTCAACTATTACATGTCTTCACTTGTGCTAAGACATTTACTCAAACACAACTATAAACATTTAACCAATGGTTGTCACATACGAAATCAAAGTCTTATACGGCCAATAATAAGTTTAAACTCACAATCAATTAAATTCTTCACCAGTACTTCAAAGATATTAAATCAATCAAATAGTGAAGATCCTATAAAGCATCACAATAATGATTTC
The DNA here is from genome assembly GCA_030564645.1 of Insectozyma morakotiae. Taxonomy (NCBI): domain Eukaryota; kingdom Fungi; phylum Ascomycota; class Pichiomycetes; order Serinales; family Debaryomycetaceae; genus Insectozyma; species Insectozyma morakotiae. Next base: position 218,709 of record JAKTYD010000002.1, read on the forward strand.
AAAGGAGCCAATTCTTCCAATATAATTCCAAATCTGACTAAAAATCAATCATTATCTCATAATCAACTTAACAATTCTGAAGTCACTAAACTATCATCATCAAATTCAAACAAGGATAAATCAACTTCATCAGAAATAATACCAAGAGTAACCAAGGAGCAATTATTATCCAAAACAAACAATTTCCTCGAACGTCTCAAAGTACGAATAAAATGGTTATTAAAACGTCTGAATCGACCTTATAACACTGATGATTATTCAGCATTCTTTTCATGGTTAGTCATAAGTAATGTTGTATTATTCTTTGTGGCAACAACAACTTTTTTTTCATTAGTGATCTTAACTGCAAATACAGTATTTGCACAAGAATTCGTTGCAAGAAAAATTGGTGAATTTATAACCAAAAACTCAAGTTTGAATGTAACTTTTGAAAATGCAATAGTTCCAGGTTGGTCAGATGGGAAGATTAGTTTTCGTAAAGTGTTTGTTAGTAAACGTCCTAAAAAAATAGAAAAATTCACAAAAGGTTCTCAAAAGCAAGCATATGATGAATCAAATTTAAATAATACAAAGGGAACCAATAAAATAGAAGAAGAGAATCCATTATTTGAAGATGATGGTAATTATACACAATTTGATTTAACTATTGAAGAAGTAAATATTTCACTTTCAATTAATAAATGGTTAAATGGTACTGGAATGATTGAAACTTTAGAAATTAAAGGAATGAGAGGTGTTGTTGATCGAACCCATGTTCATTGGGATCCAAATGATGATGCAACAAATTATAAAAATATTTATCAACCTGGAGATTTTGAATTTGAAGAATTTAAAATGGAAGATGTATTATTTACATTATTACAACCAAATAATTTTAGAAAATTTGATGTTGCAATATATAATTGTGAATTAAATAAATTAAGAAAACATTGGTTATTTTATGATTTTTTAAATGCAAATATAATGAATGGTTCATATGATAATTCATTATTTACAATTCATAAAAAACAAAGATTAAATGATTTTTCATCAACAACACAAGAAAATAATATTCATGATGAATCGGAAAAATGGAAAAGAGTGACTAGAATGAGAGTAGATTCATTAAACATCGATCATTTAAATACTGGATTAGAAGGTCCATTCGGTTGGATTACAAATGGGAAAGTCGATATGATTGGTGATGTAATGGTTCCCAAAGAGAATAATGAAATTAGTGTTTCAGAAATTGTTTCAATGATTACTGAATCAATTAAGAAGGAAGCAACAAGGTATAAAAATTTAGATATACAACAAAAACATCCTGATATGCATCAAAGATTAACAACAACAAATGATTTGAATAATGATATACTGAAATATTTTGTATTGGATTTAACTATAAAATTAAATAATGTTCGTGCAACTGTTCCTTTTAAAGCACCAGAATTATCATATATAAATTATGCATTAATTAGACCAATTGTTGCTTATATAAATTCAAAAAATACATTTATTGAAATTCATAATAGAATTATTAAAAATTTACAAGATTTTAGTGGTTCTTGGACTATTTATGATTCTTTATTAATGGATGATATATCTGAAGAAGTTTATGATAATTTTGTTGAATATGTTGCTGATGAAGAAGCAAGATTGATTAGAATGAAAAGAGTAGGATTTTGGTCATTACAATTATTAGTTCAATTAATTATATTTGGTGTTGGTACATTAGCATAAGACACCACAATTTTATATTATAATAAAATTCAATCAAACAAAATGTATATCTCTTCAATATCTTAAACTCTCTAGTTCAATCATCTTCGAAATAAGATCTTTGTCACAAATTCAGCCTCATTTGTCCTATCTCACACTTACTGTAATCGTAAGGTACTTAGATTTCTTTCCTGACCCTTAGTTATTAAATATCTTGATTTTGCTCTTTCAGCCGTCTCTTTTCATCATTCTATGAGACAATATAGTCTCTTCAATCACATTTTCAAGATCAATACTAATAAAGATATGTAACAACTTAAACTAATGATAGTCAATAATAAAACATAATTTCCACCAGTTTTAAACATTTCCAAACCTCTTTCAGGATTATAATAAATATCAACTTCATTTGATTTATATACTCCAATAAAATATAATAAACATCCATAAATAGTATATGCAACTCCAATAGGTAAGAATTCAATTGAAAATAATTTAATGATTAATATTGAAAATGTTAAACACCCAATTGAAGTTCTTGTATATGCACCTTCATAAGTTCTTTGATGAGCTCTTATATCCAATTTCAAATTATTTGAGAATAAGTTCAACCTACTTGGTTTCCGTTGTCGGAATTCAGAAATTGGCCTTTGACCAATATCATTATCAACACCACTCATTAAAGAAAAAAAAAGATTACAACAACTAATCATAAGTTTTTTTTAATAATGGCACCACCAAAGAGACATTGGGTGAAGTTAAAAGTACCAAAATCATTCTTAACCACATTACCAAATTTTCCACCACCAATATCGAAATCTAGATTGAAAAGAATCGCTCAAGAGGAAAGAAAACTGGGTACACAATCATTAACAAATCTGCAAAAATCATCACCAGCACCACAAGAAGGGAATACAACTACTACCAATACACAACTACAGAATGGTAATGGTGGTGGAACTGGAGCTACAATGAGTCAATATAAGATTAATGTTGGTTTAAAAGAAATGTCAACTTCAGGATTAACAATGAATAGTATTGCAAGTGGAACCTACACATTAGATAAATCGGGTAAACCAGTTAGAAAATGGCAAAAGAAACAAAGAGATTTTAAAACATTTACTGGTTATAAAGTGAAATATACAGTTTATCAATCAAAAGATAATAAATCAATCAAATTATGATTCCAATTGAAATAATGAAATGTTTATGTTTAATATTTATAACTTGTTTATGTTTAATATTTATAACTTTTACAGTACCTGAACCTCATAATTTAAATCTTGAACTTTTTTCTAATAATCATTAATTAAATCTTGTTAAAGATTAATCAATAAAAACTAAAAAATATGTAGTTGAAATTCAACTTTGCTAAATTGACAACATAAATTTGTAAATTCAATGTGAATCTCTGATAGTAATAATCTAGACGTAAACATCATGACATCGCCAATCTACTACGTCTTGAGTAAAACTTTCATTGTTTTTGAAACATATGTTTAATACACCAACGGGTATATACTCGCAATTCTGGCATGGCCAGTCTCTCTCATAAATCCCACAGGTGACTGATATAAATATGACATACATCGTTGTCAAGGTGGAAAACTGTAAAGTTGATATGTATAATGAAATCTTTAATGAGAATCTAATAGTAATTTTTTTTTTCAGTCAAATCTCTATGTTTAAACGAGTGAATAGACAAGTTGTTTCACTTCGACATTATTCTTCAAAAGTCATTGAATCATCAACTCAATCTAACCATCAAATATCAACAAAGCAACAATTATATATAACTGATGAAACATCACCAGGTTCAATATTTTTTTTACCAAATGGTACTAAAATTTTCAATAAATTAATTTCATTTATGAAAAATCAACAGATCAAATATGGATTTCAAGAAGTTATAACCCCATTGATATATAAAAATAAACTATGGGAAAAATCTGGCCATTGGGCTAATTATAAAGACGATATGTACAAAGTTATTGGAAACGATTTATCCAAAGAAGATTCAAATATTGAAGAACATGAATATGGATTAAAACCAATGAATTGTCCTGGACATTGTTTAGTCTATTCAAAGTTTGAGCATAGTTATAATGAATTACCAATACGATATTCTGATTTTTCCTCATTACATAGAAATGAAGCAAGTGGTGCCTTAAGTGGTTTAACTAGAGTTCGTAGATTTCATCAAGATGATGGTCATATCTTTTGTACATTATCACAAATTAATCAAGAAATTAAAAATAACATAAATTTGATTCAACAAACTTATAAAACATTTGGATTGGATAAAATTGAATTCACATTATCAACAAGACCAAAAGAAAAATTTATTGGTGATTTAAATACTTGGAATAATGCTGAAACTCAATTAGAAAATGTATTGAATGAAACAACTAAAAATTGGATCAAAAATGAAGGGGATGGTGCATTTTATGGTCCAAAAATTGATATTTTATTGACTGATGAATTCAATAAAAAACATCAATTAGCTACTATTCAATTGGATTTTCAATTACCAAAACGATTTAATTTAAAATATACCGATGAAATGGATAATAAAAATCAACAGCCGATAATGATTCATAGAGCAATTTTTGGATCTTTAGAACGATTTTTCGCTTTATTATTAGATCATTATCAAGGTAAATGGCCTTTTTGGTTAAATCCAAAACAAGCCATGATAATACCAATAAATAACACCCATCATGAGCATGCATTAAAATTACAAAAGGATATATCAGGGGACATAATAAATAGTGAAGATTATATTGCTCCATTAACTGGGTACAATTTCAATGTTGATGTTGATTTAAGAAATGAAACTATAGGTGCAAGAACCAAAGATGCAATTCAAAAAGGGTATTCATATTTGATTTTAATCGGTGATAAAGATATTGCTAATGATACTTTTGCAATTAGATCAAGAGATGATAGAAAAATTCAAAATTTGAAATTTGATGAAATTTATAATTTATTTATAAATTTAGAAAAATCATATAAATAGATTTACATGTATATATTTTAGATTCCATAACCTTTATTTATTAATTGTTTTTCAATTTCTAACCAAAGATCTCGAACAATTAATTTATCTTTAAATCTTTTATCTCTATCTACTTTAATTTCATTCACATTCCAATCTTTAATTTGTTTTGGTGTTGGTTCAGTTGAATAACCTAAATAAAATCCTGAATATTTTTGAAATAAAATTTCTGGTTTTGAAAATTTATATTTTGAAAATTGCCATTGTTGACCAGTTGTAAAAATTGCAATTACTCTATCCCAATATTCAGGTTTTGTAAACATATCTACATTATCAACAACCATAATTTTTTGTCCCACGGGAGAAATTTTATCTGATTTATGATTTATCATTGTTAAACCACCGTTTGGTCTATTACCAGGTTGTGGTTCTGTGAATTTCCCCTCTTCAAGAAATTGTTTTATATTAGATAATGATAATAATGCAGTTGTAGCTGGTGATACCATAATTATTGGTTGTTTTTTCTTATTAGATCCATTACTTATATTATTTGTTGATGTTCTTGTGGTTGTTGTAGTTGATGTGGATGATTTATGACGTTTTAAATCATGAATTAATTTCTTTGCATCATTAATTAAATAACTAAAATCTATATTTTTTGAACCTCTTAATGCAGCATTATGATCAATAGATTCAATTTCAAATTTGTTTATTCTTTCCAATTGTGGATCTTCAAATTTATGTTTTTTAGAGGTTGATTCACCTTTTTTATCCTTTACATCGGTTTTGATTTCATCATCTTCATTTTCATTTTGTTTTATAAATTGACATGAATCAGTTGAACCATTTAACCAAGTTGTTAATTCAGTTTTAACAAGAAATTTAAAATCGGGAATATTCAATTCAGCACATTGTTTCTTATACTCAACAATTGATGATTTGTCATGTAACCAACAAAATATGACTGATTTTAAATCTTGTGGTTTATCTTCATTATAAAAATTTGTAATTAAATTTAATTTATACTTTGTTGAACCAAGTTGAACATCAGTGGCATTATTTATTTCATCTGTAGTTTCACCTCCTTCTGTAAAGAACGTTATAGGCTCGTTATTGGTTGTAACGTGATGTAATGCCTTGAGTGGTGAAGACATTTTGATTAATTGATAATTTTTTTGTTTTCTCTTTTTCAACAAAATATGTTAATTCTATATGTCTAATGATATAAAACAATTGAATGGTCAAATATCAAAAGAAACAGTCAAGAAATGGCTTAATGAGGCTCAAAAGACATTAAACGAAGCTAAATTACTATGTTCAAATGCTCAATCATTCCTACATGATACATATCAAGAATTAACTATATATTTACCAGATAAATTAATAACTATTGAATTTTTGATAAATTCTTATAAATCTCAATATAACAAGATCAAATCACAGGTTGAAATGATCAACAATTATATTCATGAAAGGATAGATTTACAATTTGGAAAATTTCAAACTGTCCTAGAACCTTCTATGAATAATTTAAATAATATACTTGATCAATTAAAAAATGAAAAAGTTCCAAATTTTATACTAGAGGAGGAAACAAAATTACCAAAGAAAGAAACTTACTATTTGAATGATTTTATCTCTATGAAATCAATCAATGTTTTATTTGAAAATATACAAATTTATAAAACCAATTCCAACAAGTTGAGAACATTACTTAAAGATCAATTGAAAGTAATAGTTTTATCAAAGTATGAAAACTTTCAAATCACATTCACTCATGTAATCAAATTATATGATGGTTTAAGACCAGTTATAAATGATTTCAAATCAAAGAATCCTACAATCATAAATGAACTTTTATCTAAAAATCAATCACTCGAGAATGAATTGGTCTCTATTTTAAAAATGATTACAAATCATTATGATCAATGTTTGAAAGCAAATGAAATAATCAATAATGAAATTAAAACTGATGAGAATATTAATTTAGATGTTTTAGCAAATGATGTTGAAGAATTACCACAAGTGATCATTGAATTAGAAGAATTGATCAAAGAAAATGAATCAGAGATTAATAAGTTCCAACAATCTATATCTAATATAGATCCAACAAAACAGAAAATAATTCAACAATTGGAACTATTTCGTGATTTCAAGACTGATACTATGCCTAAATTTATTGCATTATTGAATGAAGTTAACCAAAAGCTACAAGTTTCTTCTATCAATGAAGATACAAAGATTGATAAAATTCCAATTGAATTATATGCTGATTTACTAGATCGATTGACTTTTCATTATACCCAGTTTTTAAACATTTATAAAACAAAATATCTAAAAGAATTGTATCATGAACAATATCAATATCCAAGAAAATTCCTTAAAAAAATCAGTGAGTTTTTAGATGGTGAAATTTATAGAACTCAATTGGAAGAAATTAATCATCGAAAATCATGGTTAAACAAATATAGTGAGTTTTTACCAAAACAATTTAAATTACCTGGTGAGCTGGATTTACCAAGTGTAGTACAAGTTATAACTGAAGGTTTAGAATATATTCAAAATGAAAATGGAATTGAAAAAGAATTTAATCAAGGTGAGGAGAAATTCTTGTTAGATTTAATCAAAAATTCAAAAATTCAATAGTATTACATAAATCTATTTTAATCTATTTTTATCATTTTGTTATCTCTTTAAAAATATGAAACAAATACATATTAATCGCGAAAAATAAATTTCTAAATTATCAATCATATTTTTATTCATTTATGTCAAGACATTATGAAGGATTGTCATTCACAAGATCAAATCCGTCATCCAATGGTGATCAAAATAGATCAAATATGACATCGGAAACCCCTCTGATGATGCAATCAATAGTTCATAACGAATATTCAGATCTTGAACAGGATGAAGACGAAGACGAATACGAAGAAGATAACGATGAAGAAATGACAACAGAGAAGAATCTTACTAGTATGAAATCTTTCCAACCAAACTTATTAGAATCATCAACAAATGTGATCAAATATGGTATTGGTGCAAAATTGTTAATGAAGATGGGTTATCAAGAAGGGAAAGGATTAGGTGTAAACCAAGAAGGAATGGTCAAACCAATTGAAACAACAATGAGACCTAAGGGACTTGGTATTGGAGCAGTCAAGAATCAAAAACAACAAAGGAAGAGAAATAGATATTCTGATTCTAATTCCGATTCTGATGAAAATATTATTGAATTTGAAGATGAAATGACTAGTAAATTTAACAAGATTTCACGAAAGTTGAATGATTTAATACGAAATTTTGACAGTTTAAAAATAGATCTACCATCACATATGAAACAATTTTTAGACGAATTTACAATTCAAAATAATACTGATTTGGAAATTCTGATTGAAAAAGCGGAGAAAGTTTATGTTACTTTGAATGATTTGTTTCGAGATTTCAAAATGATTCAAAATAAAGAGCATTTATTAAACCTACAATTAAATGAAATCAATAATGAACAAACAGATGATCAACTTGAAATTTTAAATCTCATTAATGAACAATTAGTATCATATACAACAACAACAAATAACGATGAAGATGAAGGGTTTTTAAATTTTTTGATTTCAGATTCGATTATTGACCATCCAACTTCTCAAACATTATTTTTATCCATCATCAAGAAAGATTTAGATTATATTGAACAAATTCCATTAAATGATATTCAAAAACAAGAAGTTGAAATTATACCAAGATTGAACATACTAAGTGATAAATTCAAAACCTATAAAACAAATCGAAACTATTTAGATTTATTGATTTATAAAATATATTCAAAAAAATTTGAAACAGCCTTAAAGGAAAATTTTAATTCAGATGAAGTAATAATAGTGTTTTCAATTTGGTTGAATAATCATATATTTATTGAACAAGCTGAAATATTTGAAAGATTTTCAAAAGAGTTGTTTGTTCCTTTTATCACAGATTTTATTGCCAAGATTGACTTGTATGAGGAGAAATTACCTATAATAATTGAAGATTATTTCACGATTTTTGAATTGGATAATCAAGAATTGGGTTATTTTTATGATGTATTGAATTCATTAATTTCTAAATTTGAACAATTTTTGAACATAGATAATCTTGATTCATCAATTTGGAAACAAATCAATCAAAATAAAACTACAAGTTTCGAATTCATTTATTTTCAATTGAAAGATCTTATGGAATTTTGGTTACCTTTGATCCAACGATATTCACCAAGGAGAGCAAGTTCATTATATAAGTTGTTCTTGAGATCATTTAATAATTTTGCCCAGCAACAAAGATTTACAAAATTGGATACTTTTCATTTTGATATCTTCTTCAATTTATTTAATTTTGTTGATAATCATGACTTGTTGAATTTTTTACAATTTGGTATATTTAATCCATGGATTCAAGCCATTTATAAAATAGAGAAATCCGAAGTGGCAAATTGGTATTCATTTTGGTATAATTATTTCACTGATAAATTAAATGAACAAATCAATGTTGATAATCAAATTTTAAATGATGTTATAACTTGGTATTTGAGTATGGGAATTAAAATTATATCATCAAATATAAATGAAAAGGAATTGAAATCAAAATTACCACAAGGTGAAATGTCATTTTGAGATTTCATAGAGATACAATATATGCATTCATTATTGAGTATATTTAACCTCTAATCTAACCTAGTGACTATTTGTATTTTAAGAATCACAGCCGCAATTACAATTATTGAAAGTTCTCCAAATTGGTTGAATTTTTAAGATCGATGATCTATTTGATAAGTTTTAAAGACTTGTAAGATTTTAAAACACTTAAATTTTGTTTGAATCCAAACCAAAACTTAAAAATCTTAAAAAATGTTGAATATACACCTTTTTGAATACGATGAAATTAACTCCGATTGTTTAATTTCACCTCTTCATTTCTTGATGTAATTTTAAAATCTGATATTGATCTATCTCCTTTAAGATATTCACAAGATATGTTGATTCCCATCATATTGGAAATAACAAATATAGAATCAGGAAGTTCGACAAGAATGACTTAAGACTCTTGATCTTGAAAATTCATTGACACAGGTGCTTCAGTTTCAATTATTAAATGCAATAAAATGTTTACACAATTCTTCAATCCGTGACAACGAATTCATGGAACTAAAACATAAATCAAAGTTTCGAATAAATTCAATATTTGATCAAACAAAAATATCACATAAAGTTTATTGTATGCAGAACACTAGGTGACTATTGGTTTATACTTACTACCTTCACAAAATCTAATTATAAAGCACCAGCCGATCATTTACCGTGCAATTTAGTTTAAAAACTACCAAATATCAATATATACTCATTAGATATCAGAATGTGTTTAAAAAAGTACACGAATTAAATTTGACCAATTTTAAATTCGAGCTTATTTTCTTTACAGCCTAAACTCTTGCGAATTAGCATCGAACAATTGGATTTATGTACCAATAATTTGCATTTAAACGAGCTTCTAGAGCTTATAATGCTATAAATAAACTATTGACTAAGACCTAAAACTCTTTTATTCTTTTGTGTGTTAAAATAACTACACGAATTTTTAAAATGTCCATGTAAGTTTCAATTGATCTTTTAAAATTCATGAATTATATTTTAAATCTAAAACAAATCCAATATATCTTAAAAAAATGTATTTTTTACATCCACTTGAATACAATGAAAATAACTCAATTTGTTTATCTTCACTATTTCAATTTTTAATGTAATTTTGAATTCTTGAGATAAGGTATGCTGGATCAGTTATGATCATTGCACAGCTTATCAATTTTGATATCTAATCATATCAAACCCTATCAACTGAATAAGTCATTAAAGAAAATTCCAGGAACTCAAGCACATAATAGAAGCTTGGATAGATTCATTCATCCACTCTTACACAACAATGCGGCATAACAGCTCTATATCAGGAATCTAATTCCATCGACGAATGGTTCTCTAAAATCGAAAGATTCTATAACAGCTCAGTTCAAGAACCGATTCATATATACCAAAACCCTTTTGAAGAAAAGAAAAAAAAAAAAAAAAAAATCAAATTAATTAACTACTATTCAATAATGTTAAGATCAATAATAGGTATATCCAAACACAGCAGAGCATTTAGACGAGCTATGATATTAGAATTCCAACCATTAAGATCATACTCAGAAACACAAACACAAACACAAACCACTCACAACAGCAACTCTCATTCAAATCCAAGTCCACAAAAAGAACAAACAACCACTACATTTCATGATAAATTACAAAATACAAAAGCATATTTAAAAAAATTACAAACTGAAGATTCAGTAGAAAGTGAGAAGATGCTTAAGAAAATTAGAAAATATGGTGTTTTATCAGTTTTCATTACATTATTTTCAATTGGTATAGCAGTTTATGATGAACATTTCGTTGAACATAAAGACCAACAAGTAAAAGATGAGTTTCCTCAATTGGAACAGATACCCAATTTATCTCAAGACATAAGGGATAAACAAAGATAAAGAGATATTCTATAAGTAACGATGCTATGAAGTGGTTTGACATGAGAAGTTTATGATAGTTCGATGTAAATAGGTCAATAAACATAAAACGATAATCAACAACTATTCTCTAGTTATCACCTTAATTGTCAATAACTTGTGTATGATATCATAGTGAATAAATGAATCTAATAAATCGTAATTTGCTGTTTTAAGTCACCGTTTATTACATAATATACAGTTACACTTATTACATAATATCATACTTTGTTTCTCGAACAATTTAATTTGTCTGTCATTCTCTCTTCTCAATATTCTCATAGTTAATTTTGATATATTACTAAGTTAATTTTTCACAGCAATCCAATTCATACATTTTAACAACCAACCAAAACATTTACAATTTTCATTTGCTAATAGATATTGTTATTATATATTTATTACACTGTCCTCATTAACCACAATTAACCTTATACTCAATTATTTATTTCAAAGTTTCATTTAATTGCAAAAATGTATAGACATTTAATTAAATCAAGTAATTCTTTACGTCGTTCATCAAGACTCACAATTAGACAATTATCATCCTCATCTAATACCACTACCAAGACATTTCCAAGATCTTTGTACTTGGCAGGAACTTTAGTACCTTCAATTATAATTTATAATTATTTACAAACTAATCAAGAACCAATTAAAAACGAACAAGTTGAAAAAAATATCCATTATGAAAATACTTCTACTGCTGGTTTAATTGAGGATACAATGACCAGAGCTAACGATCAAAGTGAAGCTGCTTCAAAAGCTTTTGCTAAAAAACAAGAATCATTAAAGGGTGAATCATCAGGAAAAGAAGAAACTAGTGATAAATCTTCTGAATCAAGTTCTGGTAAAGCTGCCGGTGCAGGTATCTCCTCACAAGTTAGAACAAAAGATTCTGGTGCAAAACAAGCTGCTGATGAAAGACAAGAAGGTAATTATACAAGAAAACCAAATAAAGGTACAAGAAAAGATAAACAAGTTTATGAACAAGAAGAAAATAAACCAAAACCAACCAAAGATTCCAAAACCGAAGGTGAAGGTGAAGGTGAATCTGAAGACAAACAAGAAGCTGCATTTAATCCAGAAACTGGTGAAATTAATTGGGATTGTCCTTGTTTAGGTGGTATGGCTCATGGACCATGTGGTGAAGAATTTAAAGAAGCATTCTCATGTTTTGTATTCAGTGAAACTGAACCAAAAGGTATTGATTGTATTAAAAAATTCGAAACTATGAGATCATGTTTCAAAAAACATCCTGATCATTATAAAGAAGAATTATATGATGATGAAAAAGAATTAGATACAAAAGATGTTGAACATGTTGTTTTAGAAGAAGCTAGTGATGCCGTTAAAGAAATTGAATCAAAAGTTGACAATAAAAATTAAAATAAATAATATATAGTAGAAATTATAAATAAATTCTCATTTCAACATGCACAATTGTTTGTAAGTTTTTGATTATTATTCAATTTTAAATCCAAATTATCAAAATTATGAATTTTTCGTCTTGGTTGTTGTTGATTTAATGAGGTACCAATTTTCGCAACTTTTTCAAAAACTTCTTGTACCATATCTAATTTTTTACAACTTATTTCAACTAAACACTCATCCCAATCTTGTATATAATCATTAATATTTATTTCATTTCTCTCATCATTATCATCATTATAATCATTATTTGTATTATTTGTCAAAATATCTTTCACTTCATCTAAATCAATACATCGTTGATTTATTTTATCTATTTTATTTCCAACTATTATAACTCCTGGTGTATCAACATGACAATGATTTATAAATCTTTTAAACCAATCTTTTATACTAAGAAGACTTTCATAATTTGTTATATCATAAACTAATATGACTAAATCGGACCCACGATAAAATGCTTGTGAAATTGAATTGAATCTTTCTTGTCCTGCAGTATCCCATATTTGTAAATTCACTTTCTCATCGGATTTATTCAATTTAATTGTTGTAGTTAAATAATCACCACCAATTGTAGCCTTATATGCATTTGTAAAAATATGATAAATGAATTGTGAACGTAGACATGTTTTACCAACACCTGAATCTCCAAGTATTACAACTTTCAAGGTTGCCGGTGGAGATTGTGAAACAACAGTATCCAGTGGTTTATCTTCTGACATTAAAATAATCAGAGACCAATTGATAAAGACTCGTTTAATTTATCTATATTATTATTTTTTTTTTTTTTAACGTGTTACACTAAAAATAATTTTTATTTTGTTTTCGCTATCACTAATTTTTTTTTTCTTCTGCCTTACGATCAATTTTATTATTGTCTTTGCTATATTTAATTAGATTATAAAAAATGAAGATTTATTATATTGGGATTCTTAAAACAAACGATCCTACAAAAACATTAGAATTATCATCTGCAAGAGATTTATCTCAATTCTCATTCTTTGAACGTAATGGTGTATCACAATTTATGACATTTTTCAGTGAAACAGTTTCACAACGTACACCAAAAGGTCAAAGACAAAGTGTTGAAGAAGGAAATTATATTGGTCATACATATACAAGATCTGAAGGTTTAAGTTGTGTTGTTATAACCGATAAAGAATATCCAGTTAGACCAGCTTATACATTAATAAATAAAATTTTAGAAGAATATTTATCATTACATCCAATTTCCCAATGGCAAAATATTACAGAAACAAATTCAAATTTAAATTATGATAATTTAGAGATTTATTTAAAGAAATATCAAGATCCAAGTCAAGCAGATTCAATAATGAAAGTACAACAAGAATTAGATGATACAAAAGTTGTATTACATAAAACTATTGAAGGTGTTTTACAAAGAGGTGAAAAATTAGATGCGTTAGTTGATAAATCAGAAGCTTTATCTAGTAGTTCAAGAATGTTTTATAAACAAGCTAAAAAGACAAATTCATGTTGTATAATAATGTAAAAATTGCTAATATAATTATGTCTTTGAATATATACTTAATTTTTAATCAAACCCCACAAGAATAAAATGTAAGAATCTTCATTTCTTAATGATATGTCTAATATGTATTTAAAAGTGTTTATCAAAGACAATTTATATACTATATTCAATTCTGTTTATTCTTTTTCATTTTTAACAATATCAAATGCTTTTAGTAATTTTCTTCTTGCTCCCAATGCACTGACACCTTTTGATTCCAATTGATCATTATCTAATTCTATTAATTCTTTCCATGGTATATCTTTTAAACAATCAGTATATTTATGTAATCTTAATAATTTCAACCAAGCAGGAATATTATTTAATAATTCTAAATTTGAAACTTCCAATGGCATTGAAGATGAATTTGCAGAATTAGTTGAAGTTAATGAATTTATACTTGCTGTTGAATTTGCAGAAGTTGGAGTTGGACTCGATAATGAAAGTTGTTGTAATTGACCTTGATAATGACTATAAGGATGAGAATGATGAGTATGACCATGAGAATGAGAGTGATAGTTTGTATCAGGTGGGGAATTATTATAACTCTTCTTTTTTTTTGAATTAAATGGTGATCTTTGAATTTGTGCTGGTACAGATGAAGAATTTAATGATCTATTTATGATTTCTTGTTGTGAATATGTTTGTTGTTGAGGTTGAAATGGATGTTTTCTATTTGAATCCAAAGCAACTCTTGAATTAATAGTTTGTAAAGCACCCAATTTTAATGCATTTTGTACTGAATCATCCTGATGATTAGTATTTGTATTAGTAGTTGCTGTTGTTGGAGGACTTATATATGGATTGCCACCATTATTGGCTGCCAATTGTAAAAAATTGGTTTTCTCATATAAATGAGATGTTGGAGATTTTGCTCTGTCTAATTGTTGTTGAATCTGTTGATTATAAAATGGATCAGCAGATTTTGGTCTTGTAAATTTATCCATCAAATTAAGATAATGATTTGATTTATATTGTTGTGGTTGTTGTGGTTGTGATTGTGCTTGTTTCTTTTTGATACCCAAGTTTAAATTTTCAATATCGGTATATAAATCTTGTGGATAAATATTATTACTACTACTACCATACTGTGGAAATGTTGTAGTTGTAGTTGGAGCTTGTGTTTGAGACTGTTGTTGTGGTTGAGTTCTTTTTGGCACTTGTAAATGAAAATCTAATTTAGATTTAAATGTTAACAAAATATCCAATGGTAAATTTTGACATAAATAATCAATCATAATTAAATTATCTTGAGGATTTAAATTCTCAATCCAGTTGCTAAATACTAATAAATCCAGATAAAAATTTGATTGATCTTTGAATATTTGAGGTTGCTGTTGTTGTTGTTGTTGTTGTTGTTGGTCATAATTCATAAATACGTTCGTAAAATCATTTACTGATTGTGGTCTGTTGGGAATTGATGCGATTGGTGGTGGACCTAAAAATTGTTCATTGTTCTTATCTAATAAATTTGACAAATGAGGTTTTGTATTATAATAATTATTATCTCTATTAGATAAATTAGTTGTAGAATTTGAAGTTGGAGTTGGTGAAAGTGTAGAATTAAAATTGTTTAATAAATCAGTTCCATTAAAATTAGAAGCTGATGGTGCTAATAAATTAACATTGGAATTATTGAATCCTTCTTCACCAATTTGTTCTTGTTCTTGTTCTTGTTGTTCTTGTTGTTTTCTTAATTGATTTTTTAAATCTAAATCCAAATCAGCAGTTAAAGTTTCAAACTCATGTTGTAAATTGAATCCAACACTTTGTTGTCTTTGATTATGTCGTTGTTCTAAAAGAATATTCTCATCATTACCACTATGTTGGTTGTTTATTATTGATGGTGAAGCTGACTGTGAATGATTGGAAGGATTATTTAAAAATGGAAATTGTGATTGTAAGGGGAGTGGTAATTTTGTTGATTGATGATGATCTAATATTGGTGGTGATAATATAATGGGTCTAGAATCATCATTGGAAGACAGTTTAAGAATATCATTTTTATGTTGTTGATCCATAATTGATTTTGCTTCTTTTTTAAATTAATTTGGAATTTTTCATAAAAAAAATAATATAATTTCAATCAATGAATAATTATATAACGATTCCTTCTTCTTCCTGTTTATACTATTTCTTGCTCTACTACTACCTTAAAAATTCAATTAAGTAGAAGAATCAAGGTTGCAAAATTGTGAATGAATGAATTGGGTCTAAATGTATGGAAAGAGAAGAACGAAAGAAGAGAAAAAAAAACTTGTATTGAGAATGAGAGAATTCTATTATGTAATAAGTTATGTAATTTCTGCTTCTTTGTCGTCAATGTTTTATGTATAGAAGCTTACAAAGTTACACGACTAGCTATGATTTAAAAATTCTATGACAGCAATTTTTAGTTACAAGTTTCACCCTTTTATGAAAACCAAATAATAACAACAGTAAGCGAAAGCTTATGGAAAAGTCTCTATACTCAATTGATTGAAGTTAAAATGTATCCCCTTACGAAAGTTGGTTGTTATTCGGCATTAAAAATTGGTCTTTTCTTCGATTTTGCAGCATAATTGAATTGGTGTAAGTACAATTATTAGTGCCTATGTTTATTATCACAAGGCTGTTATTTGGCTTGCAGCTTAGCTTAAACTCACTTTTTGGCTGCAAAATCTCGATTCTCTGTATATACTAATTCACCGTTGTTGTTGATTTAAGCCTTGTATAAAATGATTCTAGTAAACTAAGAAAAACCTTGATGTAAACTGATAATTCATGAATTGAGATAGATGCTCTGTTTATAATAAGGAGTTGAACTGATATTTCTGCTCAATTTTGCTCAATTACTTTCAACTATTAATTCATAAATCATACGAATATTTGAATCATAAAAAATCATATACATATACTAATATAAATTCTATCTAATAACTCCAATAACATAATATAACATAAATCAAAACCAAACAAAAAAACTAATCATTATTCTTTTCTGTTTCTTTATTTAACCAAAATTTTTTATTTTTCAATATTAATTCAATTGAAAATTTCAATTGTGGGAAAATATTAACAATATTTTTGAATAAGTTTTCTGCAAATGTATTTATAAAAAAAATTTGTCCTTTATATATCAAAGGTTGAATTTTTAAAATTTCATTCAAATCAAAAGGAACTGGTGAATAAATTAAATCTTTTTCATAATTGATTTCCAAATTTGAATTCAAATGTTTATCCAACATATTAACTTCTTCGAATTCTCTACTTAAAACCATTGCCCATTGAGCTGAGATTCTTAAAGGACGAGTAACATTTGAAATATCTGCACATTTAATCAATAATGCACAAATTAATTTCACTTCATTATCATGAAATAAAGTATTTGAAACATTAGCTCCACTATTATTATTGATATAAGTATTAGTATTTGCAAATGTTTCTAATTTATGAATATATTCAAAATGTTCACCCATATCAGTTGCTAAAATTGATGAAATTATTAAATCTTTTATAGTTAATTGAGAATTTTTTTCAATTTTTTTATTTAATAAATTTGGCCAGCAAAATTTCAAAATTCTATTGATGAAAATTGATGAATGAAATGATTCTAGAACTGATCGATCATTGTATAATAAGGAAATTGGTGAATTATTTGAAATCATAAATGCATTAGTTGTACCTGGATGTCCAACATCATGACCCAAAGTAGCAATTAATAATGCCAATACTTGAACATTATTTAAATATGAAGAATTTAAACTTTGTTGACTCTTTTCAATACATCCTAGTTTGATCAAGAAATAAAAATTTGCTTGTAATACATCAACTGCATGTCTAAAATTATGGAATGGATTACCATTTTTGTAACTATTTCGAACAATGAATATGAAACCTAGTAGCTGATTATCATTAATTTTGATATCTTCATCATCTGTTATACTTTGTAATACATGATTTATAATTGTAAAAGCACAATAGATCAAATCATCATTATTTAATTCATGAGCAGGAAATTCCCAATCCCAAACTAAATCCATTAACTCTTGTTTTTTATGACTTAATGATAATAATTTAAAAAAATCAATCTCTTTAAAGACTAAATTTGACCATTTTAATATTTGTGCTTGTTTAGTATTGAAAATTGTTGAGGTTAAAATATCACTCATGGTTTCAACTCTTGAGCAATGATCTTGTTGTAGGACACCAGTCCAATTTCCAACACGGACTAATCGATTACTTATACAAGTTTCACTTATGGAGATCAGATCTAGTTTATTATAATCATCAACGGTTGTTATTGAAAAGTTTAAATGATTGAAAAAAAAAGTTAATAATTGATCCAATTCATCAAATGATAAATCATTTATTGATTTAGGATCATTCTCTGTATCGTTTTGATTCTCTATTTCTTTTTTATCTTTGTTTATTATGATGACTATTGGTAAATTAATATCATGCTCTATAAATGATTTAATGAATAAGGATTGTAGTAAATGAACTTGTGAAGTATAAGTGAAGAATCTTTTTTCTTTATCATCTGAAGAAGATGCGGATGAAGGCTTGGTTGTTGTATTTGTATTAGCATTAGTTGTTGACGATGATGAATTTGGAATAGATGATGATGATGATATTGAGGATGAAGATGAAGATGATGCTTGTGATAATAATTTGTGATTTGAATTTGAAGAATATATTTCGATCATTCTTAACGTCTAAGTATATGTAAAACTGTAAATATGAAAGAATAAGTTTAATACCTATCTAGTGATGACGATGAACAAGAAAATGGGATTGATTCAATACAAAATGTGAGATTGAATCTAGCTGAGTGGTACTGACAGTATACTTAGTGTGATAATATGAATATATAAGTAAAATATAATATGAATAAATGGTATAAATTTTGGTTGTTATATGAATTTTGATAGTAAATTCTCTGTCTTTTTTTGTATGTCTCTTTTTTCTTAACAAAAAATAAAAAAAAAAAAAAAAAAATAAAAACTCGAAACAAAAAATTTCTTTTTATTTGATTTTTAGAGATAAACTTCACAAAAAAATTATAACAAATGCCAATTAATCAATTGCTTTTGTGACAGTGTTACGATTGAATAATCTCTTTACTTAGAAGAACTCGACAACCATTCTTTCTATATTAACTTTCGAACACTCGGTAGTGTAAAAACTGCAATCTATTTAATTTGTTCTTCTCCAACTATGTAATATGAGTTATAAATCATACTAAAAATGACATGGCATGATTTCAGATATAAATTAACAGCTTAATTGTAATTATGCTTGTAAATAAACCGTCGAACTCCGTTATGAGACAATATTTAGTAATAGATTACTGTGGAGTCTGCATAAACCCAATAATCAAATGATTATTAAGTAATCTTTGTCTGTTGTTTGTTATAGAACGTTTTATAGTACGGAGTGTATTAACCAAAAGCCGTTGTAAAATTCGGAGTAATATTTTCTTGATTTCAACAAATTACGTAATTTCTATTAGATTCTAAATCCGGTCTAAATCCGTTGCTCATTGGTTACATTTTATAGATCTTCCTCCTTGTTAGGGCCTATTTTCAATTAAACTTCATAGACTTAGTTTAATTGTTTTATAATCATCTTCAGCAAAAGATTAGCGACAGATTGTATCTAGAGTATTGATTAGACTCTCGAAGTTTCGTAGATCATAGCTCTTAAGAAGTTTGTCTTTTTCTTTTTACAAATAAAAGCATCGAGCCCGTTTTTTGAGATGGATTTTGTTGATGCGAGACTTAGTGACTCAGTTTAAAGTTGATCTAACGCCTTTTCTTTCTTTTTTTTTTTGTTCCTAATTTTGACCCCTGGACAGGCTTATACATTTTCCCGGTTTTAGGACTAATTACGTAGCAAAACCGTTAAAATAAATTATATTCGGACTTTTTCAATACAAATAGAGTTTTCAATCCAAAAACATAACTAGAAATTGAGCGTAGAATGATAAGCTTCTATCTGACATTCAATTCATAAGGTTAATGTCTATCATTCGTAACAGTTCGTATATTTATCAGTAGTGGTATTTTTTAAACAAGTAAAATGAAATACCAATCAATATCAAAACCAACATAAATACATTTTTAGATCTAATTGATTTCAAATTTTGTTGTTGTTGAATTCGTTTATTTATACTTTCTAATAAATCGATTTTTTCAATCACATCAAAATTTATCACATGTTTATAATTATTGATCTTTTCTTTATATGAGTTTAAGTTTATTTCTAATTCATTTAATTGTTTAATAATATCATTTAATTTTTTCAAATTTATTTCAATTTGGGATTTGAATTGATCTTTTTTTATTTTTAAATTTGAATCTAATTCACTTTTTAATTGTTTTATATTAGATTGTAGATTGTTTAAAAAAGTAGATAATTTATTTAACTCATCAATTGAGAAATCATAATGAAATTCATTTGAATCATTTTGCTTTTGAGATTGTTTTCTTTTCTTTTCGAGAAATATAAATTGTTTTGATTTATGTAATAACTTATCTGAAATAGAAGACATTATGTTGTTTAATTGAGTTAAAGCAATTTGATTTTGATCTTCAGTATCTTCATTCCTTACTTCTTTTTTATTCTTTGTTTCATCAAGGAAATTATCAATGTTTAATAAATACGTAACTAATTCATCATCAGGTATAAATTTTTCATGATGAATTTGATAATTGAATCCACCATTGGATAATTTTTTATTCAAATATTCTTCATCAATTTCATTACTCTCTTCAATAAAGTCATTATTCAAATTGATCCCACTTCCACCAGGAGTCATATTGAGATTATTTGTTTCTTCCATCCATTTGAATTTCCGTTCTGCTTTTGGTGTGATTCCAGGTGAAGCTTGTAATGATTCTATAAATCCATCAGTACTACTACCATTTAAATTATTATCTGATGAGATTACCTTATTTGCATTGAAAAATTGATCAACTAATCGATTCTTATTTACTTTATAATTTGATGACTTTGAGCTTGGTAGTTGTTGATAATGTTTTTTGAAGTAATTGTTAGATTCATACATTGCTGGAGGAGTTAAATGAACCTGATTTTGACTTTGACTATGTCGTAGATTATCTGTAGATTTCGACTTTCGATGTTGATTTGTATATTGACTAAAATGATTCCTAAATGAATTATCATTTGAATATTCATTAGTCATGATTTGTTGTGTCGGTGTTAATGGATCTATAGATATTCTAAAATCATTCTTTCGTTTACTCATAGAAACTTTATTTGATAAGAGAAAAAAAAATTATAATCATATTTTATATTTATTTGATTTCTATTTTGCAGCTGAACCTCTTGAACCACCACCTTGTTGAATCAATTTCAATGTTTCATCATTTAATTCAATGTCAATTAATTCCAATTCTCCTTTTTCTTTTGGAGTTGGTAAAAATCCAATTTTAACTAAATAACTAATATATAAATCATTTATGTCATCAGTAACACCTTTACCTTTACTTACATCTTCATTTGTATAAGTTTCATCAGATTTTAATGATTTTTTTGTATTTGAATCATCTAATTCTGGAGCTTTTGTATCTTGTGGTAAATTATCTAAAACAAAATGTAATAATGGGAATAATGCATTTTCTTTTGATTCTTCAATAACAAATTTTTCTAAACTTGATGTCCAAATTGGATAATCTTGTGGAGTTACTTTGAATCCAAATTTATTTAATCTTGCTAAAAAATCATTTAATTGAATTCTTGGATGTCCAGTTACATGAGCAACTTCTAATGAATTTGAACTTGGTGGTGATAAACTTGTTGAAGTTACTACTCTAGCAACATGATCAACAGGTACCATATTTACATTATTTGTTATATTTGGATATGAACCCAATTCACAACATCCTTTTAACATTCTTAATAAGAAATCATCAGTATTTGATGATCCACTCTTGGTAAAACCTGTTATATAACCTGGTCTAATTATACAACCTCTTAAACCACGTTCACCAGCTCTTCTTATTATATATTCTGCTGACCATTTACTTTGTCCATAACCACCACTTAAACCTTGACTTGAACCTAATAAATCATCAGATTCTAATAATCCATCACCACCAAGATTCAAAATCTCATCTGATTTATTTATGAAATAATTTGTATCTAATGTTGATGTTGATGAAACAAATGAAAAATATTTAGATTTACCTTCACCACATAAATTTAATAAATTTATTGTACTTATTACATTTGCATCTCTTAGTTTTGAGTATGGATATACCCAATGAACAAAAGCACCATTATGAATGATTATATCAATGGTATTACATAAATATTTCCATTGAGTTGGATTATCAAATTTTTCAATTGATAAATCACCCAATATTATTTCAATTTTTGAAGACCAAGATTCTTGCCATATACCATAAATTTTACCCGCTTGACGAATTCTTTCTAATCCTTCTTCTTTAGTTTTAGCTCTAACATGAGCAAAAATTTTAATATCCAATGATGGACGTGAAATTAATAAATCACGAATTATAAATGAACCGAGGAAACCAGTGACACCAGTAACAAATATATTGATTTGCTTTGATTCATCAATTGAACTTTTTGATTCATAAGTAGATTGTAATTTTGTGGTTGATAATTCTTTTGCATCTTGATAATAATCAATATTTGAATCTTCGGATTGTTGTTGTTCTTCTTTTTTATTCCCATCTGCTAATTCAAAATCTTTTGATCCATTCAAAACTTTTTCAACTTCTTTTGCAAATTGTTCAACAGTTGGATTCTTAAAAATAACCCCCAAAGGAATTTCAATATTTAATTTTTTACGTAATTCAAAAATCATTCTTGTACCTAAAATTGAATGACCACCTAAATCAAAGAATGAATCATCTTTTGAAATATTTGCTGGTCTATTAGGTAAAATGTTAAACCATAATTCAATAATTTCTGATTCTAATTTTGATAAATTTTCAGCTTCACCATCATTTTCATTTTTATTTTTTGATGATAATTTTGAAACTGCTGCCAATTGTGCGGTATCAGGGAAAGGTAATTTTGGTTTATCAATTTTTCCATTTGGATTTAAAGGTAATTTAACTAATGGAACAATGATTGTTGGAATTGCATATGAAGCTAATTTTTTCTTTAAATAAAATTTAATGTCTTTAATCAATTCTCTATATTCAACTAACCCCTTGATAATTGGATCATTATCATCATCTTCAGTTGATTCATATTCAGATTTAAAGTTTTTCAATTCTGGTGAATCATTCTTTGGTACAATATAAGAAATCAATGTTGGTTCTTCATTTTTATCTCTTCTAACAAGGGTTATATTTTCACGAACTAATTTATGTTGTGATAAATGAGTATCAATTTCACCTAATTCAATTCTAAATCCTCTAATTTTAACTTGATCATCAGCTCTACCACAACATTCGACATTTCCATCAGGTAAATATCTACCTAAATCTCCTGATCTATACATACGATCTCTTGGACCAAACCAACCTTGATCTCTCCATGATTCATTTTTATTTTTAATTTCATCTTCTTTAATCCATTTTTCAGGATCAACGTACCAATTTGTTATAAATTTTTCTTTATTTAAATCAGGTAATCCTCTATAACCTTCAGCTAAACCTGCAGCTCTAACATAAATTTCTCCAACTTCTCCAACACCACAAGTTTGAAATCTATCATTTCTATTTACAACTAATAATTGAACATTTTTCATACCAGTTCCAGCAGGCATAACATCTTTTAAATTTTTTAAATAAGTTGGATCTTGTTTCATACTTTTAATTTCAAAATATGAAACTGATCTTTGAGTTTCAGTTGTACCATACATATTAACAATGAAAACATTTTCAGCCAAACTTTGTAATCTTAAACAATCTCTTTTTGTAAGAATGTCACCAACAAAGAAAGCATGATGTAAAGAAGGAATTGAACTAGTTGCTTGTGCACTTAATAATTGACCCATTGCTGGTGTTAAATGTGTAACTGTTGCTTCATATTTACTCATCCATTCGGCTAATTTACCTGGTGTACCTATATCATCACTAGTTGGAACTAATAATTGTGCACCTAAGAATAATGGTGTAAACATATCTCTTTGAATTGGATCATGAGCAATACCTGATAACATTGTAAATTTATCATTTGAACTTAAATTGAATTTTTCAGACATCCATGAAAAATAATATGCTAATGAATAATGTCTACCTAAAACCCCTTTTGGTATACCTTCAGATCCAGATGTAAAGGATAAAGTTGGATTTGAATCTGGTCCAACCATAACTCCAGTTGGAATATCTTTATATTTAACATACTCTTCAAAACAATCATTTCCATTCAATTGTCCTCCAATTAAATCCCCATTATCTTTAATTCTTAATTGTGGAATAGTACTTACAACATCCAATTCTTTATCTATATAATCAACAACTAATTGATCTAAAACACCTGCTTTTTCCAATCCAATTAACCCTTTTGGTTTTGCAACTGATAAATAGATATTTTGTCTTGCTGGTGGATAAGCTGGATCTATAACTGAAAATGTTGCACCTGCTTTTAAAACACCCATAACAGCAATCATTAAATCAACACCACGATATGCATAAATCATTACAATATCACCTTTTTTAATCCCAGTATTTTTTAAATAATTTCCAACTATATTTGAAGCTTGATTAATTTGTTTATATGTAAATGTTCTAGTTTGAGAGTTTGAATCCATAAATGATTTAGTTTCAACTACACATGTTTTCTCTGGATGTTTTTCAGCATTTGACATGAAAATATCTTGAATTGCACCTTTATATCCACTCCAATCTAAATCTAAAGTAGGATCTGGTAATTGATCTTTTTGTAATTTGGTTATTAAATTAACTTTTGTAATTGGAATATCATTAGTTACATTATTTAAGTATTGTTCAAATTGTTCTGCAAATATAGCAATTCTTTCATGAGAATATAATAATGCATTATAATAAATTGTAAAATTTCCTTCATCATCAGAATATATAGCTAAATCTCTAATTGAACCTTCAACAGTAGTATTCAATTGTTGATTTGAGTTTGCATGTTGGTATGATAAACGAAATAAACCAGGTAAATCATCCAAATTTTTCTTTTGTTTAAATTGTTGAGAAATTTCAGTCAATGATTGATAATTTATATGATTTAAATTTGTTTCATATTCTTTATTAATTTTATCATTCAATTGTTGAAATGTAAGTTCTGGTGTTAAATTTAATCTTATTATAAATTCAGTTGAGTTTGGTTTTGAATCTGTTGATATTACAATATCTTCATCACCAGTTAATCTATAAATTAAAGCTGCAAACACAGTTAAACCAAATTTGAAATCTTTTGGTGATTCAATTTGAAATTTGAAAGTACCTTCAACTGATTTGTTATTTGCTGGTTTCAAATAATCATGAGGTAATACTGACAATGTTGGATTGTCAAGATAATTCAACCAATACTCCATGATTTCTAGTGGTAGAGATTTTTTTTCCAAAGCGCTTGTTTAAATTTTGTGACTGTAAAGTCAAATTTTTCTTTATCGCGCAAGGCATTCAAATTTTACATGAGTCAGAATTTATATATTTTTTTCTTACACAATTAATCAATAAGTTTCCAATTCAATTCAAGAATAAGAATTGTAAATCATCAGGAGTCAATTTATTAATAGCCCCTTCATCATGATTTATTGTAGCATTAATCATATTTGCTTTCTTCTCTTGTAATTCAATAATTTTCAGTTCTATACTATCTTCAATACAAAATCTTGTAATTTTAATTGGTCTTTTTTGACCAATTCTATGAACTCTATCCATTGATTGCCATTCAACACTTGGATTCCACCATGGATCCATCAAAAACACTTGTGATGCTTCACATAAATTCAATGCAACACCACCAGCTTTCAAACTTACTAAAAATACTTCAACTTCAGTATTTTCCATAAAAAATTTAATTGTATTATCACGTTGTTGTGGTGACATTGAACCTTGTAATTTGACAGTTTTGAAACCAGCTCTTTTCAATCTCCATTCAATTAAATCCAACATTGATGTAAATTGAGAAAATACAATTGATTTTATTGTATGTTTATCTGATCTTAATTTATATAATTCTTCACATAATGCTTCAATTTTTGTACTCAGTCTCCATTCACCATTATGAGAACCTGATTTTAATCTATTTACAATTGATGCTTTTGAAAATAATTCTTCATCAACTTCTAATGCTGGTTGTTCTAAATCAATTGATAAACCAATATGACAAACTGGACATTCTAATTTATTTTCTTTACCAGCAAATGATTCAACATATTCTGTTATACACATTCTACAGAATCTATGACGACATTTGGATTCAATTGGTTCTTCAGCTTCATCATCACATAATTGACACATTATAACTCCATCTAATACATCTTGACTTATAGCTCTTGCACCAGCTTTTTTCAACACTAAATCTGGATGATCAGCAATTTGTCTCATTCTTGTAATTAATGTAAAAATATTAGCATAATTATTTAAAACAACCCCTTCTGCAACATAATCATTAAATTTTCTTTTTGAATCAGAATATAATGATTGATATAAATCTTTTTCTTCTTCATTAAAACGATCACGTCTAATTTCAACAATTCTTGGTGGTAAACCTAAATCATCAGCTCTTTCAAGTTTAGTTCTTCTTAACATTATATTACCTAAAAATAATTGAATTCTTTCAAAACATTCTTTTCCTGCTCCATCAAAACCAAATTTAATAATTTGTTTCAACATAAAATGATTGAAAAAATTTGTATGTAACATTGGTGAATGTGAACATATATCACAAGTTCTACCATTTGAAAATTTCCAATCTTCACTATTACATTCACATTTTGTACAAAAATATTTATGAAATGGTGATAGTTTCATATATCTAATTAATGAATACATTTCACCAATTCTATTTTGTAATGGAGTACCGGATAAACACCATCTTTTTTTAGTATTCAATTGATTAGCAGCTCTTGATGTATTTGATGTACGATCTTTAATATTATGAGCTTCATCTAATATCACTCTATAAAATTCAATATTATGTATTGGTGATTTTTCTTTAACTAAACCATTTTTTCTTCTAAATCCATATTGTTGTCTTCTATAACTTGATTCTAAAACTGAATAACTGGTTAATATAACATCATATTCTAATAAATCTTTAATTTTATTAGTTCTATTGGCACCATGATATAAGCATACTTTCATTTCACCATCAGTATGTTTTTCAATTTCATGTTTCCATTGCATTAATGCAACAGTTGGTCCTACTACTAAATTTGGTTTTTTACTTCGATCATGCATAAATAGCCCTATAGTTTGAATTGTTTTCCCCATACCCATTTCATCAGCTAATATACCACCCTGAAACTCACCTTCTTCTTGTTTGATCAACCAATTTAATCCTTCTAATTGAAACGGTAACATTTTAAGTGTCATACCTTCAGGATGTGGTGCTCTTTCTGGTTGGATACGGTCTCTTGTAGCTAGATGTGGGAAAGTGGTTTTCAATTCTGGATGATGTTCAAATAATCTATTGGTATTTCTTTCATAAGGTGATATCTTTGGTGGTTTTCTTTTTGCTGGTGTTTTTCTTTTCTTTTTAGGTGGTGGTGATGGTGCTTTTTTCTCAGCTAAGGGTATATCTGATAACTCTGATTCTGATAGATTTATGGCATTATTTGTTGTTGAACCATCTCGATTAATTTGTGATTCACTCACAACTTGTATATCTTCGTCGCTTGAGCCTGCACTTTCTTTATCTTCCTCTAGTTTAAACTCTTCATCATCATCAGAAGATTCATTCTTGACTTTTTTATTTTTCTTATTACCATTTGAACGCGTTTGTTCACGAGGTTTCCTTTTCTTAACTGGTGTAGGATTATTTGCAAAAGTATCCAGATCTATTGCATCATCGGATTCATCACTGATTTCAACGTATGAAGTATTGGTGGCAGTTCTTCTGGTTGGAGTTCTTCTTCTTTTTTTGGATTGTTTATCGTCAATAATAAATCCTCCAACATCTAAATCTAAATCTGATTCTTCACTCATGATTATACTGATAATGAAAAAAAAAAATTGATAAAGCAAAAAAAGAAGTTTGCTTACTTAAAGCGCAACGAAATGGTAGCATTTTGCTTAGCAGTGGTTCGAACCAAATACGTCCCTCATAGTTAATATGGAATAAAATTAAGACCATCGTCGTTAGACCAAATTGCGCTTAATTTGCAACCATTTGTAATTTGCATTCAAAAGAAATTTTCATCTTGTGTCTTTTGTGTAACAAAGATGATTCAAAACGTTTTTGTTCAAACAATCACAATTTAACAACATTAATCAAGAAATTATTTTATATAAATTGTGAATACATATGAATTGTTTCTCAAAACTTAATCAGATCTTCTATTAGCTGAAACTTAGAATGGTAATTTGGTTTTTAGATTCAATCGAGCGCTTTGCCAACTATCTAAGTTTCTGTCAAATTTTGGGTATTTTCAGCTTAAAAATAAAAAAAAGAAAAATTTTAAACTTAGTGAAGCTTTGATGTCATTTGGTATATATGTTAGGAATTGATTTATTCAGACGAAAGATCAGTTAAAATCAAAATTGTAAGAAGTTGTGGTATGATTAAGTTCTGATTATGGTAGTTTACTCTAAAATTTTGAATTTAGTTAAATTATGTCTTTGTTTGAAAGGTTAGTATACATAAAATTATTTTATTTAAGAGAAACGACTAAGAGTCTTCCAGAACATACTATGCCTTAGTATTGGCCCAAAACGACATTTGGAAAACAAAAATTCGATATTAATTATGGTACTACTTATGGATCTAATTCTAATTTGAAATATATCGTCAACAATGATAGTTCCAGTAGAGAATAACTTATCTAAGGATTGATGAATAATCATTTCTAATGTAAAATTAAATAATATACAAATAATAGAATGCAAAGGTTTTAAATTCATTAAATATTACCAGAAGCAGCAGCTTTTTCTGATCTTTCAGCATCAAAAAGGAAATCAAAATAAGATTTATCAAATTCATGAACTCTAATAAACCCATCTTCTCCTCCACTTGCATAACCAGTACCTTTTGGATGAACAGCAACGGTATTTAAAGGACCAAAATGACCTTTTACTCTACCAATTTCTTCTTCAAAAATTTTATGATAAAATCTAGCTTCAAATTTACCTTGTGATTCGGCAGTAGTTGTAACATTTCTTGCTTCTTGACCACCACCTAAAATTATAAAATCTTTAACTGGTGTAATTGTAGCAGTATTCATTGGAGCATCAGCTTTAAAAGTTTTTAAAATTTCAAATGTTTCAACATCAATTAAAGTTGCTGTTTTATCTTTTGAACTTGTAATGAAATATGTTTTATCATCTGAAAATTGAATATCAGTAATTGTTAAAATTTTTTCATCAGAATCTATACCATGAGCTTGAACAGTTTGTAAAATTTCACCAGTTTTTGAATCATATTTATTTACAAATCCATCATCTAAACCAGCAATTATGAATTCATTATCAAAAATTGCCACATTTGCTTTTGAATGTTGTTTATCAGTTTCTATAATTAATGAAGGTTTTAAATCTTGATTTGATAAGTTTGAATCGTCTGTTTTTAAATCAAATACGGATATAGTACCAATATGACCCATAACTTGATCTGCTATAGCTAATAATCTTTTACCATCTGATGAAAATGCAACTCTTCTTACTGGTGATGGAGATTCCCATGTAAATACACATTCTCCAGTTTCAACTTTCCATAATTTTATAGCTAAATCACCACCTCCAGTAGCACATAACTTAGTTTCTGGATCAACGTCAATCGACCAAATTACCCCTTGATGTCCTTCTAAAGTACCTAATCTTTCACCATTTGAACTATACCAAATTGAGGCTGCATTATCTTTGGCTACTGAAAATAATAAATCCCCTTCTCTATTATATTTAACTTGAGTTAAGGAACGCTCGTGTCCCATTAACTTTATAGGTCTCATAGCCATTATTGATAGTTTATGATTAAATGAGTTTTACGATTATTGCAAAGTGAAAAATTAAAAAAATTTTTAGTCGTGTATACACACTGGAAAAGCTACCACATATAAATATATACAAAGAAGTGATAATCATAATTCATATATTAAGAAGATAACTAAACTCTAATTGTGAGTTGTAGATGATACACTAATTGAAATTTGATAAACCTCAGCCAATTGCTTTTGAACGTGTATTATTTCTTTCCTTGTGCTTTCGCCAAAGTTTCAGCTTCTTTCTTTGCATCAGCTATAATAGGGTTAGTAACTCACTGAAAATATAGAATCATTCTTTACATACCTGCAGCTTGTTTAGCTCTCATTCTTTCTGCATCGGTTTCCATTCTTTTTGTTTTATCACCTTGTTTTTTATTTTTATTCTGTTCTTCTTGCTTTTTCAAATTCTTAGCTCTTGCTAAATCTCTTTGATTACCTCTAGCCATATTCAACTATTCAATGATTCAAGTGTTGATTCTATTGAGATACCACTCTCCAAATAGGAATTTCTAAAATGGATTTGTAGATTAAAATTTCAAAAAAAAATCTTATGCAGGTTTAGAATTATGAATAGATTAAACGATTTAAATGATAAATTACAAAATATGAATAAAAACACACATCTAACTTTCCCATCAGCAAATTCAGCTCAAAGAGTAGCAGCTTCAAATTTGATACCCAATAGACAAGAGCCAGGTAGAAGAAAAGTCATATTACAACCTGGTCATTCACCATTAGATTGGGCACAATTAAATAAATCAACACCAAGATATAAATTAAGAGGTGTTGATCCAAATACTCCTCCACCACAGTATGTCAAAATAAATAAAACTGAACTACAGAAACATAAATCTATAAATGATTGTTGGACATGTATAAATGGTAAAGTATTTAATATAACTCCATATATAAACTTTCATCCTGGTGGTGTTGATGAAATTATGAAATGTGCAGGTAAAGACGGTACAAGTCTATTCAATAAATATCATAGTTGGGTAAATGCTGATCGAATGTTGGAAAATTGTATAGTGGGGATATTTGTTAATTAATTACTAGATTTAATTTCCAATCATGCTCTTCTGTAGGTATATCATTGAGTAATTGTTCTTTTAAGGATAATCCAATTAAATAAGGTAGTTTGTTAAACTTTTTGTGGTAAGTGGATAAAAATTCATCATAAAACCCAGCTCCATGACCTAATCGTAGGTTTGTATTAGTAAACGCTACACCAGGTAATAATATTATATCCAATTCACCATCATTTAGAACATCTTCGCCAGAAGTTGGTTCTAATAATTGAAATTTACCTTGTGGTTTCAAATCCAATACATCTTGAAAAGTTGGTATTTTAATCATTGATAAATAATTTAATTTCCTATTTGGAGCTGTTTCATAATTGCATTTCGGTAGGTATACTTTTTTATTCAAATCAAAGCAAGATTTTATAATATCTAAAGTTTTGACTTCCAGATCTGGCATATTCATGAATATGGCGATTGAATTTGCATTTTGGAATATTGAATTTGTTAGTAACTTCTTCTGAATTGAATTAGATTGTTGATTTAATGATTCTTGAGAAATCAACTTTAATCTTGATTTCAATTGTTTCCTTAGTTGTATTTTAGCTTCTTTTATTGACATATTGGTAGCAGCAGTTAATTTTTTTTTAGGTTGTGTTGTCAATTATCAAAATGGATTTCGAATTAGAACCATCATTAAAAGATTTAGTTAATCAAGATACTTTAAAATGGATCTTTGTTGGTGGTAAAGGTGGTGTAGGTAAAACTACCACATCATCATCAATAGCTGTTCAATTAGCTTTACAACATCCAAATGATGAATTTTTATTAATTTCAACTGATCCAGCTCATAATTTATCAGATGCATTTTGTCAAAAATTTGGTAAAGATGCTAGAAAAGTCGAAGGTTTAAGTAATTTATCATGTATGGAGATTGATCCAGAAGCTGCCATGAGTGATTTACAACAACAAGCTCAACAATATAATAATGATCCAAATGATCCATTAAAATCAATTATGAATGATATGACTGGATCAATTCCTGGTATTGATGAAGCATTATCATTTATGGAAGTTTTAAAACATATCAAAAATCAAAAAGTTAATGAAGAAGATTCAAAAGATAAAATTTCTTATAAAACAATTATATTTGATACAGCACCAACTGGTCATACATTAAGATTTTTACAATTACCAAGTACTTTACAAAAATTATTAGGTAAATTTCAACAATTAAGTGGTAAATTAGGACCAATGATGAGTATGTTAGGTGGTGGTGGAAATTCTCAAGATATGTTTGCAAAATTAAATGAAGTTGAAAAAAATGTAACTGAAGTTAATGAACAATTTACAAATCCAGATTTAACTACATTTGTTTGTGTTTGTATATCTGAATTTTTATCATTATATGAAACAGAAAGAATGATTCAAGAATTAATGAGTTATAAAATGGATGTTAATTCAATTGTTGTTAATCAATTATTATTTGCTGATGATGATGAAAATCCTTGTACAAGATGTGTAAGTAGATGGAAAATGCAAAAGAAATATTTAGATCAAATGGGGGAATTATATGAAGATTATCATTTAGTTAAAATGCCATTATTAGGTACTGAAATTAGAGGTATTGATAATTTAAAAAAATTTTCAAAATTTTTAATTGAACCTTATGATCCAAAAAAAGATAGAGGTTTAATTACAGAAATGAAAGAACAATAAATAGATTATGTCTTTATAGATTTTAAATTGTTTATCTATTACGTCTAATTTGTTTTCTATCAACTCTTTCATAATATAACATATAAACCGTTTGTTCTTCAGCTAAAACTGATGCTGTTGAAACTTCTGATACATTAGCATCACTGATTCTCCAATAAGGATTTGTAATTAAAGAATTGATTTTTTTCATTTTAACTTTCTTTTCTGGTTTTTGTGATTGTTGTTCTTGAAATTGTTTTTTAAAATTTGCACTTGCAAATGCATCATCAAAATTATTCTTACTTGGATCATCAACTAAAATTTCTGCAGGAGTTTGTAATCCAGATTGAATAATTTCTTCAACATTTCTTGGTTCTGCTTGAATAACTGAAGGTCTACGACCCATCAAACTTGAGAATCTATGACGGAATCCTTCATCATTATCAGAACTACCACTTGATGATGATCGTTTTGAAACACTACAATGTATATCACCATTTAAATCATCAATAATTTCTGGTGATAATTTGAAAATATTTCCATCTTTATCTTTGACAAACAATGGTTTATGTTTGAAACATTCATAATGTCCTTGAGTATGTGAACCCATATGTCTAATAACTGCACGTAATCTATATTTATAAATGTCGTTTTCATTAAATTTGAATCTTTTGAAATGTTCTTTTAAGTCATCAGTTTGTTTATCTGTGATTGGTGCATGGTTTATATGATGATTTGATGAATCACTAGGTCTAATTGTTGTAGAAGTAGTGATTGTTTGAGGAATTGATTCTTGTGATGTAACTGATGAGTTATCTTCCAGATCAGTTAGATCTTCAGTTGATAATCCATTTTCAGTAGCTGTACCATCATCAGTTTCATCATCAAACTCTTCTTCTTCTTCTCCTTTTTCATCGAAATCTCCTCTTTGAACATCTTCATCTTCCATATCATTTTCATCATTTGTTAAAATACCAGATGAGGTAATTTTATTCATTAGTTTTTCTTCTTCATTTTGACTTATATTTTGAAATTGTTTCAATTTTTCATGATATTCTTTACCGATAGATAAAGTTAGATGATCGCTAAATTTGATTCTACATGAGTTTCTGGTGATTACTTGACCATCAAATGAAGATCTTGATAAATGTAAACCAAAAATCTTTGGTGGTTTCAAAATTTGTGATTTTTTTTGTACAGTGGAAGTAATTTGTGAAATATCAATACTTGAAACTTTATAATTTTTGATATAATTTTCCAATGGTTCAGGAATATCTTCATTTATACATAAACCTGAATTACTATGTAAGTTGAAAATTTGTCTTATAAAATTTTCTTCTTCATCAGGAATTTGTCTTGATATATGTTCTTCATTTGAATAAATCTTATTAATTCTACATTTTAAACATTGGTAACCTTCGATTAATTCTTTTTCATTATCTTCTAATAAATTCTCTAAATCTGCAATTTGTGCCATTGGTACAGGTAATGTTAATATTACGAATGGGGTAAATAAAGGTTTTGAAACACCATGACATGATAGACAAGTCATTTGACTCAAGATTAATCCATCAAATGGGAATTCAGGTACTGAAATTTGTTCCAATTCACTATAATCTTTTGGATTTGGATGATTTTTTAATATAGTATGTAAATTTAATGTTATAAATCTAAGAAAACTTTTCAATTTTAAATTTTCATTTTCTAAAGTTTCATTAATCAATTGTGTTAATTCATGAGCATCATGTTGAGATCTTGAAATTTTTGCATTAAATATAGTTTCTAATTCATGTAAAAAAGTCCAAACACTAATAGTTCTTGATGTTAATTGGGTTTCTTGTAATTTTTTAACCATCTTTGCCATGGCTATATGTAATGGAATATCAAATTTGGTATTTGCTGATTTAAATTTTGAGTTTTGTAAATTTTTATTCAATTCTAATCTTAATTTAACTAATTCATCTATATTGATATGTCTATCAACTATGAATTTATACAATTGATTAAAACTAGTAATGAAATTGTTAAGATATTCAGTTAAGGACGGTAAAGATGAATAAGCTTGTAATGAAGAATTTGCAAAACAATCATTTCTTAAATTGATTAAACCAGTAATATTTTTATCAGGACGTTTAGAAAACATTTTTTGTTGATCTTTAGTAAAGGATGGTAATAAAATATAAATTGAAGTTGAAATTAATAATAAATTTAATAAAAATAATTTTTGTTGATTTGGGGATTTCAGATACCAATATTTAATTAAAAAATTTGGTATGAATGGAATAGTTGGTAATAATTGTTGCGGTTGTTGAGGATGCTGTATGTAAGATAAGTCTTTATTTGTTATTAGATATTTGACTTGGGTCCATATATTATCCATAAGATAATAGTACAGCGAATAATTGGTTGTGAATGATAAGAATTAATAATTTATTGCCAATTAAGCAAAATTGAAATTTATTTTTTATGCACCGAATACAAACAAATTATGTAAGTAGTTACGTAATTGTTTGATTCCACACAATAGAAAATTGGGTCTTAGGTGGCGAATTATAATTAAATTTTCTACCCCTAGTATCTGAAGCTTACTATTTGTAGTTCTATTGAACTATTTATGTTTATTTAAAAGAAAAATCGAATCCGTTGCAACCTAATTTAAATTTGTTGGGGAAAACTTGATGTTGTTAGATTATGTCATTGTGCATATTGAAATTTAACCCCAATCTTAGCCAAAAATCAGTTTTATTATTTGTAGTGACAAGTAGATCGCTATGAGTTTAAGCTAATTTGAGGATTATGACTGTTAAAACAGAAACGAATGATTCGTTTGACACTTTTTGCTGCAAAATGTGAAAAAAAATCAATTTTTATTACGCATTGATGGAGATAAGTGATTTTGTAGCCGATCTCACAGAAAAATTTAACTGGCATTTTTGAATTGCATTTCATGAAACTTAAAAAATTCGAGAATCTTAATAAGCAACATGTCTTCTGGCATTTTGGATCTTATGCTTTGAATGAAAGCTATATAGGCTTAGAAAACTGAGATGGTTTTACCCTATGTTTTGGTTCACGGGTCAATCTATGTTTACCTCTTGTCATGATGATAAAATCATTCACATGGACTTTTCAATGTAGCAATACTCTACAACATTTTCAATCATTTTATTTGAATTGAGTTCATTCAAAAATTTTTTGAGTTTACGATCATTCAAACCATAATTTTGTATATTTAACTAATCCATCCTAATTTCTTCCCAATAATTAAGAACTGTTATTGGAGTAGATTATAAATCAGGGCAGTCTTTTAGTGATACTCTTTTTATATCCTGAGGAACTTTCCAATCTGAATCTATTCGACAAGCTAAATGTAAAACTCTTAACTTAGTTGGTAATTTAAATGACTTTAGAATTTTGACATTTGATGCTTCAATAGTAAATTCTTTTATGTTTCTTGGTAATATGACTTTTCCATTTAAAAAAGTGAGTTTGCGATTTGAGTCCATGCCATCTTCATCGATTAAATAATCAACATCTTCAAAAAAAAAACTTTCTAAACTTGGTAAATTATATTCATCATCAAAAAGATTGAAAGGAAATGAACTAACTCCAATTTCCAATTCTCTTAAATTCATTAAATTCTTTAAACGATCAAAGCTTTTAATATTCCAGCTTAAATTTAATGTTTCTAAGGTATCAGGAAATGAGAAATCTAAATCATCAGTCATTTCAACCCGAAGTTTTAAATGTTTTAATGATTTCATTCTTGAAAATAACTGCTTAACATCATCAAACTTGAATTGAAATCCTTCTCTCATATTACTATCATCGAATGCCATACTTTCAAATGTTAATTCTAAATCTTTTATATCTGTATCATTAGTAATTTGTTGAATTCGAGTAAATTGTCTTACTTTCCCATTGATTGTAGATAGATCACCAAACCATAAATCTGAATAATGCAAATCAACAGGTTTCGTAATGTGTTCCATAAGTCCAAGCACATCATTATAAGCATACTCATCTTCATCAAAATCTTTTGTATCTATTATAACACTATTATTATCGATTAAATTGTATAATTCTTCATCAAATTCATCAGGTAGTTTATCGAAATAAATCAATCGTGGTTTGAAATCATATTTATCCATTAATTTAGCTAAAACTTTAACTGATGGACATGTTTTAAAATTCTGCCACGTAGTCTCATTATAAATACTAAATCTTGATACTCTTGTTGAATCTTAGGTGGCCATCTTAATAATGCATTTTGGAATACTTGATGCGTCACTTTTGGATCAAGCCGTTCTGATTGTTTTAATAATTGATAAATTCTAGGTAAGGTATTTTCAAATAATTTTTTACCAATAGGAATTGGTTGTAATAGAGTGAAGGATAAGTTGTTGTCAAGATAAGCTGTGATTTGATTAAAATGAGATGTTGATTCTTGATTTGAGTTATTCATTTTTATCAGTTGATAAAGCTGTGAAAATATTTTTAAGCGCGTTGTTGCAAAATTAGTTTTGAAATTGTGTCTGCATAAATCACCTTTTTGAGACTCCAAAATGTCTTACTTGAAACGTTATCTTCATTTTTTGATAATCCTGCACTGCAAGATGCTAATTAGATAAAAGTTTCTTTCAAAGAATAACTCAACTGCTATGAGGAATCAAAATCAAGGCATATCTCATATCTTAAGTGTATTACCTTACAGGGAAATTTATACGTTATTATGTATATTAAAAATTTATAATTTTCATCGTTGCAAAACCAACAGTTACAATAATAGAATAAGCAATTAATGAAGAAGGTATACCTCTAGTAATAAAGATTTTAACCAGCATATAAGGTTCACCAAATTCATTACTTATAGACATTGCAGTCATATTTGGGAATCCTGAACTTATTAATCCCATAGCTGAAGAACAAATTAATGCAGAAATCATAATTAATAAATTTGGATGTGGTTCTTCCATATTATTACCAATTTCTTGCATTAAAGGAACAACAATCAATGCTGCTACTGTATGACTTACAAAAGTAGCCATTATTAAAATTAAAAATCCAAATGTTAAACTAACACCAAATAATGAAAAATCTTCAACTTGTTTTTGAATAGATAATGCAATTGTATTTAATAAACCTGAAGATGCAACTGCTTTACCTAATGCAGTACCACCCATTGCCAAAACCACAATATTCCAAGGATAATTATTAAAATCTTCAGTTGATAATAAACCAGTACCGAAGAATAAAATAATTGGAATTAATGCAATTATACCCATTTCACCAAAGATACCAGTTAATTTAGATGCAATACACCATAACAATATTGTAATCATTGTAACTGAAATTATATACCATTGAACACCAGAAAATTTATCATCTAAAACTCTAATTGCAACTAATCTAGTATTTTGTGAATTACAATTAAATGTAACTAATAAAAAGATCCAAATTAATAATAATGATAATATACAAACTGGTAATGCAATTATAAACCATTGTACCCATGAAGGAGCAGGATCCATTGAACCAATAGCAATCATATTTTGAGGTGATGCAATTGGTGATGCCATACCACCAATATTTGAAGCTAATGCAATACCTAAGATCAATGCATTTATAAATTTTGAACCTTTTGGTAATGTTCTTAATAATGGTTGAATTAATGAAAAACATAATACTGGTGCTGCAACATTTGAAACCCACATTGATGCAAATAATGCAATTCCCATAATTGTTAATAATACAACAGAAGGATTTGTACCAGCTTTTGAAAGAATCCAAGTTGAAATTAATTTTGCAATATGATATTTTGATAATGCAGCAGCTAATGTGAACCCACCTAATAATAATAATATAACAGAATTCCACATTGTTGACAAAATATATTTTGATGCATTTATTGAATCCATAATTGATCCATCATCATTTTTGACAACATTCAAAAATACAATTAATAAAGGTATCATTAATGAAGTTACAAATAAAGGAATTGCTTCAGTTGCCCATAATAATGATGCACATATTAACATTGCAAAACAATTCTTTTGAGCAGGATCTTGAAATGGTGAAAATTTTAATAACACAATTGTGATTATAAATATGATTAATAATTTAAGTACAACAGGATTTGTTAATGAAATATTGAATTTATTTATTAATTTTTTATCTTCTTTTTCCTTTGTGGTTGTTCTATCGACAAGTTTTGAATTTGCTGCATAAGTTTTTCTTTCTAACCCAATCATATCTCTCCAAACTGTATTTCTTTCCCAAACAACATGCTCTCTTAAATGAATGGATAATTCTTGTTTTGCAGTTTCAAAGTCATCACCATGATTACAGATCAATGCATATAATTTAATCAATGCTTCTAGTCTTTCATCAACTTTTTGTATTGTTGTTGGTTTAAAAACATATGAATTATTTGGTAGGTTCTTAAGATAGTCATCTTTAATTGAAGTATTTAATGATTTATCAAATTTTTTACAAGCTTTTTTAAACCCTGTTTGATTTAATTCTATAAAAGATTTTAATTCTGATAAAGTTGTGAATAATCCAATGATTCTTTTTCTTAAAATAATTCTATTTTCACTGAGAAGAACTAATTGTGGTGGCATATTATCAGTACGATTTAACTGATCCCAAACTTGTGGAGATTTAATTGATTTTAAATAATCATCAATTGATCTTGTTTTTGATAAAGTTGGTGCTATATCATTTGATTTTTTTTTTATAATAGGTGAGGACTCGGATCTTCTTACTTGTCTACCTCTATATGGAGTTTCTTCGTCATCTTCTTCATCATCATCTTCATCATCTGGTTGTGTAAATTCTGTATCAGGATCAGTTAATAGATTATCATCTTCAAGATTATGTTTTTTCTTATATTTCCCATCATTTAATACCAAGGATTCATCTATTTCTTTTTCAAATGATTCAATATCTGCCATTAATTCATCAATACTTTGGAAAATAAAACTTTCTTGTTGTTGATAAAAATTATCAATCTTTTTCAATTCGGAATTCAAAGCTACAATAAATACATTTGAAGGTGATTCTCCAGATCCATTTAAATCGCCAGTACTTGAGTAATCATTTGAAATTAAGTGGGACCCTTCTAAATCAATATCTCCATCACCTTGTGATTTTCTTCTTAATGATTCTCTTTGTAATGAATATATTAATTTTTTTAAAGAAGTATATGAAATATATTTACTACTCCATTCAGGAACAGCATTAAATTGTAATGAATGTGAAAACTTCATTAATCAATTAATGATTAAAAATCAACAATTTTTTTTTTCTATGGTTACTTTTTTTTGCAATCTCGTGTCACACCAGATTCATGATCTGGAATTAGTTTTGAATGTCAAAAATATCGTCTGAGTCTGATTAGATCGAGGCTATAAATGACTTATGGATGTTGTTGTACAGAAAATAACCTTCAGAGTAGATAGAGGAAAGTCAGCAATAATGGTACCTATCGAGTCAATTTACGCATCAATTTAGTGCAAAAACGCTTTTGTAACTAAAAATAGTATTGATAAAAGGTGACTATACAACAATTAATGTACCTCTAACTCTGACTATTTGGAATATTTCGGTAAGTTGTAGGAGGTTTACATAATTGTGAAATACTGCGAATCTCTAAGAGTGCTTTTCTAGATGTAATGATGCTAGAGTACATTGTAAATTCTACTACAACCACTATTTTCAGAAACCAAGACTCTGCTGTTCTCATCTAACAGTAACTCTCATTAAGATAATCTTGAATTTCATAAAAGCACTGATTGACATTCGATATTGTCTTTGAAATATTTCAAAATTCTAATTTCATATTCGATCAAGTACTCATAACCTAAATCGCAGACAACAGCTGTACTCAATGATCAATTAACAGCCTTTAAGTCGACGCAAATGATTTCTCGATGGCTGGAAATGTTGAAGATGAATTTCTTAGCAACCATAACGAAGAATTAAACAATACAAAAAATCGAGCAAAGCAAAGAAAAAAATATATAAAACTTGCAACTATCAACTATCAAATTATCTTAAATTAACTATCACCAAGGTTCATACTCATATCTCAATTGATTTATTCTAATAATGGATTTTTGTTTCTTTCTTGTTGGTTGTATGTATTATCAAGCATATCATATGATTCAATAACTAACAATAATTCTAGTTCAAGAATTTAATAAACCTTTACCAGATGTAGGTAATGTTGCATGTTACTGTGGTCATTGTCATAATCAAACAGCTTTTGCAAATAGAACCATTAATTGTGTCACATTATTTTTTATTCCAGTTTTACCATTTTATTATCAAAAAAGGCTTAAGTGTAATACATGTGGAACAACAGGAGGACTTGATAAAACAGCAATAGATCGATTGAAAAAAGGTGAACCCGTTGCTATCGGATAAGACTATAATTTTAGAGTTTATAAAGAGAAAAGTATTGAAATGTAATATAAGGTGATTTAATTTTTTTTTTTTATCCTGTTACAATGAATTAAGATATGTCAAACAAAGAATTATGTGGGATTCAAATGTCAAATGTCAACCGTCGGATATTAGATTAGTCAGATAGATGACGTTGACAAATTAAACTTTTTAGGTTTCCATATGATGTGATTTGGTTGATCATATCTTTTTATATTTTTCTCCACAACAGCCGTTCCTAAAAG
The DNA here is from genome assembly GCA_030564645.1 of Insectozyma morakotiae. Classification (NCBI taxonomy): domain Eukaryota; kingdom Fungi; phylum Ascomycota; class Pichiomycetes; order Serinales; family Debaryomycetaceae; genus Insectozyma; species Insectozyma morakotiae. Next base: position 260,450 of record JAKTYD010000002.1, read on the forward strand.
CTTTTTTCTACCCTTTCTAAAATAATCCAATTGGATTAATGGGAAACTAACCAAATGAGTTAATTTCAATCCGTTTAAACCATTTACAATATATAGTTATGTTTCCTAATTCACTATACTGTTTAATTTTCTTTTGTTTTCTCTAATTTCTTAATGTGATCATCTGCAACCAAACTTCACTTGTGTTATTCTGCCGCATAATCCATTTTCACAATGATCAATACATTAATTATCCCTTATTTATTCATTGACTTGTATTATAAATAGGGGTAGAAATTACCCCTATTATTTCAATTCATCATCATCTTAATCATACAATTTCAAATTAATTTCTATTTTGCAACCAAAACAAAAAAAATATAATATTTTATTATGAGTTCAGCAGAAACTATTATTCAAATTTTTAAACGTAATAAATCCGTTGACACAAATTCAGTACCACCAGAAGTTGACATTCATTTAACAAGTCATGGTAGTTCTTGGTTATGGGCTGCATTTGCTTTATTTGCATTATTTGCAGTAGTTCATGGTTTTATTTATTCATTTGTCAGTGTTCGTAAATCTGGTTTAAAAAAAGCTTTGTTGACAATTCCATTATTTACAAATGCAGTTTTAGCTTTTGCTTATTATACATATGCTTCAAATTTAGGTTATACATGGATTGAAACAGAATTTCATCATGTTACAACTGATCGTGGTATTGGTAATCGTCAAATATTTTATTTGAAATTTGTTGCATACTTTTTAGCATGGCCATTAGTTTTAACATTATTCTTGATCAATACAAATACATTATTATCAGAAAGTAATAATGATGATTTAATTAAAAAATTTGTCTCCATAATTTCCCAAATTTTTACAAGAATTTTAGCAATTGAAGTATTCGTTTTAGGTTTATTAATTGGTGCTTTAATTAGAACAAGTTATAAATGGGGTTATTTCACATTTGCAGTTGTTGCACAATTGTTTGTTATTTATTTAGTTTGTGTTGATTTACATAAATCATTTACCAGTGCAAACAAGAGTTTATTTGCAAATTTGATTATAATCTTTACAATAATACCATGGGTTTTATATCCAATTGCTTGGGGTTTAAGTGAAGGTGGTAATGTAATTCAACCAGATTCAGAAGCTGTATTTTATGGTATCTTAGATTTGATTACATTTGGTTTAGTTCCAATTTGTTTAACATGGATTGCTATTAATAATATTGATGAAGATTTTTTCACTAAGATTTGGCATTTCCATTTAAGAGATGGTGGTCGAAGTGATGGTGTCATTGATCATGAAAAAGAAGTTGGATCTACAACTCCAAGACATTCTGGTGATACAGCTGTTGCACCAGCTGGTGTTCCATCTACTGTTGATGAAGCTGAAGCTATAAACCGTGAAGAACCACGTGAAGAAATCTAAATATGATATCCTAATAATGTAACTTAATATATAATGTGTTGTTTTGTTTAATAGTTGTATATTGCGAATATTTTACTTGATTTTATACTTGCACATTTGATAGCGCGCATGGCAAACTAAAAAAACTTCCATATTCGATATGCCAGCTCCCACGATTAGACATCAACCTCCAATTCAACAATTGATTACCTTAGCCAAGACTCAACAATTCTATTGGTTCTTAGGCCATGTGTTTGGATTGTTATTCTTTGTATTGAATACTATAACCGGGTTTTTCAGTCCAAAATCTTCATTGAGATATTATAGATTTTCATTATTATCAATTATTTTAACATACTTGATTGTAATCAAACAAGTTCATTTCAAGAATGGATTCACTTTGAATCCAAGATTAATTAAAGACGAGAATGTACAATATTTATCATTAGCTACAATTTTTTATCTTGCAAGTTTTAAAATTGGACAAACTCCTTCATCATTATATTCATTTATGATTTATGCTATTTTCCATATTTTAACATATTTCCAAAATCATTTAATTACAATCTTTATTTCAAACATTCCAACTCAACAAAGACTTAATTCAATGATTAACAATTTTACTAAAAATTTCAATCAACAAGCATTATATATAGCTTCTAATGCAGAACTTATATTATTGATCATGTCAGGATTCAATTTAATTCCAAAGTATTTATTATTTGTGTTTAGAAGAAACTTTATTGATTTAACAATTTCAACATTTGTTTTTGTTTCAATTTTAGTATTTAATAAATTTAGATACAATTCAAATCAATATACAAGAACTGTAGTTGGACAAATGGATTCCAAAGTGAGTCAAATGTTGTTACAATTCAATCCAACATTATTAAACACTTATCAAGCAATCAAACATAATGTTGTTTCAAATTTGAATAAAATTGAATTACCAAAAGATGCTTCAAAGAAAAATTAAATTTGTATAGTAATTATATAGAGAAAAAAATTATCAACACTTATCTCATGTCTTCTGCAAGTGTAAAGAAAATTGCTAATGCAAATATATCGATCTTGAATCAATTACTATTGATCCAATTAATAATCAACTTGTTAGTCATAATTGTATATATCATCTTTAGAAGACCTTCATCAATCAAATATTATATCATTTTCAATATTCCAAATTTCATACTTCATTATAATTTAGAATCAACTGGTAGACCAAAATATGTAAATAAGACATTGAAAGTTAATACTGATTTAAATCAAAAGGGGTTGATTGAATATTATTTCGATGTGATTTATTTAACAAATTTCTTTAATGTGGTAATGATCATTTTTGGTAGTAACAAAATTTGGTTTGGATATTTATTAATACCTGGTTATATTACATATGTATTAAGTGGATATATTTTACCATTCTTGAAGAAGAATAATAGTAAAGTTGAACCAACTCAACAACAACCTGTTGATTCTGGGTTAAGTAAACGTCAACAAAAATTACAAGCAAGAAAAGAAAAAGGCCAACAAACTGTTTATAGATAATATATGCATTATTAGAATTTCTAAGTATCGTATTGAACTTTATAGTGTTTTTGTTTGATAAATTATTATACGCATTGGTGAAAAAAAATCTCTTCAACAATTAATATCTATCATGCCAAAAATATCTAATTTAGATAAGTTTATAGAACTATCATCTGACTTATTGGCCAATTATCCAAGCACAAACCTATCAATCACATATACAAACTTACACAAGAAGAAAAAGAAAGACAATGATAAAATAGTAAAAGATTCTAAAAAGCCAACAAATTCAGTTAATTTTAAGTTATTTGAACCAAATTCAGGTAAATGTTTGAAATACAATACAACAAAATCAAAGGAATTATTTAAATTATTAAATTTTATTGGTCCAAGAGGGGTAAATAATCAAAATTGTCAAGTTTTAGGATTGGCAAGTTTAATGACAAATGTAAAATATGAAGATGAAGAAATCAAAGAAGAAAAAGAAAAAGAAAAGGAAATTGTAAAAGAATCAACTCCAATAATTGAAAAAGAATCAACTCCAGCTCCACAACCTTCTAAGAAGAAAAACAAAAAGAAAAAGAAGAAGAATTAATGATAATTCAAAGATCATGATGTTAGATATTGAGAAAATTATGAAAATGTAGAATTAAATTGTAATAATAGCTAGAATATTCAATGCAAATGATTATGATTTAAATAAATTCTTAAATTTTGAAAATATTCCTTCTCTTTTAATATTTGCTTGTGTTGAATTAGTTGTAATGTTTGAATCCAATGGGAAATGTCCAGGAACTCTTGGTGTTTCTTTCTTGTTGTTTGAACTTGGAGTAACAGTACCTGAATTTTCTTCAATTGTAGATTCAGAAGGTTGTTGTAATAAAGTAGGTTTTGGAATTGAATCCTTTGACGTTGGTTCTTTTGAATCCTTAGTAGTTGATGATTCAACTTTCTCATAATCTGATGACACTGGTGGTGAAGAAACTGCAGCAAATGAAGAAGAAGAAGATTCACCTTGTTTTTTGGAATCTTTAACTGGTTCCGGCTCTTCCTTTTCTGGTTTAGATTTTGATTCATCTTCAGTCAACTTATGTTTTTGTTTTTGATCTTCTGTTTCAATTGATTTAGATTCTTGTTTTGGTTCCTCCTTTTCAATTGTGGCTGCAGTTGCAGTTGCAGGGGGTAATAAAACTTGAGTATCTTCCAATTCTTCATCATCGATCAAATCCTTTGCATAAATAACATTATTAGCATTTCCATGCTCATCAGTAACTGTAGCAAATGTATCATTAGTTGACCAATCTCCATCATTAATGATGAATTTGAAAATGATATCTTTTTTAGTTGAAATTGTGATTTTTTGATTAAATGGTGGTGAAGTGATCTTGGGTAAAGATCTTGACCAATCATCAAAATCACCTGTGATTTGTATAGATTGAATATGTTCAACATCATTCAAAGGCCTAAAAGTTAATTAGTATTTGTGGTAGCGATAAGATAAGACAATTGATAAAACTCCGAAATTGAGACATTATCAATATTGAACAGGATTACATACCATTTAATAGTATAGGAATAAGTCATCTTGGAATCACTTGCAATTAGAATTAGATTGAAAAGTTATTATGTTTTTGTACCTTGTTGTCTGGTGATGGTTTTGTTGATCCTTAAATTGATTTTTGAGATAACAAAAAATATAATTAATTATTTATTTTATATAAACCATTTAACTCTAATATACAACAGTAATACTGCAATAATTCTATATACAACCAAACAAGCAATTAATCCACCAACCATTGCACCGAGATCTTGTTTCAAATTATAATACTCTAATACATCTTCACCTGTTCTCAAAAAACATTCACTATTTCCTTCACATTTAAATACTTGACCATCAAATGCTAAATTTGCACAAATCGAAACTGCATATTTCAAAGGATTTACATAATTTACACCTTTAAAAAAATTTGGCATATGTAATGACATTGTACCTGCTTGAAATATAGCTAGTATAACAACTGTTGATAAAATATTTGTTGCAACACCAAGATGATTAAAACAACTATTGACAAATATACCTAATGATTCACCACAATTAATAGACACAAATGCAGTTCCAAATAATGCAAAAAACATTTGTGCAGTTCTTGGTAATCCACATACAAATACAATCAATGCTGAAAAGAAAAAACTTGGTAATATTTCAGTTGGTAATTCATTTAATAAATATGATCCACTAAATTCTAAAACTCCATAAACTCCATCTTTATATTCTTGATAAAATAAATTTCTTTCAAATGGATATAAAGTGATATTATTAACCAATCCAACAAAATATAAATTTAAAACATCTTGAGCTAAACCTAATCTATTCAGTATACCATCTTGAGTGTTTCTTAATGGTGCAAAAAATAATGTATGTACAATTGCAAGGAAAATAGTTTGTCCTGCTCTACTAAATAAACTATCTTTAGCACGAAATGAAGTGATTAATTGTCTTTTAACAATTGTAGGAAATGTAACAAAACTTGGTAATCTTTTATAATAATATTGTGCAAGATTGATATATTCATGAGTTGAAAATTGATGTTTTTCATGCAATCTCCATTGATTAATAAGGTTGGTTATTCTTGCTTGTGATTGTTCTTTATCTTCATCCATTCCAAGTGTAACTAAATCTAATATAAAATCAGCCATATTTTCAGATTTATTTTCATACCCTAATTTTTGTAAATATGGAATAATATCAACTGAAACACCATCATAAATCACTTTACCACCTCTGGCTAATAATAATAAATTACCAAATCTTCTAAACATTTCTTCATTTGGTTGATGAATGGTTAAAATTATTGTTGTTGAATTTTCTTTTGCTAAATCAGCTAATAAATCAAGGATTGTAGCGGCAGTTGAAGAATCTAATCCTGATGTCGGTTCATCAAGAAATAAAATCTTTGGTCTTGATAATAATTGTGTAGCGATAGAAACTCTTCTTTTTTCACCACCTGATATACCTTTAACATATTCAGATCCAACTAATGTATCAGCACAATCCACCAATCCTGTATGTCTTATCAACCTGTTGACTATACTTGGAATATTTTCATGTTCATCCAATGGTAATCTTAATTTGGCTTGATAATATAATGTTTCTCTGACAGTTAAATTATCAATCAAACTATCATGTTGTGTAACATATGCTGAGATTTTACTCAATTGTTGAGCACTAACTTCTTGAATATTATTGATTTTCAAAACTCCAGATTGTTTAAATTTACTTGATTTTGATAATCTATTTGATAAATAATTTAACAATGTAGTTTTACCAGATCCGGAAGGTCCCATAATAACGTTAACTTTATTTGCTAAAAATGTAGCTGATACATTATCTAATAAAACTTTATCCTTGACTGCTAAATTAATATTTTCAACGTTTATATCCAAAGTTTCTTTTGTTTCAGTTTCTTCACTTTTTTCAACAATAACCTTTTCTTCATGTTCACCAATTTTATTACGTTTAGTCTTTGCCATTGCAACGTCAAAACTTTTGAGTAAGATAGCAATACCAGATAAAACATTAAACCCCACAACCCAAGCAACTAAATAACCAATTGGTGGACCTATCCAATTAACTGGAAATCCTAATAATTCAATTTGATAATTACCATGAAATTCTAAACATCTTGGATCAGATTCATTATAAGGACAATCACCAAACCAATTTGTAAATTGATTACCTAATAATGCGCCAAACGCATACCAAAAATAAGCCAAATATTTTACCCATCTAACGTAAACAGGCATTGTTCTAGCATTGACAAAATATCCACAAGCACTATTTTGTAATTGATAAAATAAATTAACTAATAATGATGAGATAGAATAACTTGGAGCTGCAGTGAATAGGAGCATTGATGAACTCATTAAACATAATTGTAAAAGTAAATTGATTGTAAAATATATTCCAAATTTAGAACCGCCACCTAATTCTAAACCCCACATGAAAAATGTAATTATAGAATATATTAATGCCACTGGTAAATCTTCAATAAAAAATTTCCCTAATCTTCTTGATAGAATGAAACCTATTATTGATGAATAATTTTCAGTATATTCACGATAAAAAAATACTCCATCAGTTTCCCATAATCTTTCAATTTCAAAAAACATTGGAACAAATCCAACAACTTCCATAACAGCATACAACATTGAAATAATGGATCTTATACCAGCCAAATCATGTTTTGGTTTATAAAACATCCAACCAATAATTATAGCTACTAAAAGACTCCCAGCGAGTAAAACTAGTAAACTTTTATAATCTCTATAACTTAATAAAAATACTCTTTTTGTAAGTATTTCCACTTCTTTGATAAAAGATATATTATCATCTTTAGGTCTAGCAAATAATTTTAAATTCTTTTTGAAATTGTTTGTTGTTGATTTATCAGTTGGGTTTTGCAATTTCCATTCTTCAACTAATCTATTAATTCTCATGTTTGTTATTTGTTCATTTTCAATAGATGTTGTATCTTTAACTGATAAATCCATTATATAATCAATGATATTTTGATCTTTTGATCTAGTTTCAAGGAAATCTATACCACTAAAGTAATCATTAGCATGTAATACATCACCATAGAAAACTAATCTACCACCTCTTGTTAATAAGCAAATCTTGTCGAATAGTTCAACAATTTCAGGTCTAGGTTGATGGATTGATAATATAATAGTTAAACCATATTTTGGTGATGTTAATTTTTTCAATACATGAACTAATTTAAGTGATGTTGAAGTATCTAATCCAGTTGTTGGTTCATCCAAAAATAATATCGATGGTCTGGCTAATAATTGTATAGCTAATGAAACTCTTCTTTGTTCACCTCCTGATAAAGTAGTTTTATGGGGGAAAGAACTTACCAAACCATCTTTCAAATGGGATAATTCCAACACTTCTAAAATATATTCAATTAATTCTATTTTTTCTTCTTTTGATATTTTTGCTAATCTGAGATCAGCTTGGAACGATAATGTTTCAAATAAGGTTAAGCCTGGTAAAAATAAATCAGTTTGTAATAGATATGAATGTTTTATATGTTTCAAATTCGATTTGAATGTGATTTCTCCTTCAAATTGTAATTTTTTATTCGTTATATTTGTACGTTGTGATAATGTATTAAGTAAAGTTGTTTTACCACTACCGGACCCTCCCATGATAGCTAATAATTGACCTTGGTCTAAATCAAATGAAACATCATTCAAAATTTTGGATTTATTATTTTCTTCAAGATCTTTTTTAGATTTGACTGAAACGGATAAATTTCGTACTCTTAATCCTACTCTTTGTTCAATAGGAATTTCTAAAACGTTTGATTCTTTCATATTGGTTGATTCATTGGATATTGGATAGGGATTGTCTATTTATACTATTTGAGAATGGAATTTTAACTAGCATTAGTAATGAAAAAAATTTAGCCAAGCAAAATAGTTTAACCTAAATTGCGCACATCGCTTCAAAGATGTGGATCTGTACTAACAAAGCAAGGATTCTACTTCGAGATCTGCATTACTATAGGACAATTTAGTTATTGAAGTTACAAAACAGTCATAAATTTTGCTCCATAGTTTTCAAAAGTTTACAAACCAAGACTAAAATAAACTTTCTATTGTTTTATCAGATTGTAGATTTTTCAGTCTAGACAGAATTGTATGACAAATTACTCATATTAGGGATTAACGTCATTCCCACCCTATGAATATTTAGCGAGAGTCATTTGAAACATTGATTCCTTTAATTTGATTTCTTCAAGTGTAGCCTTGCGCTTGCGTTTGAGTTTTGTAACTTTGTGTTTAGCTCAGTCAATATGCGCTTGCGCTTTCTCAATAATCGTGTGCTCAGCAATTTATCGTATTAAAAAATACCACAGTTGCGCTTGCGCTTCTAGCAGTAACGCCGCATCTGAATTTTTATTCCACGTTTATCCGGGATACAAAATAGGAAAGTCATTACATGCTTACAAGTAGAACTATTAATGAATTAGTAGCTTCGATATTGACTCATTTATTAACTATTTGATTACTTTTCCAAAGATAATTTAGCCAATTTCAAAACAGCTTCTTCAGTATTAGCACCTCCAATAAAACCTGAAGCATGAATAAATATACAACCTTCAATACCTGATTTTTCACTCAATTCTTCATCTCTTAATCCTCTTAAATCTTCTGGTAAACCTTTTCTAAATTCAAATGATGATGATGTAACTGATACAGTTGAGACTCTCCATTTTTCAGATGAATCTTTGAATAATACAAATTTTATCAAACCTTCAGCATTGTTTTCTTTTTCAATTTGATATAAATGTTCTTTCCATGGACAAAATTGTTTCAATACTAAGATTTCACCAGATTTATCAATATCCAATCTTTGTTTAAATGCATCTTCAACGATTGATTTTGCAGGTAACCAACTTTTACCATAACCATTTAATAAATTAACAAATACAGTACCCATTAATTCACTACTTTTCAAGAATTGTCTATCAAAATCAGCATCAGTACAACTTTCATTCCAACTTGGATTTAATTTAGATACAATTGAAGGTAATCCAATATTTCTATCATTGAATTTTGGTTCTACATCTTTTGGATAATTATTTACACCATTATCATTTGCATCTATAGATTCAATAAATTCTTTATAAATCTTTTCATATAATGAATTAATTTTATCATCTTCTTGAATATTTAATACTTCTTTTATAATATCTTTACCAAAATGTTTATAAACTAAACCTGCTGATGATAATTTTGTTTTATAATTGTCACTAAATGTAGTATCAAATTCACGTTGATGATGATCGAAATATTTAATTCCATCATATTTACCACTAACATCAACTACAATATCACTTTGTTCCCAATCTTCAGGTTTTCTTGAACGAATCAATTGTGCATCTTTGAAAGTTGGTAATAGTTTTAATAAATATACTGCTAATGATTCATCAGCATGGAATGAGCCAGAATGTGTACAAATTTTAACCATTGAATTATCTAATTTTATCTTCTTTGAAACTGACATTAAAATATGTCTCATCGATTTTTTTAAATTCTTCAATTTTGTACTACAAAAAAAAACTACATCGATTTAAAGCGACGAAAATGGAACAAAAACAGAAAAATCTACGTTACTGATGCGTTAATCTCAACGCCATCTGATTTTTCAGACTTCAAAATTAACGGCTATGAATTCAAATATTAGTGCATTTCAAGATTATCATTTTGTTTTAAATTTCAAAATCTGTTGCACACAAAATACGTGTTTTTTTTTTTTTTTGCAACCTGTTCTAACAAATCAATCATAAACAATCATATCAACAACCAAATGAACTTTCAACAACACAAATGAGTAGATCTTAAGCTGTAAAAAATGACATTCATTTGGAAGATGTACACAATATAATACACATGACGTTCATCCCTGTGAGTTGTTGTCAAACTTGAGCGAACATTGCGGTCAAAGTTCTTGGTAAACATTTTTTTCTGACACTATAAAACCATCAAATTTCAAAAGAAGAAAATGGAAAAGTATATTAAGCAATAAATAAATTTGAATAATAGATGAGCTTGAATATTATAAATTGTAAATTTTATTAAAATTATAAACAAACTATCGTAATTATATCATTAATTAATTAAATGTTGATGATTTTGAAAAAACTATCTAAGCTTTTTCACTTGATGCTGAATCATCCATTAAACCACCATCTTCTTTGTGTTCAACACTCATTTTTCTAGCTAATTCGGCATCTGTAGCAAGAGGAATCTTTGGTTGCCATGAAGTAGATCTCCAAGCTGGAACATGTTCTTCCCACATTTGACCAATTTCTTCCAATCTTTTACCTCTAGTTTCTGGGAATCCAAGTAATACATGAATAAACATAGCAAGACACATAACACCATAAATGATATATGTTCTCCAACTAATATTTTTAAAACCTGTTGGGGTATACATAGCAATAGCAAAATTCAAACACCAATTAGCACAAGTTGAAAGAGCATTACCTCTTTGAGCAATTCTATTATCTCCCCAAATTTCTGAACAATAAACCCAGATACCAACACCCCAAGTACTTGCAAATGAACAAACGAATAAATAACAACAAGCAATAGCACCATTTGAAGCTGATTTTAAATTATCTGGAATTCTAATATTAACAGAATCATTACCTGAATCCGGCCATGGAACTGAATGAGCACCTAAAATACCAGCAAGACCAAATTGGAAAGCCATCATGAAAATTGCACCACCCATTAATAATGGTCTTCTACCAACTTTATCTAAAAAGTATAATGCAGGAACAGTACATACAGTATTTAGAACATATTGAATTGATGAAGCAACAAGATTAGCATTACCTGATTTTCCAGCCCTAAAAATATTAAGTTAGTATGAATTCAAAAATTATTGTATCTCAAGATTATCCATTTTGTTTTGAAGTTCAAATTGGTAGCGCACAAAAAGCGTGCACATGTTACAACAAAAAAAAAATATTTTTTTTTTTTTTTGCAACCAATCTGCTTTAACAAATTAATCATCAACAACCAAATCAACTTTCAACAACACAAATGAATAGATCTTGAGCTGTAAAAACGGCCTACATTTGGAAGATGTACACAATATAATACATCATGACGTTCATCCCTGTGAGTTGTTGCCAAACTTGAGCGAACATTGCAGTCAAAGTTCTTGGTAAATATTTTTTTCTGAATAAAGTAGCATAACCAATGTTTTTAGCAGCTTCTTCGACTAATAATTGATCTTTGATTTCTGAAATTTCAATTAAAACATCTGCATCTTCTCTGTTACCTTTTGCTTGGATTTTTGAAACAATAAATTCAGCATCTTCCCATCTATCTTGTTTAGCTAACCAACGTGGAGATTCTGGAATAATGAAACAACCTAAGAATAACATCAAACCTGGAATGATTTGGATACCCCATGCAATTCTGAAACCAGCAACACCATTAATTTTACCTAAACCGTATGAAATGTAAAACATAATCATAATACCTAATGTAACAAAGAATTGAAATAAACCACCAATTAAACCTCTAATTTTTCTTGGAGCTAATTCAGCACCATAAACTGGAGCAACTGAAGAACCGAAACCAACACCAACACCTGAAATAATACGACCTAAAATCAATTGTGTTTTATTTTGAGCTGATGATTGAATAGCAGCACCAACCATCCAAAAGAATGAACAAACCATTAATGATAATCTTCTACCAAAAGGTTCTGAAACAAATGAAGATCCAATACTACCAAAGATAGAACCCAAACTCATACTTGCAGTGATCAAACCTTGAATATCTGAATTTGGATGATTAAAATATTCTGTATAATGATCTTGACCAACAAAAGCACTCATTGATGAAATATCAAAACCAAACATCATACCTGCAATGGTAGATATACTAGCAATGAAATAAACATTATAAATTTTTGGTAACTTATCTAAATAAGTATTTGCTTTTAAAGCAGGACCTGAAAAAATCCTTTCTACTCTAGAAGACATAATTAAACTTTGATTGAAATTGTAAACTATGAATGAATTGGAAATGAAAAAACTAAATGGGAAATTAATGTCTATTTATATAAAAATTTTATTTGAGCCATTCATTTGTTAAATTTAGTTTAATATGCCTTTTCCCCCATAAAAATCTGTTTATTCTTTGTATGGAGTAAAAATTTTTTTTTTGTGTTACTTTCTTTTGCTAAACTGCAACAGAGGTTAAATTTTAACTATGAGAACGGAATAATAAAAAATTAAATTCAAAAATTAACATGACGATTTTTTTTGTGATCGTATCTTGTAAATTTTACTAAAATGCAAATACTAAAAGGGTGGGGATAACATTTCATTGGTTATTAGTAAATGTTAGGGATGAATTAGTGGTAAATCTTGGTTTAGACTTGAATCGTTTATTAATCAGCTGATCTGCAATCTCACAATGTTTCCTTTGCTAGTCAAAGATCATATATATCAATAGATGGTGTATATTTGAAGCTGGGGTAAATAGATCTCATTGAACATAGCTATTATTCACGAATCGTAATTAATTTTACTGATCAGAATTTAATTTTGTGTTTACAATTTTTTTCGGCATCACTGGTATTGTTAATGTTGTATTTTTTGTGATTGCATTTAAAGTGATTTTTTAGTGCGTATCACCTGTTCTAATACTAAAATAAACAAACTCTATTTTTAAAAGTATATGCATAAATTGTTATTTTAGAAAATTTTCCATTTTAGTAATAGAGCAAGAAATCCCTCATCTCTATTATTTAACTTTTTACGTGTTATAAAACATAAACAAATAAACTTTGAGTCTTCTTTTCTCATTGGATAAACAAGCTTATAGATGGCTTTCAAATAAGACAAAATAAAAGTTGGGTAAGCAATTTGTAATAGATAACTAATGAACCGAAAAAACCAGTTTAAACGTTTTATCTCAAATATCATTGCTAAATAATAAATATTATCAAGATTAATAATATTTCTACTTAGACTTATTATTTAATTTTGTTCATGTAAAACAAATTAAATTTTATTACTATGAGTTTTTCTCCACCCAAGAAAAATTAATTTTGCCGAGAATTTCTTTTTAAAATATTTTTTCCTTAGAGGTTAATCCGAACTTATTGTAGTTAAAAAAACCAACAAATAATAAGTAAAATCTTGTATCAAGAGATTCGTAAGCTAAACAATGCTTATATTTTGGTCTAAAATTAGATCTAACTTCAAGGACTAATTTTTCAGAACCATCAGTTGTTATATGTACCACAAAAACTGAAAATGACCGTACGACGTAAAAACCCCATGGAGAAACATACGATTGAAACTTAAATTTTTACAAGAAAAAGCAAATATTAATGCCGTTAAAATTTCGATTGTTCCGGTTGTTTATGTAAATTGAATTAAAAAATTAAATTTATTAATTTTTTACTTGATTTACTGGAAATAAAGATCTAGGCTAACGTCATAAGTTTCTCCTTCAAATTGATCCTTAAAATGTCAAAGTTCGATACCTCCTCAAAAAATGTTAATTTTTTGAATTATACAAAACTTTTCATTTTAGTTGTATCCTCATAAATCGAACTGCCTTTCGAAATCAAAATCAAGACATTTCGGTTTTGGTAATAGTTTAATTAATCAAATTTGTACCTTTAAACTTTATTTTGCAAAATTTTTTTCATCTCAATTTACTAAGAACACAAAATTAAAATTTTAAAAATTAGATCTTAAGGTTTTTGAAAAGTTTTTAGGACATTGTTTATTTACTTTAACCCACAAAAACTTTATTTTTAAAAATTCTTGTAGACATTTAATTATTATTGTTGGGCTACAAAGAGAGATCGGATAAAATACTTATAATCTTCGAGTAAATAAACATCTCGTATAGGCAACCAATACTTATTTTCATTGTATTTTGGTCATCAAGCAGAAATTTATTATCAAACCCCAGAATTTTACCAAGGAAAAATTATTAGTGATCGGTCCCGTTAATTAAAGTAAAATCATTTACTCTAACAACCAAATCAATTCTAGAAATTGTCTGATTTCGAGTTGTCTTCATTAGTATTATTAATGTATTACAGAGTGTATGTTAGTCTTTCACAAAATTCTTAGTTTATAATTATTTCACGATAACTAAAACTCATAGGTTTTAACGCAATGAGAACTCAAAATCAACAAATAATTCCACGAATCAGTTCATTCCTTTGCTTTCCAAATTGAAAGATATTCTCTGTATAATCTAAAAGCTAGAAAATCTAAATTAAATAGAATAAATGCATTAAGCTAATCAGCAACATCAAAATGTGGTAAGAGATTAGAACTAATTAATCGAACAATTTCTATTAATATAGAGATTGAAGTGAAACCATAAATAATTTATTCTGTTTTGAAAAATTTTGTAAACACCTTTATGCAACATCTAAAAATGTTTTAGCGAAAAACTTATAATGTTTAAATTATTAGACGAGCCATTATTAAATCATTGAGTTCTTCTGTATTGGTCTTTAGTCCGATTTTGAATTTATTGTTCTTCAAAACTCTTCGAATCTCTCTTTTGATTTTATTTAACTTTTACACTCAATATAGCTCTCATTCACCTTCTGAAATATTCATATTGACAAAAACTCAATTTATTTGATCTTAATTAAACTTCATCAACAGTGCCTAGGTGATTTCATTTGGCAGTTTTTATGTAAGTCACAATTGAAACCTAAGAATAGATTTAAACTATGATTACTTAAAAAATGATTGAAATAAGCTAATGAGATTCTAGAATCGTCAACATCAAAATCTTGAAAATTCGAATCCATGTAATCTATTTCTTTATTGAAATTAACAATCATTGAAATGAATTGTTTCAGGACAAATTTATTATTCACATATTTTTCTTAAAGATGTCCAAAAAGTATTGAAATTTCTGAAAGAAAATTATGGATTAAATTTGTTGCTTTGCTTAGCTGATTTTAACTTATCTCACAACAATATAACAATCTGTAGCTTGATTGACTCTAGCTATTTCGATGATTTTAACTCATCCAGGAAGTACTATAGAATCTTGAACAAAAAATATTCTCTAATTGGTTTGCATTCATTGAAAATACATTTCAAAAACATGAGATACATATTTGCCAAACATATAATAATTTAGTTCCTTTTTTCAATGAAAATCTGTACACTGATGTTGTTGATTCACGGAAGTTGTCAACACCATTCCATAAAATATTTGTAAGGAATTGAGTGAAAACATACCCAGAATTTGAAGCACCAAATGGAAGAACTTGGAAATTAAAATTAGTCGTGGTAAAATTGCTAAAATCCTCTTGAGGAATAATGCTACCATATGACACTATTCTTGAATTTCTACTTCTTTTAATCGTCATGTATATTAGGAGATGTCAATAGTAGGCTAATTTAAGCTAGTTTTAATACAGGGTAAATATATTTATTTAAATTACGTGTTTTATTTATTATTTGGATCAATAGCCCCCAAATTTCAAATTTTCTCTCGAAGCGATAACAGATGTGGCTATGTATTAGACTAAAACATTTAAATATATTTAAATCTTCCAAAATAATTCTCACTTTATAGAACACTTATTAGTACAATGTTGGTGGATTTATTGAAAAGAGAAACTAATTATTTTGGTTTTGATTTGAACCCAGCGCCAAATTACTTCTTTTTAATTATATATGCATTGATATTCGTATATATTATTATCATGAGTTTTAAATCAAAATATTGGTGGTTTAATATCACATTTTTTTGTGGTTATGGATTAGAATTTGCTGGATTTATAGGTAGAGTTCTTGCTGTTGGAAATGAAACAAATATTCAAGCATATATTTTACAAACAACTTGTATAACGATAGCACCAGTATTTATCATGGTTGGATTATATGATATAATAGGTCAATTTATCGTGTATCATGGTGATCAATACTCAATCATAAAACCAATCACATATTCATATATCTTTGTCACGATTGATGTAATTAGTTTTTTAATTCAAGGTACTGGTGGAGGAATTCTAGTTAATGGTACATTTCCAACTTCAGGTACTGCTTTAAATATTCTAGGTGCTGCAATTCGATTAAGTGGTATGAGTTTATTATTAATTTTTTGGTTCCATTTTTTATATAATATATTCTTTGAATATTCAGGATTTGGTAAACATGATTTTCAGCCTTCATTTAGAAATTATATTAAATTATTAATTAATACAAGTTCAGCAAGGACTCATAAATTGATGCAATTGGAGGAGTTTTATAATCCAAGATATGATAAAGTTAGAAGTAAAAAATTGTTTACATATATGCCATTAGCAATGACTACAGCTTTATTAGCAGTTTATATAAGGTATATTTATAATGTTACTGATTTACTGCAAGGTTGGGGTGGTTATTTGGTGACACATGAAAATTATTTATTCATTTTTGATTCTTCAATGATTTCAATTGCAGGTTTGATTTTTGTACCTTTTCATCCTTATTTTGCATTTGGTAAAAAAAATACAATTAAAGTTGGAGATATGAAATCCAATCAATTTGCACCGACTGTTAATTTATAATTTGATAATGAGATACCTTACATAATAATGATAATAATGATATAGAAATAGATGATGGTTTATAAAGAAATTTATATATGAAACTTGTAATCAAATTAAGAATTTTTAAATATTGATAATTTTTCCAAAAGATGGGACAACTCAAAATATCAATTGTAAAATGTTATTTCATGTGAAAAACCTATTACCGAATCGAATTAAATCACCTCTAGAGTCATTAACCTTAATTGTGGTATATTCGAAAAGGGACATACGTTGAATAAGATTTATCAAATAATAAGGCTTATTAACAAGCCTTCGCTTCTAATTAATTTTTTCTGCAAATGGGTAAAACCCTGTATTAACGCAAATAAGAATCAAGTCAATAAACGTCATATTCGCATTTTTATCGAAAAACATACAATTGTATTGTCTATGGTTTGTTATTGCAGCATTCACGAAATCTCGGGCTGAGCATTAAGATCCTCCAAATTTAATTTTTTTTTTTTGAAACGGCTTAATCTAATGCGGTAATCTAATTTAGTTTCAGTATGTGGCTATGTAAGAAATCAAACATTTAAATAATTATCCATCTTCTTTAATAAACCAATAAACCAATTTATTTACTGAAACGATGTTACTGGAATTATTTAAAAGAGGAGATTACAATTATTTTGGCACAGAATTAAAACCAGCGCCAAATTATATATTTTTAGTCATATATGCAATTTTGTTTATATATATAATCATAATGAGTTTTAAATCGAAATATTGGTGGTTCAATGTTACGTTTTTCTGTTGTTTTGGAATGGAAATGATAGGATTTATAGGTAGAATCATTGCTCTTGGAGATCCAACCAATTTTAGTGCTTATGTGATGCAAACAACTTGTTTAACAATAGCACCAGTATTTATAATGGCAGGTATATATGTTGTAATTGGTCAACTAATCGTTTATCATGGAAATCAATTTTCAATTATAAAACCAATTTGGTATTCATATTTTTTCATCACCATTGATATTATAAGTTTTTTCATTCAAGCTGCTGGTGGTGGACTTTCATCAAATTCATCTTCAAATATTGGTTTTACATTATTTATTATTGGTGTTGCAGTTCAATTAGGTGCAATGACTTTATTATTAATATTCTGGTTTCATTTCTTATACAATGTATTTTTTAAATATTCATCAAGAATTGAAAAGAATCAATTTAAACCATCATTTGCAAATTATTTTAAAATGTTATTTAATACTTCATCAGCAAGAGTTTATAAATTGAATCAATTGGATGAGTTCTATAATCCACAATTTACAAATGTCAGAGCTAGGAAATTATTTACATATATGCCAATTGCATTAACAATTGCAGTTTTATTTGTTTATGTTAGATGTATATATAGAGTCATTGAATTACTGGAAGGTTGGAATGGTTATTTAATGGTACATGAAGTATTTTTGATGGTTTTAGATTCTTCAATGATTGCATTAGCTGGTATTGTTTTCATTTTATTCCATCCTTATTGGGTTTATGGTAATGAAAATGTTTTAAAAGTTTCAGATATAAAACAAAATCCAACAATGAATAATGATGTGAAAGATTCAGATATAAACCCAGAATTGAAAAGTATAGATAATGAAAGTTTATAATATAAATGAAATTTGATTTTAATACTACTCTTTGAGAAATTCTGTAAACTTTGAGAATAGTAGATTCGTAAAATATTTCAACTTGTTGAACTCGAAAAGCCAACGGCATAACTTTCAAGGGATAAACAAAGATATTTACGAATTACTTACAATAGATTTCTCAAAATGTCTATACGTTTTAATAAAGGGATCAAAATTATCTGAAATTAGAGGCTGATTTTACAAGCCTTTGCTGTAGCGCGTAATAAATTATACCAAATTTTAATTGTTAAACGTTGCACAAATGCGTATAAACTTTTCAAATTTTCCTTTTAGCGCTGGTGTTATGATGACATATTGAGAAATAACACCAATTGTAGTAATTTTTATTCAAGTATATAGAAAATAATTTGGTGGGCTTGTTCAGTTTTGTGCCCCCAAATTTTCATCAAAATCAACTCTATTTTCAAACTATACCAATATTTCTAAGTGGCTATGTTGCTGAATATCAAACTGTCTTTATATATAGAACATACTAATTGAATTGACTTCAACAATTATTATCAGTTTTTGCATTTGTTTTATTGTCATTGATAAATATTTTACAAAGAAGTATGGACTATTTTGGATCAAAATTAGATCCAATTCCAAATTATATATTTCTTGGTATTTTTGCAATCTTAACAACTTATATAATCATATTCTGTTTTAGATCAAAGTATTGGTGGTTTAATATATCATTTTTAATATGTTTTTTATTAGAATTAATTGGATTTATAGGTCGAGTCATGTCTTTACATGATCAAACACGAATGGGACCATATGTTATGCAATCCACATGTTTAACAATTGCACCAGTATTTATCATGGCTGGGATATATGTTGTCATTGGTCAATTCATTGTATTCCATGGTGATCAATATTCGATAATAAAACCAATTACATATTCATATTTTTTCATTACGACTGATGTGATTAGTTTTTTAATTCAAGGTGCTGGTGGTGGATTATCTGCAATGGGTTCATCATCAAATTTAGGATCTACATTGTTAATCATTGGAGTTGCATTTCAATTAGGAGCAATGACATTGTTATTGGCATTATGGTTTCATTTTTTATATAATATATTCTTTGAATATTCAGGATTTGTCAAGTTTAAATATTATCCATCATTTGGAAGTTATATCAAGATGTTATTGAATGTTAGATCAGCAAGAGCATATAAATTGAATCATTTAGATGAATTTTATAATCCAAAGTTTATGGAAGTTAGAGCTATGAAATTATTTTTATATATGCCATTAGCTATGACTATTGCGGTAATTGCTGTTTATATAAGATGTATTTATAGAGTTGTTGAATTAGCACAAGGTTGGAATGGATATTTAATGAGACATGAAATTTATTTATTAGTTTTGGATTCTGCAATGATTGCATTTGCAGGTTTAATATTTGTTCCATTTCATCCTTATTATGCATTTGGGAAAGAAAACAAAGTTAAAGTTAGAGATATAAAATTGAATCAATTTACACCAACGCCTAATTTATAAAGTATAATGAAGAAATAATAAACATCTGCGCTTATTTCAGGATTTGCTATTGATATAGACTTCGTATAGATAAAGTGATCTTACTTTAATGAAAATTTTAAAGTTATTGATTTTAGATTCTTGTTTATTTTTCATCATTTGATTATTAGGTAGTATTCTTAGGTATTTGAAGCTATTGTATTACTTTAAATATGATAAATTATCTTAATTTTGAAACACAAAATAATAAATTTTATCTATAGACTATAAAATTATGAAAAAACAATCTTTTTGTAGTAATCTAATGTAAATTGGTATAATAGCTAGGCGTATAACATGAGTTTCTTGATTATTGTTTATAAATCTATATTTATAGTTAAAGGTTATCGTGTATAATTTACCATTTTTACCCCTCAATTTGTTTTTATCGCTTTTTTAAAAACTATAAATACGCTCAAATTATCCTTAATTTTTCCCCCCGTCATATGTTAAAAATTGATTTTTGATTTTCATGAAACCCCTTGACTTGTTTTTTAGTTTCCAGAAAATTTGGTTACCATCTGTTTGGAATGAAATGTATAAGATTGATTGTATTCATGATTAGTGTATTCCAATTTACTGTATGTTTTATCATGGTCAATATTGATTAGAAATTTTGTTTTCTAATATTAGGGCTTTTTGATCTATGATAAGTGATCTACCTCATAATCATATAATTTATGAAAGATTTCAACCTAACGAACATCAATTTAATTGTCAGTAGTGGGATATAAGAATATCATTAAAAGGTATATTATAAAATCATATGAGGTGTAGGAAATTAAATCAAGTTTTCATATTTAATAAATTAATTCATCATTGTTATATGAAAGTTTAACTAATGATGAATTGAAAAATTTATTAAATTGATAAATTGATATTAATCTACAAATAATGTATGTTTTGAGTTGAGCAAATATGCAATGTTTTTCCACAATGATTACAAATTTAATCATATTTCAAGTTTGGTGGTTCTGTTTTTATCTATTTAAATAGTTAAAAACAGGCAATTTTTGGACAAATTTTATTAGTTTTTATTTTTTAAAAACTTTTAATTAATTTTGCAATGAATTTCTTTGAAATGAATTGTAATTTTACATACATTAGTTAGTTTAATTGATTATTTTATTTACTTATTTTCGTTTTCTGTTCTCTAATTTTATTTCAAATCGAAGTTTTAAATGTCAAGGATTTATTCTAATAGTTGATTCAAAAAACAATGAGAAGTTCATGATTGATGATTTTAATCTTATTTGATTTACAAATAAATCAAAGAGTCTATTTAAAGAAATATCGAAGATTGGACATTACAAAAATGTCTTAGTTTATACATTTACAATATTCAATCCTCAAAGTCAAAATTAGAAATCTAACATACATATAAAAGTTCAGTTAAAACCATTTTTAACTCTGTTTATTACTCTCGATGTCTTGAATTCTGTCTTTAAAGCCCTGATTTGTATTGAACAGCATGATAATCGGACTTGTTGAATTGACTTAATCATAGTAATGTTGCATTTTTGGTTTACAGAGAAGATTATAAAAATAGCTAAGGTCATTAAAGTTTTGAAATAATTGATTTAAGATTTAAATAAAGATGGAAAGTATAATGTAGCTTCAATTATCGTTGAAAATTTTTTGTTTTTGGCTGCAAAAAAATCTTAAAATTCGTTAAACACGAAATTATTCGTATATTACTGGAAAGATTTCATTATTGTGATACTATCCTTAAATCAAATTCTATACATAAAATGAGAGTTAATTATTTAACTTTTGAGTAAAGTTTGAAATGTTATTCGATTTTGAAAATTAATGTGATCATAAATTACGTAGCAAGTAAACTAAAGCTGTAATGCTTGATGGTTAGTTACAAGCTTTCAGCAGTTTAAAAACATGGTCCAGTTATCTTTCATTGCTAAATGATACCAAGGGAGAAATATCAAATATCCTGAATTCAATATTTTTCAAGTCCGAAAGAATTCAGTGTGAAAGCATAAAAAATTTCTAAGAAAGCTAAGTTTGAAATTTATTTTAGTACTAACTCTTATAGATCTTCAATTTTACCAGTTAGATTTACAACATTAAAGAATTGTTTATTTAAATTTACAACTTGATTGTCTTAGTTTTGATAGTCAAGGAGAATGTTCACTAAAGATAGTACAACATGATCAATTAATTCTCAATAAATTTCATCCAAACTCATGTACTTCGATATATGAAGTATTATTCATAATGTGGAGTCGGTAACAAAATCTTGATTTAATTTTTTATTACACAGTCAGCTTAATGAAACCAGTTAAATCTTTAGCTTCTAACTTAATATGATATTTGATACCAAAGGTATAGGCTTGTGAAACTCATTTAATGATCTTGATATTGTTCACTTTATATATTTGATAAAATAGATATCAATAGCCAGCAATATAAGTGTAAAATTCATATTCAAGGCTTGTGAGTCTAGGTCCCACTGAGCTAATTTTGAATAGTTTTTACTATGACGAAATCAAAATTCGAGTGCTTTCAATTATTTATGTTTTTTGCAAAAGATATAGCCCAATATTTTCAAAATAAGATTAAAGTTTTAGAATTCGGAGTTTATCTAGAGTATTAAAACTTCACATGAAATTTTCACAAATTAAGCTTTCAGAAAAACATATCAATAAATGATCAGACGTGTTCGGAGACAAGAAAGCTCAACAAATTTCTTAACTTCGAAGCAATAAAAGGATCCTTGAGACGATTATCGACTGATAATGTTAATTCGTTTTAATTTAAATCTGAATATCATAAGCAAATGTTATCTCTTCATGTATAAGTTAATATTTTGTGTTGCTTTAATCAATGTTTGCAATTTAAGTATCTCGGTAAATTCAGCGGACTTAACCAGTCAAAGATCTCGTTTAAAAATTCTTTCTAAATTGAGCTAAAAATATATTTTCACATGAAAATTTTAAATTGCGTACCTTTTTAGAAATCCGAAATCGAATTGATTCTAGAGTTATGTCATTTGATAAAAACATTCGATTTAGAGTTGGTAGTAAAGTCATTAGTATACATTATTCTATAAAGTCGTAATTCATAATTTTTAATTAATAAACAATGCTATTTGAAGGAGTTTCCAAACCAAATTTAGGTAAATTATTTTGAAATATTGGTTGTTGTTGTTGATATTTGATTTGTTCTTGTTTATATTCTTCATATTCAATTTCTTCATCATCAGTATAAAATTCTTCATCATCTTCATCAAAATCAGAAACGTATGAATTATAAGCAGTTGTTTCTGGTGGAGTATATAATTGTTGATTTTTATGGTGGTTATGATGATCATCTTTAAAGAAGTCACATCTTATAACTTCTTGATATAAACTTATCAAATCAATTCTTTCCAATGGATTTAATTTAAAAATTTTATCTAATAAACGATTAAATTGTTGTGAAATTGGTAAAATTGTTGATAAAACATTATGATTGTTATTTAAAATATAATTTTTAAATACATCATTTGATTGATCATTTAATGAAGCAATTGGCCAAGGATTTCTTGAACATGTAATATTTATAAATAAAACACCTAATGACCAAATATCACCAGGTAAAGTTGGTAAATATTTACAATTTGAAGGATTTGAATTTTGTTTATAAATCAGTTGAAATTGTGACATGTCAATCATTTGTTTTATAGTTTTATGAGTATTAAAATTTGTTGTTCTTTCAGGAGCCATATAAAAACTCGAACCTCTACAAGCATTACAACATATTATATCTGATTCCATAGCTAAACCAAAATCAATTAAAGTTAATCTTAATTCTTGATAATCTATTATTGGACCATGATGAGGTCTTACATAATAAGGATTATATTCAACCATAATATTTTCTGGTTTTAAATCACAATGATATACATTCATTTGATGACAATATTCAACAGCATCAATTAATTGTAACATTGCATTTTTCATTAATAATTGTTTATCATATTTATGTTTTTGAAAAATTTGTAAATCAATTATATTACCAAATAAATCACCTTGTTCAAAATAATCCATTAATATTATAATTGCAAAATTATCTAAATCATAAACTTGATGTATAGTTGTAATATTTGGATGTAAATGAACTTTTAAATGTAATGATATTTCTTCTAAAAATTTACAATCATGACCTTGATTTTTAATATAATCTAAATTTATATTTATTGGATTTGGTAATGAATGATTATAAAAATATTGATAAAATTGTTGTTGAATGATTTTTTTATTAGTTGATGAATCTTTTGGATCACCTTGTTTAAATGAAGGATTTTTAAGTAACATTTTACAAGCAAATCTTTGATGGGTATAAATATTTTCAACTAAGTATATTAATCCATAAGTTCCAGCACCAATTTTTTTAATAAAACGTAAGTCTTTATTTAACATATAACCATCTAACATCATATTATTATTTGGTTTTTGTTTATGTTGATCTTTGGTTATGAAAGGTTTGGGTATTGAATGTTTGATATCGAGTAAAGGTAAAATATCGAGTGGCATTTGATTAATTATTATTGCTTTTGAGGATTGTTGAATATTAATAAAGGGTAGTAGTAGTTAATTTATATAAAAGTTATGAAATGAAAAATGTGAATGCAACTGGATATGGTTTTGAATATAAATAAAGGTAAAACTAAATAATTTCACATCTTCATTTCCGTAATATTATCATATTATTTTCTTTTTTTTTATTTTTCATCTTTTTCGGTTGCAGGTAAAAATAGAAAAAAAAAAAGATGCACAATGTGTAATCTACGATGACTCTATTAATAAATTACCACAATTATTATACTAATTTATCACTGAATTCATATGAGATTTACTATGTATTCAAATAATCATTCGATAGTTTTACTAGCGGGGAGTGAGTCGTAGCCGTTACTACTTTCTACAATTGTATTACTCTGTTTATTGCTTCTACTTCTAATGTATATTGTTTGAAACATTTTATGGTGTGATTTATGAAAATCAGCTAACAAATGTGAAAACGGTTTCCTACGATAAATGATGATTTTATTTTTTCTTGTGCGCAACATCACCAGAGATCAACGCCAGTTCGTATGGAAGATTATGTCCACATGGTATTAAATAATGGCCCTACCGTTTTATACGATGACAGCAAAACAGGACAGCGGAAAAAAAACATGTACATCCTAAACAATCCGTTACTTTACGGTCAATACGTTAAATTATCTTGTGATTTTTTTGAAAAATTAAGCCTCACTACTGTTTATGTTTACTTCCTCGGTATTTTCACATGCACATTTCGTTTATAACTAACCTGATCTAAAATCTTTATCTATTTAAGACTAGAATCAAATTTTGACATGGTTTGATAACGCCACTTCTGATTTATTAACTTAACACAGCTTTTTTTTTTATTTTTTATTGCGTATACGGTTAACGGAAGAATTTAGATAAACTTTTCAACAATTTATCAATAGATAAGATGACACTTGTCAATTTATGTAAAAGTTTATTTGTATGGTTTGAAAAATTGATTTGTATATTTTTCAATCTAGATTTAAAATTGTTTTTAAACAAAGCAATTTAGATTGGATTTTTCGGATTTTCCAAATGACAAACCAATAAATTTATTGTTTGATTCGTAATTTTTTAAAAAGAAATTGTAAATGAGGTTTTTCCGTTTGAAATATAACCAATTGTAAATGTTATTTCAGGTAGAAAAAAAATATCCAAGCCGTTTCTCCAATTATGGAAAAAGTATTTAAAATTTCAAATAATTTTAATTTTATCGCTGCTCTGTTTACTCAATTGAGAGAAAAGAAATAGATCTTGGGCACACCGGAGATAACAATTAAATCCTACTTGTGCATTAAGTCCTATGTACTGATTTTTTCACCTCATTCCATAAGTTCCCCTTGAAATTTGGCATTAATAAAAGCAAACCCTGCCCCACCTTCAAAAAATCAAACCATACTTGAATGTATAAACAACTAAAAAAATCATTTCAAAAATTCAGTTGTGATTATTGATGAACCAGTTGCTGGTTTACTAACCAAAATTGCTTCATTTAATTCTTCCTTTGTAATATTTGGAAATTCTTTTTCATAATATTCTTTTGTGAATGAATTTATCAACTTATTTAAATTTTCACTATTTGTTAAATGAACTAATGAACCACCCCAACCAGCACCAGTAATTCTACCACCAAATGAACCATTATTTAAACCAATTTGACAAATGGTTTCCAATTTCTCATTTGAATTTTCACAAAAATTACATAAATCATATTGACTCTCATTTAATAATTGACCAAATTGAGTAAGAAATTTAGTTTCATTTTCAATTGGAGATTTTATCAATTGTAATGTTTTCAATACTCTTAAACTTTCTTGATATACATGTTTTGCTCTTTGATATAATTTTAATTTATCAAATCTGACGGGGAATTTAGTTAAATATTTTTCTGTGAATTGATCCAGTGAGATTCCTAATTCTTTAGTTAACACTTCAATTGAATAACCTTCTTTATTTAGACTTGATTCAACAATGTCAATCATTTTCTCTAAGTAATCAATACCTTTTTCAATATCATCACTATTCCATTCACCAAATTTATTTTCCATTATACTTCTTAAACTACCAGTATTCAAATTTGAATCTTGTAAAACATTAGCTAAATTCATTTTCTTTGCTAATAAATCCGATGCTATTGCCATTTCAACAACTCTTAAGTTATAATGTATTGGTCCAGTTTCTGCTTTATTTGAAACTTGTAAACTATTAGTTATAACAAATACTAAATCTTTTACAGGAAATTCAAATGGAGTACCTTTAATTTCAGGTCTAAATTGAACTAATAATGCTTTACCAAATTCACCATATATACTTGCACATTGATCCATACCACCATTATTTAAACCAACATAATGTTCTGATACCACAGTAATCTTTGTTAAATCTGCTTTTGAAATTTGTTCAACACCATTAGCATACAATATTGATAATGTAGTTGTAACACAGAATGCAGCACTTGAAGATAATCCACCACCAGTTGGAACATTACCATCAAAACAAATCTTCATACCTTGTAATTTATCTATCAAATTCTTTTCAATTAAATATTTTTGTGCAACAATTAAACCACATTTAAAATAATTTATCCAACTTAATTTTTCATCAATTTTAATAATTTCTTTTGGATCTGAAGGTAATTTAATTGATCCAATTGGAAATTCTGGATTTGTATTTGAAATTATAATTTCTTGAGTAGGTATTAATTCAATACATGCAATTACATCATTATTTATAGCCATTGGTAAAACAGGAAAGAAATTATAATCAATATGATCACCAATTATATTAACTCTACCTGGAGATCTAGCAAAGAAATCTATGTTTGATTCATCACCGAAAAATGATTTAAATGATTTAATCAATTGATCAAATCTCTTAATTTGTGAATTTGAATCTTGATAAAATGAAAGATCTTTAAAAATTGGTACCGAAGTCATTATTGATTGAATTTTAAATTGATTTTTTTATTTACTATTTATAAAATTTTCTTCATTTCATCATAAGTTGATTTCAACCCCAAAGATTTTTTTCTTTAGTTTTTCCGTGGAGTAAAATGTAACGTTGCAATGAGTTTTTCCATACATTAAAAAATGTCTGATTACACAAACTTGAAAATACCCCATAATACATCATTGCCAAGTGTTTATTAACGAAAAAAATACCTCAACCAGAGAAAATTTTGGGTCATGAACGTGGAGGATTTAATGGATGGAGAAAATGGAGTCAAACACGGAGTACTTTTAGTTTTCTGTCTGAGATCTCAATACAACGTTACAATAAATTCATCACAGGTTAATTAATATAAAAATAAATTAAAATCACTAATTTTCATCAATTGAAACAAATGTCAAACTCAGAATACATTTTAGTCACTGGTGGTGCTGGTTATATTGGATCTCATACTGTTATTGAATTAATCAATAATGGATATAAAGTGGTTATAGTTGATAATTTAACTAATTCATCTTATGATTCAATTTCAAGAATTGAATTTATTGTTGGTCAACATATCCCATTTTTCAATATTGATATTAAGGATTCAAATTTATGTAAGGTCTTTGAAAAATATAAAATTTCAAGTGTTATTCATTTTGCTTCATTAAAAGCAGTTGGTGAATCAACAAAAATCCCACTTGAATATTATGATAATAATGTTTATGGAACAATTAATCTTGTTAAAACATGTCAAAGATTTAATGTTAAAACAATTGTTTTTTCTTCAAGTGCAACTGTTTATGGTGATGTTACAAGATTTGGTGATGATAGATATATTCCAATTCCTGAAGAATGTCCAATGGATCCAACTAATCCATATGGAAAGACAAAATATGTCATTGAACAAATATTAAAAGATATACAATCATCTGATGAATCTTGGAAAGTTGCAATATTAAGATATTTTAATCCAATTGGTGCACATCCTTCAGGTTTAATCGGTGAAGATCCTTTAGGTATACCAAATAATTTATTACCTTATCTTTCCCAAGTTGCAATTGGGAAACGTGAAAAATTAAGTATATTTGGTAATGATTATGATTCACATGATGGTACTCCAATTAGAGATTATATTCATGTTATTGATTTAGCTAAAGGTCATATAGCAGCTTTAAATTATTTACATAAACTAAATAACCAAGGTTTATATCGTGAATGGAATTTAGGTACAGGTAAAGGTTCAACTGTATTTGATGTTTATAATGCATTTTGTAAAGCTATTGGTAAAAAATTACCTTATGAAGTTGTAGATAGAAGAAAAGGTGATGTATTGGATTTAACTGCAAAACCAACAAGAGCAAATGAAGAATTAAATTGGAAAGCTGAATTAACTATTGAAGAAGCTTGTAAAGATTTATGGAAATGGACAATTGAAAATCCTCAAGGATTTAATATTTCAAATTATCATTGGGAAAAATTTGGTGATGATTTACAAGATAGATTACATAATTTTAAGATTAATAATTTTAGAGTTGGATTAATTAATCGTGGTGCAATTATACAAAATATTCAAATTGATGATCAATTATTTGTATGTGGATTTGATAATGGAATTGATTATAAATCTTCAAAAAATCCATTTTTTGGTACAACAGTTGGTAGATTTGCAAATAGAATTAAAGATGGGAAATTTAGTTTAGGTGGTACACAATATCAATTGAGTCAAAATGAAGGTTCAAATTGTTTACATTCTGGTTTTAATGGATTTGATAAACAAAATTGGTTTGGTCCGATTGCTAAATATAATAATGATAAATTTGAAATTGATTTTAAATTGATTGATCAAGATGGTAATGATGGATTTCCAGGTGAAATTGAAACAATAGTACATTATACAATTAGTGATAAACAACTTGAAATTGAATATGAATCAAAATTATTATCTAGAGAATCAACAATTATCAATTTAACTAATCATTCATATTTTAATGTATCAAATAAGGATACCATTGATGATACAGAATTTGAATTAAACACAGATAAATTTTTAGAAGTTGATTCAAATTTGATTCCAACTGGTAAATTATCAACTATTGATTCAAGAAACATTAAATTAACTTCCGATAAATCATTTGACAATTGTTTTATAACTGAAGCTGGAAATTTCAAAATTGATACAAGAAATGATGAATTAAAGAAATTGGTCGAAGCAAAGCATAAAAATTCAGATTACAAGTTAATAATTTCATCAACTGAACCAGCTTTTCAATTTTATACAGGAGATGGAATTAATAATGAAAATTATCAAAAAAGAAGTGGATTTTGTATTGAACCAAGTAGATTCATCGATGCAATTAATAATCCACAATGGTCAAAACAAGTCATTTTAAATAATGATGAAACTTATGGTTCTAAAATTAAATATGAATTTATTAAAAATTAATAGATCTATAGTTTATATATGTATGACGTAATAAATTTAGTCAGATCAGATCTTAGTTCCCGCGTAAAAAAATAAAAAATAATTTTAACGGTGATGTATTTTTTAAAATTCGGTCTCGAGAAAATTTTAATACCAAGACATTTCAAATGATGAGATGACGATGAAATGAGCATCGATTTGCCATCAGATTTAACTGTCAAGACCATGAGGTAGAATAATAATCTAGGCATATTTCACGGTTCCTTTCTTATATTTAACCGGTTAATCATTTTAAATTTATTTTTAGATAAACCCTTTTAAAGTAATTATTTTTTTTTTTTAAGGTTTTTGTAATATATATAAAATTTAATTTCCTACTTTGTCATCCATTTTTTATGGTTAGTTATAATTTAATTCATTCAAATTTCCAATGTGCAAGAGATTTAATTTCAACAGAAAACTATATCATAACTTTATCTGATTTAGGTCTACAATTCTATTCCAATGAAAATTTTAATCTACTTCAAACTGAACCAACTGGGAAGTTCCCACTGAAATTCAAACTAATAGAGAAGATTCTACCTAGTGGTTTAAAATTAACATTTATGGTTATATCAAGTTTTAACGATTTTCATTTCAAATATTATTTAAATGATGATTTATCAACTATAAAAGATATCATAATCAATGGGTTTGATAATGATAGTAGACGATATTCAAATATAAACAATTTTGAAATATATAATAATTCTACCAATAATGATAATTATTTGATATTTTCACAACGAAATTCAAATTCAATCAATTCATTAAAAATCATTGAAAATGATAATGAGATACAAATGTTTTTCCATGAATTATATTGTATACCTGGTTATGATAATTTTCCAAGACATTTCTCAACTAGTGATAATCAAATTCTTGTAATTGGAAATCATAAAGGTATAGTTAAATTATATGATTTAAAAAGTGGACAACATTTAATCACAATTGAACCAACTTCAGAATCATGTTCACAATTGAATATTCAAAGTATTGTAATGAAGAATGATCAAATAGCTATTGGATTTGATTTGATTAATGAGGAATTGAAATGTGAATCATTTGTATATTTATATAATTTAAATGGGAAATTATTGTACAAATTCATTGGGAAAAATAGTGCTTATACTCATGATAGTTGGATTCAGCAGATTTCATTTAACAATTCTGGTCAATTTCTTGGTTCAACTGGTATGGATGGGTATTTTCATTTATGGGATTGTCAAAATGGAAATTTATTAACTTCAATCAAAATGGAAAATATCAAAGGTCATGAAATTAAATATAAGACAATGTTGAATAAATGTATATTTTCATTCATAAATGATTCGAATGATTTATGTATAATTTGTGGTGGAACTAGTTTTAGGTGGTTCAAACTTGAAAATGATTAATGAGTGATGAATGGTTAATGATGTATAGATTAATGGATAAAATCTTGAGCATCTCATTAGATCTCTTAGCAAACTCAAGAGTTAGACTCAGATTGGATTGTGGGTCTTTCTCTGCCATGTATTCAATTCTTTTCATTGGAAATTAGAGAATGTTTGAGTTTTGAATGGTTATAAATTATTTAATCTAATTCAAGTCTGTGTGATTTTCAGATCTAATTTCCATTTGGACATTTAGTTCAGTCATTTAAGTAATCAGCCATTTTGTAGAATCTAATTGCCTTTATACCAAATTATCATATTGTTTCTTAACGTTGGATCAATTTTTTTTTGTTTCGCATCCAAGTAATCAACAAAATAATAATATCAAATGAAAGTTTATTCAATACTCTTGTTAAACAAAGCTGGTGGATTAATATATCAAAATGAGATTAGTCCCGGATTGAGTAAATTATCAGCTAATGATTATTTAGTATTAGCAGGAACTTTACATGGAGTTCATGCAATTGGATCAAAATTATCATCAACAATTTCAAATAAAATTCATCAAAATACAGAAGAATTAAATAGTTTACAAAATTCAAGTATACTATCTAGTGGGAAATCAATGAATCCTAATACTAATAAATCAGGTTTACAAAGTATTGAAACTGATTTATTTAATTTATATATTTTTCAAACTATAACTGGATTAAAATTTATAATTATTACAAGTTCAAATGATGATATTGAAAATTATGAAAATTCAAATGAAATTTTTAAAAAATTGTATATAATATACTCCGATTATGTTATGAAAGATCCCTTTTATTCATTGGATATGCCTATTAAATCACAATTATTTGATAAAAAAGTTAAAGAATTATTCGTATAAACTAGATAAGAAATCTTAATTCAAGACTGATTTAATCTCATTACTAAATGATTATAGGTTAAGGTATGAACGTTGTTCGAAAAGTCAAAGATGCTTTTCTTTGTAACAAATATTAAGGGAAGTGGTTTTTGATTTTAACATTTGGTTTTTTAAGCGAACTTTAGGTCATGATTATATCAATTATAAGATAGATTGATAATTAGATGTATCTATACAAGCTGAAATTCTATTTGATAGTTTTAAAATTATAAGAAGGGTTGAGGTACCAATAGCATATTTGTATCAACTCCTTTTGATGAATCTGCTTTTACATATTCGAGTCATAATAGAGAGTAGAATAATATGAAATATTTCAATTATTTCTCTATTTCATTAATAATCTTAGTCAACCCTTGTTTTAATGATACTTTCCTAAACCAACCCAAATCATTAATCTTCTTTGAAGAAATTGAATAATCCAAATCATTATAATTTCGATCTTTAACATATACAATATTTGGCTTTTTATTAAAGATTTCACCAATTAATTCAACTAATGAATTATTATCAATCGGTGAATCAATCTCATTACCTACATTATAAATCTCCCCATTGGTGGATTTCCTATCCATATGCCATAACAAATCAATAGCACTTAACAAATCATCAATGTACAAATATCTTCTCTGGTTTAATCCATTACCATGAATTAGAATCGATTCATTATTTTTAAGTTTTTCTATAATCATTGGAATTATCTTTTCAGGATATTGTAATGGACCAAATACATTATTAGGTCTAATTATCACAATCGGTAGATTATAACTATATTTATAAGCATTAATAATTAAATCCATTGATGCTTTTGTAGCTGAATAAGGATTCGTTGGATTCAAAATTGTTGTTTCATCTTTGATTCCCATATCATCACCATAAACTTCATCTGTTGAAATATGAATCATAAATTTAATCCTTGTTGATTGTTTATAAACTTCTAATAAATTTTGAACTTGTAAAATATTATTACTTGTAAAATATAATGGATCTTTAAATGATTTATCAACACTTGATTCAGCAGCAAAATTTATAATCTCATCAATTTGAAATGATTCAACTATATTAAACAATTCAGAATCACCAATATCCAATTTTAAAAATTTAAAATTTGGAAATTTTGTTAGTTTTTCAAGATTTGATAAATTACTAGCATAATTTAATTTATCAATTATTAAAAAATGATAATTTGAATATTTTTCAATAAAATAATTTAAAAAATTTGATCCAATAAATCCACAACCACCAGTGATTAAAACCCTTTTATCATAATTTAAAGTCATTTAAGTTGTAAAAGGTATTTAATGATGATAATATATATTAAAAAATTCCAAAGTGATACAAAATCACCATTTGAAATAAATTGCAACGTTGTATTAAGATTGAATTCCAATTAGCCTCTTATTTATTAATACCGTGGAGGGGATGAGTAGCAAACGATGCATCATGAGATCTTTAATCAAAATTAGTGTCTTTGTGTAGAAACTAATTTTCAATATTGCAACGTTACATTTTTTGCTGTCATAGTTAAGGAAAAACTCAAATCGGTTAAGATTTAATGTCTGCATAATTTATATATAAAGAATAGAAAATTATGTACCACAACTTTTTTCTGTTTTTTTCATGATTATTTCAATTCCAATTCAATTCAAACATCAACTTATTCAATTTCCCATAGATTCCTATATAAATTGCCTCCTCATTCTTTTAATTTTCCTTCTTTTAAATGTCAATAAATCATCTTTTAAATCCATTAACTTCAACTCCAACTTATATATCAATGTCACAAGAATTTGATTTTACAAACCATTCTCATAGAAGATTAAACTTATTAACTAATAGGTTTGTATTATGTTCACCTCATAGAGCTAAAAGACCTTGGCAAGGTGCAAAAGAAGAAATTAAAAAGATTCAATTACCTGAATATGATCCAAAATGTTATTTATGTCCTGGTAATATAAGAGCTACTGGTGATGTTAATCCTAAATATGAATCTACATATATATTCCCCAATGATTATCCAGCTGTTAAATTAGATCAACCAGAATATATTCAAGATGAGAATGAAAATGATGATTTAAAGAAAAGATTATTAATAACTCAAGGTGTTAAAGGTAAATGTTTTGTAATTTGTTTTTCACCAAAACATAATTTAACACTTCCTTTAATGAAAGATTCAGAATTAATTCAAGTTGTTAATTCATGGCAAAATTTATATAATGATTTATATAAAGAAACAAAATTAAATTCTGCACCTTATAAATATTTACAAATCTTTGAAAATAAAGGGTTTGCAATGGGTTGTTCGAATCCTCATCCACATGGTCAAGCTTGGTGTTTAGATATTATACCTAGTGAAGTAAGTGAAGAACTTGAAAATATGAATAAATATTTTAAAAAAAATAATTCCCATTTATTAGGTGATTATGTTAAATTAGAAATTCAACAAAAAGAAAGAATTGTATGTGAAAATGATTCTTTTATTGTTGTAGTACCATATTGGGCATTATGGCCATTTGAAACATTATTAATATCAAAAAAACATTTACATTCAATTAAAGAATTTAATGAAAAAGAGAAAATTGATTTAAGTCAAATTTTAAAAACTTTAACAACTAAATATGATAATTTATTTAATACTTCATTTCCTTATTCTATGGGAATACATCAATCACCATTTGAAGAAGATAATGAAAATCATAATTGTTCATGGTTTCATATGCATTTTTATCCACCATTATTAAGATCAGCTTCAGTTAAGAAATTCTGTGTTGGGTTTGAAATGTTGGGTGAAGCTCAAAGAGATTTAACTAGTGAACAAGCAGCTAGTAGATTACAAGAATTAAACGGTGAAATCCATTATATGAATCAAAAATAAATAATATGTACCAAATTTCTTTTTTTTCCATCTCGTAAATTTTCAGGTTTTGTTCTCACATCTCAAAATGGATATAACTAAAGAAACAAAACCATCACTCGATACTCGTATTGGCAAGGATTCCCCTTTTGTATTTGGACAACGATATCTTACTGAAGAAAATGATGTTTTCGATCATAATGCATGGGATCATGTTGAATGGGGCCAAGAACAAATTGATCAAGCAAAAGAATTAATTTCAAAACAATATGATTCACCAGTTAAAGAATTTGATAAACAAATATATAATTCAAAACCTGAAAAATATTGGGATATATTTTATAAAAATAATAAAGAAAATTTTTTTAAAGATCGTAAATGGTTACAAATTGAATTTCCAAATTTATATAAAGTTACATCAAAAGAATATAATAATAAACCTGTTTCAATATTAGAAATTGGTTGTGGAGCTGGGAATTCATTTTTCCCAATATTGGAACAAAATGAAAATAAGAACCTAAAAATTTTTGGTTGTGATTATTCTAATATTGCAATTGATTTAATACATAAAAATGAAACATATCAAAAGAATCATGAAAATGGAATTGCTTATTCTTCAGTTTGGGATTTAGCTAATGAACAAAATGAAATACCCGAAAATATGGAAACAAATTCAGTTGATATTATAATTATGGTATTTGTATTTTCTGCATTACATCCAAATCAATGGAATCAAGCAATTTTAAATTTATCAAAGATTTTAAAACCTGGTGGACAAATTTATTTTAGAGATTATGGTAGATATGATCTTGCACAAGTTAGATTTAAAAAAAATAGATTATTAGATGATAATTTTTATATTAGAGGTGATGGTACAAGAGTTTATTTCTTTACTGAAGAAGAATTAGAAACAATTTTTGGTCAATGTTTTAAAATTGAAAAAATTGCAACTGATAGAAGATTATTAACTAATAGAAAAAGACAATTGAAAATGTATAGAAACTGGATTCAAGGAGTATTTTATAAACCAATTGAAAATGAAAACCTAGAAGAAAATTGAACAGTTTGAAATCTTAGATGATTATCATATTTATGTATAAAAAATTATCTAAATGTTTGAAAAAATACCAAATAGTTGAAACTGATTCCATTTCAATTATATTACAATCAATTCCATGAATGAATGGATGTGAGATTTCAATCATATTTGGAATAGTCTCTTTTAAAACATCATTTAAACTTTTATTTGATTCAATAGATAAATTATATACTTCATTCGAACCACATATAAATATTTTTATTGGAATTTTTTTAATTTCACCCTTTATAAATATCTTACTCTTATTGATTGAATTTATCCTATTTAAATTTCTTGATATGATAGCATCCATATATAATTTTGTATCAAATTCACTTAAATTCATTATAGGTTTTGAATTACCATTCATGACAAAACACAGTTGTTTTAATAAATTGATCAAAACTTGTTTCAATGAAATTTCATAATTTATCAGAATTGGAATTATATATTCATTAGGATATTTATCAATTTTTAAATCCAATGTCCAAATATTTTCATCTTGATCATTGATTCTTGAAGGTAGGTATAAGTTATCATACAAGACACCTACTGGAAGATTCCATTTCAACGGTACGTCTTCAAACTCGATCCATATTGAATTTGATATGTGAATAAATTTATTAAAATATGAAATTAATTGAGGATAATAAATTGGGAAATATGAATTACGATTTATATTGATTAAATATTCCACAATTTCATCATTATCTAATTGTAGTTGTACAATTACATTAATTGATCCATTCCATACTTTTTTCTTGATTTCTATATCATTTGAATTTAAATCAAACATAAACACATGAAAATGAAAAATGGAGTTAAATAGCCAGCCAATTTTTTTTTTCTCCCTCTCATTGACAGAAATTAATGATGAAATGAAATATTTTATAACCAGCATAAACAAATTTGAACCCTTTGTACGTTTGACCTTGTTAAATAATTATATTAAAGAATTGGAATTCCTTTAGATTAGTTTATTTCTACCAATGAAGAAGAATCGATATTCGAAATTGACTTGTGAGGATTTACCACCTTTGATACCTGTATTTAAATTAGATTTAATTGATTTAAATCATGCTATAGATACTTTCAAACCTGTAAAATATGAAATGTTTGAATTACCTGAAAAGATTCCAATTATTAAAAATAGTGGTAGTTTTAAAAGATTTATTAATGGACAAAATAAAGGTAATAGATGTTTCAGTGCTCCTGCAATTTTAAATAAACAACAATTGAAACCATTACCAGAGATCAAGTTTCATAATCATTATGATTTGATTCAAGAAGATGAGAGTTGTTCGATTTCTTCAAATTCAATCTTATCTAAACAAAGTTTAAATTATGAGATCATAAATGAATCATCTTCAAGTTTAACACAATCAAGTTTTAGAGATAGTTTATTTTCAAATGATTTGAATGAATCAATTGAAGAAAGGGAAATAAAAAGTAAGCCCATACCCGACATTAGAAAATATGAAAGTGCAACTATATTTGGTTCAAAAGATATTTCAAAAGTATTCAATAATCCAAGTAAAGACAACTTGAGTACAAAAGTTAGAATACAAGAGAGAAATAAAGATTCATCTTCAAACTTGGCTCAAACTAACTTCAGAAATAGCTTAATTTCAAAAGAATTGAATGATCCAATCAAACAGGAAATTTTAAGTAAACCCCTACCCAAGATTCAAAAACTGCACCAATCACCGGAAAATAAGATTGGTTTGCAAGACAACTTAAACCAATCAAATGAGCTTCAAGAACTAGGAAAGACTCTACCCAAAGTTAGAAAACAAAATAAAATTTATTTAGATTCTTCAAAGACATACATCGAAAGTCGATTTCCTATTTCAATTCAACCAAGAGCAATGTCTGAAATAATCAAATCTAAACCAACAATTATAAACAATGAGAACTCCACGAATCAAACTTCAATCAAAGATCAATTTAAAGCATTTATAAAACGTATTAAATCAAAACAATTAGAAAAACAATTACCTCCATTACCATAATATATATTATAATTTTACAATTAAATCATCATTTTTATATTTATTAATCAATTCCTCAATATCATATTTTTTTGCAATTTCTTGATTTATAAATCTACCACCTAAATAATGTAAACCATTATATTTTTCTACATAAATCTTTGCACAAGGTTTTGGAGCAGTTAAACTAATCAACAATGAAGGAATTATATTATTCTCCAAAATTGGTCCATCATCCACATTCCAACCACTTGGTATATCAATTGAAACAATTGGAGGTAATTTTTCAGTAGTTGATAAATAATCTATGACTTCATTAAATGGTTCTCTTATTGGTGACTTAAATGAAAACCCAAATATCCCATCAATTATAAAATCAAAGTTCTTTGCCTGTGTTTGAAATTCATCAATTGAATCAATTTCTTTAATTTTCAATTGTGTTAATTGAGTATTCAAATTAATATATAATTGATTCTTTGTAGATTTCTTAGGATAATATAAAATAGGATTATAATTCCATAATTTTAAATGTCTAGCTGTTACTAAAGCGTCTCCACCATTATTACCTGGTCCACAAATAACTAAACAATTTGGATGTGTTGTTGGTGGATATTCTTTGTAGATTGATTTTGCAATTGATAAACCAGCCAATTCCATCAATTGATCAATTGAGAATGCCCCATGAGACATTAATTCTTGATCTAATAAACTTGCAGCTTTACTTGTTAATGTTTTAAACATGAGATAAAATAGCAAAATTAATCATATCACTTGATCTCTCCATATAAATTTATTTAGTAGTGTATATTGCAAAACAAATATTAATCTAAGGGGCGTATAAAAAAAAACAATAGTACGAGATTGATCAAATACAACTCGGACTAGAATGGACCCAATTGGTTCCAACTTTTTTCAATTTCGTCCTAGGTGATTGATATTAAATTATCTACCATTGACTAGTTTTAGTCTTGTCAGTTGGGAAATCATAATGGTAAGAAAGTATAAGATATCGTGTCGTAGTGCATATTGATCCAATAGTTAAATTCCAAATCAAAATATTTCATAACAAAAAAACAAATTTCAATCAAAAAAAATTAAGGAAAATCAAAGCTTTATTGAATCCTTATATATATATAGTTTCAACTATAATTTCATATCATATTGATTAGCTAATTTATCAATTTATTTATTTCAATCCCCCAATTCAAATCAGTATATATTTTGACTCAATTTTTCCTTCATGAATAATCAACTGTATTCTTATGAATCTCCTTCAATGAGAAATAATAATGGACATTCTTCTCATTCCCCAATCATAAATTATAGAAAAGATGCTAAAAAGGGTGTTAAATTTACATTTATGGTGGTTGGTGAAAGTGGTACTGGTAAAACAACATTTATTAATTGTTTACTTAATAAAAAAATTTTAAATCATCGTTATGAAACTAATCAATCAAATATTGAAGATACTAAGAT
Organism: Insectozyma morakotiae; assembly: GCA_030564645.1. Taxonomy (NCBI): domain Eukaryota; kingdom Fungi; phylum Ascomycota; class Pichiomycetes; order Serinales; family Debaryomycetaceae; genus Insectozyma; species Insectozyma morakotiae. The sequence goes on from JAKTYD010000002.1 coordinate 300,367, forward strand.
TTTAACATTTACATCAGCAAAATCAGTAGCTTTACCAAATACATCAATGTTGACAAGAAATGAATTTAATCCAAGAACTATAAATGAAGAACCAGGTATTGCATTGACAGAAACAAATATTGAAATTATTGATGATGATAATATGAAGATTATGTTGAATATTATTGATACACCTGGATTTGGAGAAAATTTGAATAATGAATTATGTTTTATTGAAATTGAAAATTATTTAAAACAACAATTTGATTTAGTTTTAGCTGAAGAAACTAGAATTAAAAGAAATCCAAGATTTGTTGATACAAGAGTTCATGTTTTATTATATTTTATTACACCAACCGGTCATGGATTAAGAGAAATTGATATACAATGTATGAAACGTTTATCAAAATTTGTTAATATAATACCAATTATTTCAAAAGCTGATTCATTTACAAGTTTGGAATTGAATAATTTTAAAAAACAAATTAAATTTGATATTGAAAAATTTAATGTACCAATTTTTCAATTTGATAATTTTTTAAATGAATATGATGAAGATGAAGATCGTGATTTAATTGAAGAATGTGAATTTTTAGCAAATTTACAACCATTTGCAATTGTTACATCGGAAGATTCTTATCAAATTAAAGATTTAAATGGTGAAGTTAAAACTATAAAGGCAAGAAAATATCCTTGGGGTTTAGTTGATATAAATAATCAAGAAGTTAGTGATTTTTCAATTTTAAAGAATGTTTTATTGGGTACTCATTTACAAGATTTAAAAGATTTAACTCATGATTTCTTATATGAAACTTATAGAACTGAAAGATTGACAAAAGTTACTGGTGGAACCAATAATAATAATGATGATGAAGATTATGAAGATCTGGAATTTCATGACACTGTTGAACATCATGAATCTAATCAAATTAAAGATATACCTTCATTGAGTAATTTAGCACAATTGACTGAATCAAATACAACTAATCAATTTGATAATTTATCAATAAATTCAAATAATTCATCAATAAAGAAGTCATCATCAATGTTGCTTGATGAATCAAGTTCATCATCATCACCAAAATTGAAACATCAATCATCATTTACATCATCAACATCAACAATATCTTTTGATAATTCCAATCTAAATCATCAACAACAACCAACTGAACGAGCACCAAATAATAATGCATTTAAAAGATTATCAATTGGACCACAAAGAAATCAATTGCGTCAAATTTCAGAAACTGTTCCATATGTTTTAAGACATGAAAGAATATTGGAAAGACAACAAAAGTTGGAAGAAATGGAAATGGCTAGTGCAAAAGAATTGGCTAATCGAGCTGCATTATTGGAAAAAAAAGCTGCTGAATTGAAGGCAAAAGAACGTGCTTTAATGAAACAATTGGAAAGAGCAAAAGAAAGAGAATTATCAAGAACAAGTTCAAATAATATAAATGCAAATTCAACAACAACAATAGATGATGAAGAAAAAAATGTTGAAGAATTGGATGATTCATCAAATTATGATCAATCTAAATCATTACAAAAGGATGAAACAATTACAGATTTACATTCAATAGTTAGTAACCAACCAGAAGATCATCATCTGAGTATACCAAAGCAACAACCACGTTGAAACAAGACTATTATTAGATTTATATAAAAAAATGTGTTGATAATATATATATATTGGTCGTGTAAAAATAATTCGCAATCTCTTATAAGTTTTTTATTACTAACTCTAATTTTAGAGACAGTAAAAAAAATAAAAAAAAATTTATAAAGACAGAAATCAATTTTAATTTAATATTATTATCATCAAACAACATTTATCACAATTTATTTATTTATTTGTATAATTTATTAATTAATTATAAAATATGGATAATATTCTTAGATTATTAGAGAATGCTATTTTAAGTCGTGATCCCAATCAACGAACTCAAGCTGAAATTGAATTAAATGAATTGGCAATTAATCATTATCCAGATTATATTCAATTATTAATTGAAGCATTATTAAATCAAGATGCAAAAATTGAAGCTAGAATGTTGGCAGGGATCGGTCTTAAGAATCAATTAACTTCAAAAGATTTAAAATCAAAATTACAACAACAAGAAAGATGGTTAAAATTATCAATTGATATTAAAAATAAAATAAAACAATTATCTTTACAAGGTTTAAATGTTAATGAAGAAAAAATAAGTAGAACTGCAGCACAAGTTGTTGCAGCAATTGCAGATATTGAATTACCAAGGAATGATTGGAGTGATTTAATACCAATTATTATTCAAAATACAAAACTTGAAAATCCAGAATATCTTAAAAAATCAAGTTTATTAACAATTGGTTATATATGTGAAAGTAGTGATCCAACAAATCCAAATATTTTATCACAAGCAAGTGGAATATTAATAGCTATAGTTCAAGGTGTTCAATCAAATGAACCTTCAATAAATGTAAGATTAACTGCTTTAAATGCATTAGTCAATTCATTAGAATTTATAAAATTTAATTTTGAAACTGAAGGTGAACGTAATTATATTATGCAAGTTGTTTGTGAAGCAACTCAATCATCAAATTCTGAATTACAAGCTAGTGCTTTTGGTTGTTTGGCAAGAATTATGTCATTATATTATAGATTTATGTCATTATATATGGAAAAAGCTTTATATGGTTTAACAGTAACTGGTATGCAATCAAATGATGAAAAAGTTTCATGTATGGCTGTTGAATTTTGGTCAACTGTTTGTGAAGAAGAATTAGAAATTGCTTTACAAAGACAAGAATTAGGTATAGATTCATTACAACAACAACAATCATCAGATTTAATTTCATATAATTTTGCATTAGTTGCATCAACTGAAGTATTACCAACTTTATTAACATTATTAACAAGACAAAATGAAGATCCAGAAGATGATGATTGGTCAGTTGCAATGGCTGCAGGTGCATGTTTACAATTATTTGCCCAAAATATTGGTAATTATGTTGTTGATCCAACAATTTCATTTGTTGGGGCAAATTTAACAAAATATGATAATGAACAAAGTTGGCATCAAAGAGAAGCTGCAGTAATGGCATTTGGTTCAATATTAGATGGACCAGATCATGAACAATTGAAAAATATTATAAATCAAGCTTTAGAACCAATTTTAAATTTAATTAAAGATGAAAATTTACAAGTTAAAGAAACAGTTGCATGGTGTTTAGGTAGAATTGCTGATATGGTTATTGATTCTATAGATGTTGAAACTCAATTACCAATTTTATTAGAAGCATTAATTTTAGGATTACAAGATCATCCAAAAGTTTTAACAAATTGTTGTTGGACTTTAATAAATTTAACTGAACAATTATGTAATGATGAATCAAATCAAGATACAAATATAATGTCACCATATTATTCAAAAATTATACCAATTTTAATTCAAATATCAAATAAAGAAGATAATGAATATAGTAGTAGAGCTTCAAGTTATGAAACTTTATCAACATTTGTTACTTTTAGTGCATTTGATACAATGCCAATAGTACAAAATATTGCAACTGAAGTTTTAAGTAGATTAGAATCAACAATTTTATTACAATCACAAGTTATATCAGTTGATCAAAAGGGAAATTTAGAAGAATTACAAATAAATATTCTTAGTTTATTAACAAATATTATACGTAAATTAGGTAATGAAGTTTTAATGGCATCAGATAATTTAATGGAACGATTTATAAAATTATTAGAATCACAAGAACAAAATTCATTAATTGAAGAAGATATTTTCATTGCAATATCAGCATTATCAAGTTCAATTGGTGAAAATTTTTTAAATTATATGCCAATTTTTTTACCATATTTAATAAAAGGTTTAGAAAATGTTGAATCATCAACTTGTTTAACAGCAATTGGTTTAGTTGCAGATTTATCACAATCTTTAGGCTTAAATATTTTACAATATTTAGATCAAATAATGATTATTTTGGGTAATATATTAAATATGTCAAATATTAAAAAAGAATTAAAACCAGCAATTGTATCATGTTTTGGTGATATTGCATCAGCAATTGGACCAAATTTTAAACAATATTTAGAATATGTTTTAAAAATATGTTTTGAAGCTTCACAAATTGATTTACAAGATTCAACATTGGATTCATTAGATTTTTTATTTATGGTTAGAGAATCTGTTTTAGATTGTTTTATTGGTATTGTATCTGGTTTTTCATCTCAACCAAATGAATTATATCCTGTTGTTGGTAGTATATTACAATATATTGAAAAAATAGCAAATGATCCAAGTATGTCATCTACTGAATCAGTTGCAAGATCAGCAACTGGTTTAATTGGTGATATTGCATCAATGTATCCACAAGGTCAATTTAAAAATTATTTTGAAAATCAAATTATTATTGATTTTATTAAAAGAACAAGATCAAATGTATTATTTGATGAAAGAACAAAAGAAGCTGCTAGATGGGGTAGACTGCAATGTAAATTACAATCAGCAATTAATTAAAATTTGAATCTTATTTAAATAATTTAATAAACATATAATGAAAGGAAATTGATTTTAATCGTATATAGAATCTCTTTATGAGTCCTAGTTTAAAATTTAGTCCATAAGTTTATTTTTTTAAAAATAGCAAAATTGAATACAGCTAAAACTTTGGTTGCAGATTTAATTTTTCCAACGTTCTCCATGATATTTAACGTCAAGCAACCATTTTTTTATAACCCAGTGGAACAACCTAAAAAATAGGTTTCAATTTGATTCAAACACAAAAATAGTTTGATTGGATAGCTTATTAAAAAGTGAGTGGTATTTGTATGAACATTAACTTTTCAAAATCAATAGTTGAAAGAATATGACTTTTCAAAGATCATTCATATAAATGAACATTTGGTAGCGATGACCAGAAACTGATACAGTTGAATTACGTTTCAATTTCATCTATAAAGATATGTAGATTCTTATCATTGTATTTCTAATTTGAGCTTAAAGTTTTCAAGATCAATAACTTCAAAGAGGTAAAAACGAGAAATTGATTTTGGTTTTGATTTTTGACAAAATTCATAACTGGATTTCAATTTGAATTTAAACGGGTCAAAGAAATAATTGAATTTTAGACGAACTCGACTTAAGTAAGTGTAAAAGCCTGATACATCAAGTTATATATCTGACATCTATCTATAAACACCTGACTAGTTCTAGTTGTTAATGAATCATTCAACCAAATCATTGAGTTGTTAATGGTTTCACCTTGATTGAACTACTTGTACAGAATTATTTACTCTCTGGTTTATTAAGGGATACTTTAATATCATAATTCCAAAATTGATAAGAAGCAATTTATTCAAATCTAATTCTTATAAACCTTGGAAACAAATTGATTAGAATTATGATTCAAACATTGTAAAATCTAAGACATTGTTATAAATTTATACAATTCCAATCATAATCATTTGATCAATCCATCCCTTTTTAAAATAATACATATAGTGATTTAATGAATCATCTATTATGTACTAAGATTTCTTTCAATTAAAACAAATAGTGATTTTAAGGAATCACCTATTTTGAATCAGAATTCATCAAAAATAAAACAAATATATGAAAACTACTTCTACTTTGTGCTGCATGTTATGAACATATTTCCAATGCAATATCAATATATTGTCATTTATCCACAAAATTAGAAATAAAAACTTATAAAATTATATCAATGGAATTTTATAAATTCTTAGACAATGTCCCAAAAAACAATTCTTAGATAATGTCCCAAAAAACAAAAATGGGTTATATTGATTTATTTTTTGGGGTTGATAATTTTTTATTAACGCGTTATTGGTTAAGCGTGTATATGAGTTAAATATTTTTTTTATTTGATTTAATGTCAAATATAACTTATAATCCAATACCATTTGATCATACATATATCTTATACGATCCAAATGATATAATTTCAATAATCTCAGTTCAATTTTCATTATTGCCCATATATATTATGGTGTTTTATACTTCATGGTTTTTAATTACACATGAAATTGAACCAGTTATAATTGTTGGAGGACATTTAATTAATGAAATTTTGAATAAAATTATAAAATTATTAGTTAAACAACAAAGACCTGATTTTCATAAAGATTTTGGAATTGGTAGTGGATTAACTTATGGAATGCCATCTGCTCATTCCCAATTTATGGCTTTTTTCACAAGTTATTATATATGTGTTTTATTATTTAAAATACCAAATCTTAAAAAATGGCATAAAAAATTAGGTTGTGGCATATTAAGTTTTTCAATGATTGGAGTTGGATTTAGTAGAATTTATTTATTATATCATTCATTTAAACAAGTTTATGTTGGAATTATAATTGGTTTAACATTTGGTTTATTTTTTTTTATAATTAGTTCAATTCTGAGAGAAATTGGTTTAATTGATTGGATTTTAAATTGGGAAATTATAAAATATTTTTATATAAAAGATACATATTTTCATAATTATCAATCATTTAAAGATCAATATAAATATTATTTAAAATTGAAAAAAGATAAAAAAGATAAACAATCAAAAAAATATCAATAAAATAGGATAGAATAGATTAGAAAGAATTTCATGTATATATATCTTTGTATAATATAAATCTAAAAGTCATCCCATTTATCATCATCTTCATCTTTTTTATTATTACCACCAGATAAACTTTCATATTTTATTGAATCTTTTCCAGGTTTTTTAAACCCAAATGCATTTGGTAATTGATTATTATTTTGTTGATCTTTATTAAAATATTTATCAAATTGTAAACCATTTTCATTAATATCTTTTGTAAATGATTGAAAAGTTTCTTGACCATATTTCCCAGTTTCTTGCATTTTTTGACCAAATTGTGCCATTGCTCTTTTTGCTTCATCAGTAAATTCACTTTGTTGAATTTGATTTATACCTGGTTTTATAACACTTTCGTTAATTTCTTGAGCAGATTTTGCAACTGATGATGAAAATAATCCCCAACCTTTAGTAAAAGTTCCCAAGGGATCTTTTTGAAAATTGTCTAATGAAAATGATGAAAATGATGAATTTGTATTTGATTGTTGTTGTTGTGGTTGTGGGGTATTACCAAATCCACCATATTTCCCACCTTGTGAAGGAGGTAAGTTATCCAGTCTTGAACTATTTTTAGAACCCAATTCAGCAAAATAAGCTTCATTTTTAGATTTTTGTTCTTGTGTTATTGGTTGTCTTTTATTGGTGGTGGTGGTTGTATTGATATTATTTGTATTGTTTTCTTCTTCTTCAGTTGGTAATTTTTCTCCACTATGATCTTTAGGTATATATTCTTTACCTTCGATTTCACAAGTTAAAATTTCTTTATAATCTTGAGCAATAAAATTATCATATTTTAATTTTGGTGATAAATTTAATTTAATTCCATTTTTTTCAAAATATAATCTTAATCTTTCATTACCACCAATTTCCATTCTTTTAATTTCTTCAGATTTGAATTGATCCATTGTAATTGATCTAACAAATGATATATGAACACCTAAACCTCTATGTATACCTGCACATTCCAAACAAATAAAAATCCCAAATTTTGGTGAAGCCCATTGAGGATTTGGTGCAGAACAATCAAAGCATTTCTTATTTTCACCTTGTTTTTGTAGATTCAATAATGTTCTACGAGTTTCTGGATCAATTGACATAATGAAAGATGTTTGTGTTGGTAATTAAAAAAAATAGATTTGTTGATAAAGAGAGAATCGAAAAAAAAACTCAAGATTGAAATTTGATTTTTCACACGAATAAATAAATTTTTATTGAATTGAATTGGTTTATTATAATTTACCATTTGGTGCTAATAATTGTTTCTTTATAGTTACTGGATAATCTTGGGCACCAACACTAGAATTGACTTGCCAACTACCACCATCTACAACCAATACATCACCAGTTACATAGGATCCAGCTGGTGAAAATAAATAAACTGTTGCATCGGCAATATCTTGCTTTGTACCTAATCTTTGTAATGGAACTTTTGATTTAATTTCATCTAATTTCCCATTTGATAATCTTGACATACCTTCAGTATCAGCAATTGGACCAGGGGCAATACAATTTGATCTAATACCTAATGGACCCAATTCAACAGCTAATGCATTCATTAAAGCATCAACACCAGCTTTTGCAGCACCAACATGAATTTGAAATGGTATACCATAATAATGTAAAGTAGCACTTACAAATATAATTGAACCTTTATTTTTTCTCAATTGTTCAAAACATGCTTTAACTGTATTAAATGAACCTAATAAATCAATATCAATAACTGATTTAAAAGCATTTGATGATAAATGATTAAAATCAGCTAAAAAATTTCCTGCAGCACCAGCAATAACAAAATCAATTCTACCTAATTCTGAAACTGTTAAATCAACAGCTTTTTTTAATGATGAAACATTACGTACATCAATTTCAGGAATTGATAAAACTTTTGAACCTTTTCTTAATTTTTGTATATCAGCAGCTGCTTTATCTGTTTTTTCTTTATTTCTACCAATTATAGCAGCATTTGCACCTAATAAAACTAAAGCTTCTGCTTGAACTGAACAAATTGAACCAGCACCTCCAGTTACAAACAAAACTTTGCCTTTGAATAAATCTGGCTTCCATGAACCATTGGTGATATAAGATTGATCTAAGACTGTCATAATGAAAAAAAAAAGGTAATTGAATAAATAAGAGAAAAAATTGAGAATTGGAAAGTTATTTAAAATAAAAAAAATATATTATATTATTTTTTTTTTTTTTGCCCCACGATTCAATTCCATTTTTTTTTTCTATCGTACCGAGCTTTATATTTTATTTCTTACTAATTGGGCATCTCTGTGGGCGAACCACATTAATCAATGTACGTTGTTGATTGGACATTGAATTGACAGCAATGATTGTATGAGAGCTCACTCTACTAGTGTGAATGAAGGATTATAGTTGAAAAGAGGTCTATTCAAAATGTTCATTTATTAAATAAATATATGTGGATATAAATCTGAAGAAGCACAAAATTATTTTTCTCGGACATAAACACTTTACTTTTATATTTAAGCGTCTAGAATTACAAACGACAAGTTATCGAGATTACATGTATCGTTTAAGGCTTATTGTCTTTGATTGGTCCAATTAAGGAACATTTGTTGGTGTGATACGTTTGAACTCGAAATTTGAGTCTTTTTTGACAATTTCTTCAAACTTCGAAATTGTTCGACTTGATAATGAATTAGGATTCCATTTTCAAATTGATGAAATAGAAATAGATCTTTGTCAAATTTTACGAAAATTTGTAGAAAATTGGAATAATATTATTTGCGTTTGAGAAATTGTGGGGACGACGCATCAAACATATTTAGCTGCAAAATCAACACAATGTATTAAACAAAGAATTGTTTAGCTTCATTAAAGACAAACACTGAACAAAAGTTAGTTTTACTTAGAGCAACTATCCTCAGTTTTTCCAATCAACTTTTGATTTGTATAATCATTTTTATATATTACATTATGTTGTAGTATTCACTATAAAACATTTACTATTATCATCTAATTTATTTTTATTATTGTTACAATTTTCATAATCATCATCATCATCATCATTTTTGGGTCGTTTTAAATCATTACCATTATTATTATTAAAATCAATTTTATGTTTATTTAAACCAATTTTGTCAATACTTTTCTCATTTTCATTATTGATTAATGGATCTTTATTTTCTTGTTTTTCTTCCTTTTCTACTTCTTCATTAATTGGTGTAGATACATTATTAATCAATTCATCATCAGATATATTTAAATCATCAGTTGGTAAAGTATTTAAATTTGTATCCAAAGGTTCTTCCAATTCATCTTGATTTAATTTTGAATCATAAAAATCATTTTCAACCATTAAAATAAATTCTTTACCAATTCCAATATAATTTAATTTCTCCTTAAGGAAGTTTTCAAAATTTTCATAAATAAATTTAGCTAAAATTTTATAATTAACCCTTTTAAAATTTATGTTTTGATCACAATTTCTAATTATAATTTCTAATAAATCTAAACAAGTTGAATTTGATAATGAGTTTTCATTTATAATTGTATCAAAATATTTAAAAAAAAAATTTAGGATCTTATTTTCGATTAAATAGGTGGTATAAATTTTATCATTTAATTGAATAATTTTTTTTAAACATCTAATTATAGATAATTTTAATATAGTTTTAACATTTAAATTAATTAATAATTTAATCATACCTAATATAACATGATTATTTATAAAAAATGATTGGGATATTTCAATTTCATGTTCTTTTATACAAAATATAATTAATTCACATAACAATTGAATCAAACAATTGTCGTGGGAACTTATTTCTGTGGTGTCATTATTTTCATGATTTATTAATTTTATAAATAATTTTGGTGCAACTTTTGAATAAAATGCATTAAAATAATTATTTGTATTGATTTCTTCTTTAATTTCTTCAAATAAATTTATTTCAGTGCCAGCACTTGAATTTAAATTATTTCCAATACTTTGATTTGCAATATTTGAATCTAATAAAGTTTTTAAAGCTTCAAATGCTTGAATTTTAATTGAATTTTTTTCATCTGAAACTAATAATTTAGATAAAATTAATATTAATGTCATATCATCAGATAAATTTAATTTTACACTTGAATTTGTTTCATTATTTGATTCAATAATTAATTTATTTTGATTCATTATTGGTGGATCCATATTGTCAATTGTTTCTTCATGATCAATTGAATTAACTAATGAAACATCTTGTTCAATGATTATAACAATTAATTCAGTACCTAAAACTCGTATTAATTCTAATTCATCTTGTAATGCAAAACTAATCATTTTAAATAATCCAGATTTAATTAATAAAGGGAAAAATTCATTCTTTTGTGAAGTTTTTGCAATTGATACATATTGATGTAACATTTTAATTCCATCTCTTTTTAATTCTATATCTGAATTGTTTTCTGAATCATAAATTTTAAAAATTTTTTCTAATATATTTTCCAGTTTAATATATTTAAAAATTTCAATTTGATTTAAAAAAATTAATGAATTTATAAAATTAAATGTAACTTCATCAATAAATCTAGACATTACAATATCTTTTAAATATGTTAAATAAAAATCTTTTTTAAAAATTGTTATATCATTTGTTGGTATAATAGTTTTAAATGATTTATTTTTTAAAAAATCACGATGATTTGATTTTTGATTTATTGAATATTCAGAATCATATTCTAATATACCAATTAATGATAAAATTTTTTCTTCATTCTCAAATAATTTATCAAATAATAAAGTTTCATTATATAAAAATAAAGTTTTAAAAATATCATTTAATAAATATAAATTTTTTAAATCTGATTTAGTTTCTAATTCTTCAAAAATTTTAAATAATTTTGTTAAATAATCTGAATCAATTAGATAATCCAGTATATTTGACCTTGTAAATTGTGAATTACCACCAAGATTTAATCTTTCCAAGATTAAATTCAAATTTTCAATAGTTGGTAATTCAGGTGGATATTTAATTGGACCAGTAACTAATTCAGTTATATCTTCGGAATTTGTTGTTTGAATAACATGATATAATGATATATTTGGACTTAGATTATTTTGTTGAACTTTTATTATAAAATCACATAAATCTGAACAACCTTCGGTTTCTTGAAATGATAAAGCTAAATCTAATCCACTTTGATCTGTCCAAACAATTAAAGTTTCTTGTTGTCGTTGATATTGTGTTGAACCTTCAAGATTTGATTTTAATAATATTTCATTTGGATTTAATTCATTTGTAACTTGAAAATATGCAATATTGGTTTGTTTATCAATTTGTCCAATACAAAATCCTGTACCATTATCAAGCCAATCATCACCTTTTAATAAATATACTTTGACTCTTCTTGGAGTTAGACCAGCTAAATCCAAACGTGCCAATTCTTCTTTTTTAGATTCTGTTATCTTTATCAAAGTCTTTTCTTCTTCTTCTTCTTCTTCTTCTTTTACTTCCTTATCTTCTTCTTGCTTATCATTTTGTGAAGTAAATGTTGTAATTGAAGTTTCAGACATAGTATTTTAAGTAAAGGGTTTCACCCTGTAGATAGTTATTGGAATTATATTTGGTGATTGATTTATAATAAAAAATTGTTTTGGTTGGTTGGTTGGTTGAATAAATAATTTATCAATGGTTAATATATTTTTGTCTCAGTTTTTTTTTTACGTGTCTCGAGATTTTTCAAATTCTATATATTAATATTTACAAGGACAAAGATTCAATGACATAACAAAGCAGCGCTTGCTAAGTTTCTAAGCCAATCGTGTTTATCAACGTCATGGGTATCTTCAACTTCTCCCCATTCACCAGTTTGTAAAATGGTTTCTAAATCACCCAATTCAACAATTTCTTGTAAAGATTTATAATAATATTTGTCCATGGATGATTTATTAAATTGATATATTTTCTTTTGGTGGGTTGTTGAATTTGATCTTAATAAAGTTAACCCACATAAGAAAGATTTTGTTGTTAAAATTGTTTTTTCTAAAGCTATCAAATCAAATATTGATAATTGATCTAACCAATTCAAAACAACTTCTTGGGTTTTTGTATCTTGTTTGTTACCTCTTAAACCATCAGTTTCACAATCTAATGATTTTAATTGAATTGTTTCATTTTGTTTAATTAAATTTTTTAAATGACCCCAATTTGTAAAAAAATCATTAAATTCTTTAATTAATGGTTTATATAATTCCAATTGTTTCTCTCTTAATTTCCCACCACAATCTCTTTTTGATGCAAATATAAGACAAGTATCAGTATCTAAATATCTTAATAAATTTAATTTTATATCATCTAAATCTAACATATTTTCCTTCTTTTCAATCTCTTGACTTGAATCTTTATTAGTTAAGTCTATAACTCTTGAAGCTAATCCAGTTAAAGGTAATGTTGATGATTTAACTGATATTTTAGGTAAATTTGTCCATTCATGAGCTATTAAATATGCTAATTGTTTTTTACTTTTTGGTAATTGTAATTGGAAACCTAATGGAGTTTTTAAAGTTTTACCATCTAATTGTATTTCATATTTTTCAGATTCTGCATTATAATTTACATTACCTTTTTCCCAAAATCTTGAACCAGTTTTTGATAATCGATTAGTTTCAGATTTAATATTTTGTTCAATTGTTTTATCAACACCAAAATGAGTTGAAAGTCCCTTTGGATTGATTCTGGAATTGTTATTATTCTTCAATCGGAATGAGTTTGATATGAATCTCTTTATAAGTATTGATTGATGATGATGATACATTGATTGAAATTTTCTTTTCCTTTTCGTTCTCAGAAAAATTAATAATATTAGAATATGAATCAAGATGCATTACAAAAAGTCCTAATTGAAATGGATAATCAATTGAATAAATCAAGAGCTGAATTATCAATGGTGAATTTACAAATGGATAAAGTTAATACAAATTTAAAAATCATTGAATCAACAAAATCTAAATTATCAACAATTTGTGAACCAAAAGAACAAGTTTGGCAAGGAATAGGTAAAGCATTTATATCAAATGATGTAAATACATATTTGAAAAGTTTAGATGAAGATGAAAAGGAATATAAAGATACCAAAAAGAGTTTGACTATAAAACAAGATTATTTGAAAACAACACTTGAGAAAACAATCGATGGTATGACTAAAATAGTAGGTGGAAATAACCAATAATGGAATAGGATAATATATATTCAATCACTATCTTCTTCATCAACACCTTCATCTAATAATCTTCTTTCAATATCATTTTTGGTTGTGGTGGTAGAGTTTTTTTCTAATTTCATTCGATCGGTTAGGAAATGATTGATTTGATCTTGTAATGTAGTTAATTCAGCTCTTAAATTACCTAAAGGTGTATCATTATGTTGTGTTGGTTTATCTCTATCTTCACCACCTGCTTTTATCACTATATCTGAGATTTGTGTAGTTTTACCATATGTCGTATGGGGTCCATCACCAGGTATGAATTGTTGATTCTCTATATCTGGCGCTTGATATTCAGCTGTTGGTACTAATCTCATGGAATTTTGGTGTTGAATACGTTTTTAATCGCACTATAAAAAAATCAAATCTCAAATCGTATATTATTATATTTTTTTATGTTTCATAATTTTCAATTTTTATTCTTTCAGCTACATTCAGATATGCATTAAATTTTATTTCAACAATTTCATTAGTTTTAAAATCCAATGTTGGTATATCGTAACATGAACATGATAATAAATAACCATAAAATACTTTTAAAACAGTTTCATCAGCTATAATTAAAATATCACCACTCATTCTTTCCATTTCTAATATTAATGGTTCAATTTTTATAGCTAAATCATGATATGATTCTGATCTTGGAAATCTATAATGATATGGATCATTTAAATATTGTTGATATTCATCGGGGAATTTTAATTTAATTTCTTCATCGGTTAAATTACCAACTATACCAGGATTTTTTTGAGTTAATTGAATTCTATTTCGAATATTAATATTTTTTTGTGCAAAAAATTGAGTTGTTTCAATTGTTCTTTTTTTAACTGATGTCCATATAACTAAAGAATTTTCATCAATACCATCTTGACCCATTGCAGGTTGTCTTTTTTCAATTGATAATTCTCTTTTCAACTCAGGTTTTTTACTTGGTTGAATATAATTTTTACCTTCAATTTTTAATTGATTTATTATAGTTGATGTTAAATTTTTTGCATATTTTAAACCTTCATCATCTAATGATGGATCATAATTTATATCTAATGAATTTTTATAACATCTTGCTAAAAATACAGAACCAGATTTAATTCTACCATTCATTAAATAAAATACAACTTTATTTATAAGATAACCATAATTTGAATTATATAATTCTATACGTTCACCAAAGTTTATAAATTTAATATATGATAAATCTGATTCTAATCCATCTGTTTTACCCATTTCTTGATAAAATGGTTCTAATGTATTAATTCTTTCACTATAATCTTTATAAGCATCTTCAAATTTCCAATCTTTATAATCTGGTGAACTTTTTGCAGCTTCTTCAATATTTTTTAAAATTATTGATGGATCAGTTACTAAACTTTCAATAAATAATAATTGAATATTTAAATCTTTAAAAATTTTTGATAATTGTAATCTAAATTCTGGTTTTGCATTAACTGCATCATAAATTGCAACTTGTCCTTTATCATTTTTAAAAAAATTTAAAATATCATTTAAACATTCATTAACAACTTTTTCTCTTAATTGATGAGCTTTATTTGATTTGGGGGTTGGTACAAATAAATCATGAGTTAAATCATCTTCAGCATTTGCTCTTCTATAATCACCTAAATGAAAACTATGAGTTTTGACACCTAACCATCTAAGATATCTTGTTAATGAAACTGATAAATGTGTTTTACCTCTACCTGGTAAACCAGCTAAAGCAATTATAATTTTTCCAGCATGAAATAATCTACCTGATTCTGTTGAATATAATTGTGCACCACCTAATTCATTAAATGGATCCAATTGTTTATGAACTCCATCAATACCAGTAATATCACTTAATCTTCTTGGTTTAACTTGAATATCTGATGATAAATCAACTAAATTTGGTTTTGTATTATTATGAAATGACCAACGTTTTGTTGTTCTCATTTGATTTCTTGATATGGGTGATGAACCAAATCCATTATAAATTTCTCCTTCATCATCAGAAATTGCTGAATTATTATTATTAATTGAATTAGTGTCTTTTGGATTATTATAAGACATTTAAGTTGGAAAGCGAAGATAATGGTGTTGTAAAAATTCAGGTCGGCTTATTTCGTTTCTCTCGCTCGATATTAAAATTTATTACCCCAAATAACTAAATCTATACAAATTTTAACACAGATAACAAACAAACAAACTAGAGATGATGTTAATGATGATATATTAATTAATTAATTAGTTAAACGTTTTTCAAATATTTATATATTAATAATTTTATTTTACATTTATTCAAATTTACCCCCTTTTCTTTCAATTAAAGCTTTTCTATCTTTATCTAAATGTAATTTGGTAATTACAACTTTTGATGGATGAACATTAATTGGAACTGAAGCACCATTTGATTTTTCTTTTTGTAATTTTTCAACTTGAATAGCAAATTTTAATCTATAAACTGAATTAACTTTACCTTCAGAACCTTTTTTTGAACCTCTAACAACTGAGACTTCATCATTTTGTCTAATTGGTAATGATTTGATGTTGTATTGTTTTCTTAATTCTTTTGATAATGGAGCTGATAATAAAACTCTTCTTTCAACTGATGATGAAGTGAAATAAGCTTTTCTAGCTTTAGAACGTGATGATGAAACGTCTAGAAAAAAACTGTTAGTATTATAAATCTACTTGATTATTCTTTATCCATAGAAACCCAATAGTTTATTATCCCATTTTTGGTTCAATGATTAAATTCCATCTCAATCATTTTTCAATCTCAATCTTGATTTATTCCTTTCAATTTTCAAATGGGTTGTTTGTAGTTTAGTTTCATATGGAGATGGTTCTGTTGTTATAATGCATACCTTGACTAATTTTGGCCATTATTGTAATATATTATGGTAATTTAAGATCTCAAAAAAGTGAAAATAAAAAATTTGTTACTCTGGTTTTGTTTGTATGTAAAATTCGCACTATCAAAAAAATTATTAACTATGTGTTAAAACTTAACTATTGCGCTACCTCAATAGGGGTATAGCCCTAACTGCCAATTTTTCAATTTTTTCAATAATGAAAACTTCATTTTCAATAGAAATTGATTTGATCATAAGTCCAATTATTCTTTTGCTTGATTGAGTAATGTACTAAAAAATTTTAACAGAGTTTAATCCAATTTACTATACTTTGTAGCCTAAGATGTAGATCCCAAAAAAATAACGTATCAACATTATTTTCCTAAACATTTTATTAATAGCTCAAAAATTTTTAACAAGGCCCGAGGCGGGACTCGAACCCGCAATCCTTCACTCCGGAGATGAAGACCTTAACCAATTAGGCCACAAGGGCAGCTTTGTAAATCCAAAAATGCGCCTCAAAAACCAAAAGACACTACAAAAACTCACGTGATGAGAAAGTTCTTCAATTACTGCTTTCAATTGACTCAATTAGATAGATAATTGTTGATGCTACTAGCGTAATTGTTCCATCGGTGGCTCCTTCCTTTTTCATTTGAAGTTTTTTTCGATGTTTTCGGCGATCTCAATTGATTCTCAATTTGACTAAACATGAGGGAACAAATTATCAGATCAAAGGTCAAATTTATAGTAATTGAGTGTTGAGAAGTAACATAATTGTAGCTAGTAATCAATTTGAGTTAAATACAATGTCTATGATATTTCAGTGGACGATTGTAATCTAGTCATACTGATAGATTCTGATGTTTTTAGCTGATATACAATTTGATCTACTAATAAAGGAAGAATTCTAGTTGAGTCTGAGTTAAATCTACAATTTGTAATTTTATATGAAACATTTTGTTTTTTCAATTAATGAATTTACAAAATTATCATTAAAAAAAATATTAATCATGATGTTACAAGCAATTAAAATTGGTATCAAACCAATTCATACAAATTCAATAATAAAAAGATCAACACTTACATCATCAATCATATCAACAAATTCATTATTTATAAAAAATCAATCAAAAATTAATAATCTACCTTTTAAATTTTATTCAACCAAAACATCTCCACCACCACCACCACCACCACCTCATGATAAAGATGCAAAAGGGAAATTGATCTTGAGCAAGATTCAAAGAGCTACTACTTTTTCCCTTTCTACAATTCTAGTTACTGGAGCATCAATTGTTTCAATCTTAGTCATTTATTTAATAATTTCAGAATTATTTTTCCCAAGTGGTGATACAAGAACTTTTAATAAAGCAGTTAAATTAATTGAAAAAAATGAAATTGCACAAAAAGCATTAAATTTTTCAAAAGGTGATAGATTAAAAGCTTATGGAATGGTTGCCGCTGATAAATGGGTTAGAAATCGTCCTGTTCAAAGTACAAAAACAAAAAATAATAAAGGTGAAGATATTTTAATTATGAAATTTCAAGTTGAAAGTGATGTTGGTAAATATGGTATAGTTACATTAGAACAAATTGATGAATCATTTTGGAAAACTAAATTTTCATATATTTCATTAGATGTACCAGGTTTTAAAACAATTTATATAATTGAACCTCCAAGATCTGAATTAATGCCAAAGATTGGAAAAGGTTCGGGATTTCTTGGTTTAAATTGGGGTCCAAAAAGAGATTAAGCTTGGTACCTAAAATCAATTTATTAATGTAAATATTAAATAAATAAAATTATAACCAAGTTTTAAACCAAAAGATTTTAATTTATTTGTAGTTTGGTTAAATTGATTTCTTAATTTAAATTCTTGTTGTTGTTTCTTTGGTTTTATTATAATCGATTCTTCTTCTTCTTCATATAATAAAGATTGACAATTTCTACCATCATTTGAATACTTACTTCTTAAACTTAAATTGTTTTTAATGATTTGTCCTTTACCTTGTGAAAGACAAACATTTTCATTTGAATTACATTGTTTATAAAATTTATTTAATAAATATGATGCTTTAATTGTCGGATTACAATCAGAAAATTTACCATAATTACCTAATCTACCATTTGAATTTATATCTTGACAATCAACTTTTCTACATAAATCTTTAATTAATTGATCTAAGTTAGTTTCATCAATAACTATACAATCTAATGATTGCCATAAACATTCACATTTTCCTTGATCGGGAGTAATTGGTAAATTTGAAGTATTAAACCAAATTTCATTATTTGGACAAGAAATCCTAGATTTTTGCAACTCAACTTCATTTATAAATTTACCAATTGGATCATTTTCTTTAAATTTATTTTTTAAATTTTCAAAATCAGGTAATTTAATTAATTGATTATCATTTTTCAAGAGTATAATTCCATAATGATTTGTTTCTTCAAAATATTCATAAGATATACCACCAGACCAAACTTTAGACATTGTTGGACCATAAATGGCTTCGATTTCAGTAAATGGTCTTGGATTTATAATATTACAACCAAATTCACTAAAAAAAATTGGTATTGAATAATTTTCAAAACAAACAGTTAAATCTCTATAACCAGAAGTTGTATAAGTTGAATAACCACACCATTCATAAACATTAATAGCAAAGAAATCAATCTTGGAATCTGAATCGTCATTTTCCAAATCACATATTAAATAATTTGCTAAATGAGATCTAATTTCAATATCATCATTTGATGCATAACCAATTGGAATATTTCGATAATTTTGTTGTTTAATATATTTTTTACAATCTCTAATTGCACTTCTTATAAATGGAGCAGAATCAATATTTTCTTTTGAATTTACAATTTCATTACCAATGAAAAATCCAAATAAATTATTATATTTTTGCATTGAATCAATAACTTCTTTATATCGGATAAATAAATCAGTATCCCAATTTGGATCATCTCTTTTAATTGAATTATAAGGTTCTGATAAATCGGCTAATATATATATACCTTCTTTTGCAAATGCATTCATACAAATATCATGATTTGCAATTGGTGATATTTGATATACACGAATTAAATTGACACCAAGCTCCTTAAGTAATTCTAAGTCTCTTAAACACGTAAATGGATTTGCTAATGAATCAATATAATTCGGTTCTTTTGTATTATCATAATCTTCACCTTGTTGTCTTGTTTTTTGATATGCAATACCTTTAATAAAAAATTGTTCATCAGAACTGAAAAACTTATTACCATGAATTTTAATAGGTTCAATTAAATCATATTCATATTGTTGTGAAATTACAAAACTAAAATACATCAAAATTAATAAAAAATTCATTGGGCGTTTATTTTTTTTGTTTTATAAAAAAATTTCATATAATTTTTTAAATTCTTTTTTACCTTTACATTCAATCATAAATATTTCAAATTCAGAATATTTAATTAATAAACCTGCTTTACCTATTTTTTCAATTATATTAAATTTTGAGTCATTGGCAATTAACCAATTATATTCATCATTTTCATTTACAATTTTAAATTGATAATAAATTTTCATTGTTAATTGATCAATTATCTTATTTATAGTTAATTTATACATATTTAAAATTTTCCAACTTGATGGATTATTAATTTGTGAATTTAAATTTTTTTGTAATCTAATGGTTGTTTCTAATTGTGGTTGAATTATTGAATTTGGATTATTTATTATACATGAATTATAAATTTCATTTGAATTTATATTATTTAATTCAATTGAACTTAAACTTGTAAATGTCAGTGATTTTGAATATTCCATTAATGAACTTGATAATGTGATATCTGAATTTAATCTTGATGATTTTAATGAATTATCTAATTGTTTAATTGATTCATTTAGATTGAATAGTAGTAAATTTGATAAATTACCATTTGAACATCTAATCATAATTAAATTTTTTTGATTTGTTATTGAATTTATTGAATTAATTTGTAAATCTAATGCAGAAGATTGTCGTATTTCAGTTTGATCATTTAAATTTAGAATCAATATTGGTGAATCAGTTTCATTTCCATCTATTATTTCTTCTTTAAAAATCATAAACCAACATTGATTATTTTCACGATTTAAACTAATTTTTATAAATAAAGTTTCTGATATTGTTAACATTTCCCATTGAGATTGTTTCCATTTTGAAATTTTCAAAGATTTTGGTGATGATTCACTTATGAAATAATCTTCAGTTGAATCTGAGTTAATACATTCTTTAAGATCTGAAGGTATGTCTAATTCTGAATCAATTTTTGGAGAATTTTCTTTGAAGAAATATGTTGATGTTGATGAAGGTAATGCAAATGGACCTGGTAATGATGAACTTGATCTTGTTAATGGTTTTTCTTCCTTTAATGTATCTGTTGATTTATTTTTCTTAAAAATATTAAAAAATGATTTCTTTTTGGTGAATGATGGTTGATAATTTTTACCAAAATTATTTATATCAACAGATGAACCAGTTGATAATTGATATAATTTAGTACTATTTAAGTTTGGTTCTGATTGAGTAAAATTAATCTGTGAATAAGGTAATTCAATTGAATCATTATCAATAATTATAGAATCAGGAGTTAATTCTTCAATTTCTGCTGTTGAACTAATTGGTCTTTCATTTAGTTCAATATCTTGACTTAATTTTCTTCTATTAATTATATGGAATAATTTTTCATCATCTTCTTCATCTGAACTTAATGATTTTTTAATCAATGGTAATGATTTATCATATTGAACACTAATAATTGATGAATCTGATCTTTTTGGAGTTGTTGGTGGTGAGATTAATTCAGTAAATGTATTTGATTGTAATAAAGTTTCTTGTGATGATGACATTGATTTTTTATGATCAAAATCGGAAACTAAATTTATACCCAAACCAGTCATTGAATTATTTGGTTGATTTGAATTTATTAAGAAATTTTCACTAATTGGAGAATTATTTCTTTCTAATGGACAAATTATTGATAATTTTTCAATCCATGATTCTAAAAGATTTGAGTTATCAAATTTTATAATTAATTTTTGAGTATCATCATCAATTGTTGAAAAATCTATAGTTTTTAATTCAATTGTTTCAGTTGTATATGATAATGATAATTCATTGATTCTAAATGGTGGATAAACCAAACTTCTTGTTTCAATGCCATCTACCAAATCAATTGATAATATAGCTAATGAATTATAATTTCCAATACTTTTCAAATCTAATAATAATATTTCTATCAATTGATTATTCATAAATAATTTTGAATCTTTTGTACGATCAACAATTTGATCAATTGTAAAATAACTTGAAACTAATTCATCTTGATTATTAAATGGTTTTATATTTGAAAATTGTATATTATTTAGTTGTCTAGATTCTAAATTTTTTTCAAATTCTTGAATTATATTTTCAAATTTATAAATTATGGCATTCAATTTTTCAATTATAAATGGATTTCTAATATGATTTTGACATGATTTAATAAATGTTATAAAATTTAATAAATTTTTAATTGGTATATTCAATCTTGAATCTTTTAAATCTTGTGAAATTAATTGTAATGAATATTTTTCAAATAAAATTAATCCATCATTATCTAACCATAAAATAAATTCATTTATAAAATTTTTAAATGTTTGCTTTTCATTAATAGAATCAATTTCTTTTAATGATACATTTAGAATTGAACATAATTTTATATTTTTTGTATATAAACCTCGAACTATTGATGTAAATGATGATGAAGAAGTTGATGGTGATGATTTCAATGGTTTAACAATACCTAATAATTCAATTAGATTCTCATTTTGATTAATTGATGATTCATAAAACTGTTGTAATAAGTTCTTTGGTTGTTCTTTTGACATTTATTGTTGAGATGAACAAAATGGAAATATCAATTTAATTATAAATGAAAATATTAATTAGCCCACCGAATAAAGATAATAAATTAGTTCAACTTCGTGTTTATATGCGATGTGACTTAATAATATTGATGGTACAAAGATTGATAATTGAAAGGGTTAAAATATAAACATTCTATTTGGTACCAATTTAACTCGAATAGGATAATGCGACGTGGTATTAAATCTGCGCGTCGAATAAAAATAATATTAAATCGCGTCAAATTCAATTCAATTGCAAGCTCATCTTGAATTCAAAAGCTTGTCACGAGACTTCAAACATAATCTCTTGTAATTATCCAATTCAATACGGATTCTAAACCATCACCAGTTTTACCACTGACTAATTGAATATCATATTTATCCATTGGTATTTGATTTCCCAATTGTAATAACTCTTCAACATCATCTTTTAAGGATCCAAGGTTCTTTTTCGGTATTAAATCAATTTTATTAATCAAGATAATCAAATATAATCCATCTAATCTATCTTGTAATATAATTTTTTCTTGTAATTCTTTAAACAGTTCATTTAACCTTTCTAAATTTAAACCATCAATTACCCAAATTACACAATCAGTTTTATCAAAATAATTACCCCAAAATGTTCTTAAACTAGTTTGTCCACCAATATCCCAAATATTCAATGTAAAATCTTGAATATTGATTGAATTTATTTGAAATCCCATAGTCGGTGATATTTGATTGATATCTTCATTTAGGATTTGTTTAACAATAGTTGTTTTACCTGAATTATCTAATCCAAGGGTTAGAATTCTAATTTCATGATCTTTTAATTTTTGTTTTTTGATAATTGTTAGCAACCCCATATTTTATTGCATCACTGAGAATGGCAAAAAAATTATAAAACTCATGATAATGGATATATAAGAAAATGTCATCCAAAAGAAAACTGCAAAGTTCTATCTTGGAATATGCTCAAAGATCAACCACTGTTAAATCAGAAGAAATTATAATTAAAGAAGAAGTTGATGATTTACCAATTGTTGCTGTTCCATGTCCAATTTGTCAATTTAACATAGCTCATTTGGATTTAAATGATAGAAATGATCATGTTGATACTTGTTTGGTTAGAGTTACATTTGTAGAATCAGAAGTTAAACCTAAAGATTCAACCGTTAAAGTTCCAAAGGTGTCACAAAAGGAGTCGGTGTCAAAGGAATCAGTGTCAAAGGAGTCGGTGTCAAAGGATTCAGTGTCAAAAGAGTCCTTGTCAAAGAAACGTAAAATTGAAAAACTTGAAGATAAACGTCAACGATATGTCAATACAGAAACTAAAATTCATGATGAACCAAAAGTTATCAAACCACCAACAACTATTCAACCCTCCAAAACTAAAAAAAATATTCCACCTTTAAAAATAATGACATTCCCAATTGATAAATCTAAAAACCTAAAATATCAATTATCAGTAGATGCATTTTGTTTTGCTCCAAGTACATTTATAGATAAATATTTTTTAACACATTTTCATGCTGATCATTATGGAGGAATTTCAAAAAAATGGGCTTATGAAAGAGTATTTATTGATGATGATGATTTTGAGAATGATTTAAAATACAAAAAAATCATTTACTGTACTA
Source organism: Insectozyma morakotiae (assembly GCA_030564645.1). Taxonomy (NCBI): domain Eukaryota; kingdom Fungi; phylum Ascomycota; class Pichiomycetes; order Serinales; family Debaryomycetaceae; genus Insectozyma; species Insectozyma morakotiae. The sequence goes on from JAKTYD010000002.1 coordinate 324,547, forward strand.
ATATAACAGGGAAATTATTAACATTATATTTTTCAATTGATTCAAAATTTATAAAACATTTAGAAATGGATACAAAATATAAAATTCAAAATTATTCAGATGATGTGATTGAAGATGGTGGGTATGTTTCAAATGAATCAACACCTGGATTATATGTAACTCCAATAACTGCAAATCATTGTCCAGGAGCAGCAATTTTCTTATTTGAAAGTTTTGGAATAGATGGTAATAAATTTACAATTCTACATTGTGGTGATTTTAGAGTTAATAAAACAATTTTAACTCATCCGCTACTAATCAAATATAATATAGAATCAGAAAATGTTTTATTAATTGATAAAGTTTATTTAGATACAACATATATGTCACCAACTTATATATTTCCAAAACAAGAATTAGTTTGTGAAGAAATTTCTAATTTATTTTATGATTTAAAACAAACAAATTTATTTGGAATGTTGACTCAAACTAGAATAACTGATTTTTGGAAACCAAATAAAAAGAAACGTAAATTTTTAATTCTTGTTGGTTCTTATGTTATAGGTAAAGAAAAATTAGCAATTTCATTACTGAAGAAATTAAATTCAAAAATTTATGTTTCAAATATAAATAATAGAAAAAATAAATATGATATTTTAAGAACTTATAAAGATGAATATTTAAATTCAGTATTAACTGATGATGATATTGATCAAAGTTCGGACTCAGAGGTATTAATTCATTTAGTTCCAATGAAAATTGTTGGTACAATTCAAGAAATGACAAATTATTTTAATCATAATCAATATTTTGAACATTTTGAACGATGTATTGCATTAAGACCAACTGGTTGGACATTTGCAAATAAAAGAGAAGAATCTGATGAATTTGATTTAACAAAATTATTCAACATCCTAGTTAATCAAACAGAATTTTCATATAAAAAACATATACTAACACAATCACAACCTAAAAAATCGGAAAACAAAATTTATACTTTACCTTATAGTGAACATTCATCATTTCGTGAATTAGCTTATTTTATAATTTTTTTAAATTTTAAAATGGTTATACCAACAGTTAATTGTGAAAATGAAAATAATATTCGAAAAATGAATGATATAATAGAATTATGGGAACTTGTTAGAAGAGTTAAATTAAATAAATTAAAGTATAATGATTCAATATTTGATTCAAATTTATTAGAAAAATTTAAAAATATTTCATTAGACAATTTTTAATTTATCTTGATAAATAGATACACTTTTTTCACAATCTAATCCTTTACAATCACTCCATTGTACTATAAAATCTCCTTCTTCATATTTACTTTGACCAGCATTAATTGTTTTTGATGGGATAATTGTTGTTTTACTTAATATAAATGGATGCCATTGTAAAATATGAGTTAATGCACTATCTGGACCATAAGGAAAACTTGCATAATTAAAATATAAATTATCTGACCAAATTTCAATAATTGATTTCCCAATATCATCATTTTTAATAAGAAATGAATTTGTTTCTAATTTTTGTTCTGATTGAGTTAATATCAATTTTATTGATTCTGGTTTAACATTTTTATAAGTTTTAATTAAACCATTTGGTGGTATTAAAGGTTGATCTTTTAACATTAATGAATCTAATGAATCAAATAAATATTGTTGAATATTGACATTTAAATCCATTATTAATCCATCTTGATCAAAATAATAAATCCATTTAGCTTTTGGAAATGCAAACATTGCTGAACGTATACAATATAATCTAATCCATTTAATTTTTTCAACATCATTTAAATCTTCAATTTTATTCAACATTGGTAAAAATTCTTGATACCATCTCACATAAACACCATATTTTTGTTTATAAGCATAATCAACTCTGTTTTGAACAATTTTTGTTAATGAATCTAATGAATATTTATCAAAATCAACAGCTGTAACTATAATAATTTCAGGATAATCAGATGGATTTTTTGGTTTATAAATGATTTTATCTTGATTTTTGAAATGATTTCTAGCTTTATTCAAGTCAGATAATTTATTTTCTTCTTCTTCTTTTTGTAATTGGACTATTGGATTTGAATCATCGAATGCATTTAAATGTTTTAATGTTGTTTTTTCTTGATCTGTATTTGGATCTTTACCTTTAACAAATTTGATTAGTTTTGATGGTGTTAATTGTTTAAGTAATGGGGCATCTTCAATTGGTGGATATATATATTTAGATGATATTTCTATAATATTATCACTTGTTAAAGGATGTGATTTTGGATATTTAAATGATTCAGTTTTTAAATTGAATTTTGGAAATAATAAATATATTATCACTATAACAACCAAAATAATTGGTAATTTGTTACGTTGATTTATTCTATTAAATGTAGCAGGTAGTGGTAAAAAACTTTTACCATATTTTGGTTTAAAATTTGATTTAAACATGTTGATAAATTTTTTTAACGCGATATTATATTTATTTACTATTTATTCTATCTTCAATAACTTGTAATGCAACTTGTCTTCTTCTTTCAGCTACAGCATTATTATTGGTTTTGGTAGTTTGTTCTTGTCTTTTCTGTGCTCTTAAATTACTTTGTTCAACTATATCATCATTAAATGGACTAATTAATGCTAATAATACACAAATTTCATAAATTTCATCAAATATTGGTTTTAACCATGGTTTTATTATATTTGGGAAAAATTCAATTAATTGAAATGTATCTGATGCATCACCAATTAATATATCTTGATTCCCACCAGGTAATATCGAATCTATTTGCAATTTTTGAAAAAATCTTAAATATATAAATGATACAAAAAAACTTGATATTGATGGTATAGATGGATATAATGATTTACTTATGATCAATGACCAAATACTTAATAGAATCAATAATATAAAAGGTAAATGTTTAATTCTAAAATTGATTAATCCTTGAAATAAAATTATATTATGTTCAGGTATTAATTGTTTAAAAACAACTAAAAATCCAAAATAATATGATATACCTCCACCTAATGGATTATTCATATTTTTAACATCTTCACGTATAATATTTGAAATAATTGCGATGATTACTGTAATTAAATTTGTAATACTACCAATTATTATTATAAATTTAATAACTTCAATATATCCCCAAAATCTTTCAACAAATTTACTACCAATATATAATATTGAAAATGATATAATATATGAAATGATTGTAATTTCTGCAAAGATTGAGGTTATAAGTACCCATGGATTAAAAATTGTTGATTTTGGTATTAATTGAATAAATGGTACTTTAATATCATGGAAAACAATTGGATCTGATGGATTGGAAGTTATATGTTTAAATTGTTGATATTTTAATACAAATAGAAATAAACTTATGAATGTGAGTAATCCAAGTAATATCCTTGTTGATTGTGGGAAATTATGAAGTCTTAATAAACTCATGATTGATTAATTTTTTTCAATTTCTCGAATCATTTTATTTTTAAATCAAAGATTTGTAGGACTGAGGTGTATTAGAAGGCTTGGATTATGAATCAGACAAGGCTTTACATCTTTTATTGATCATTAAGAAGTGCTAATCAAATTTTACTTAATTCAAATTTCTCAAGTCTCTTTTTGGATCTTTTGAAGCTAATCATACTGGAATTGAAATGTACAGTGAAGACTGATACAATCTTGAGATGTTGCAATTAACTTAAAGACACTCAGAATCGTATGTGTTATTTTCCATGTTCATAGTCATCAATATTGTTTCATAGTTTGCAATTTGCTTTAGAAAGATCTAGTTACCATTCGATGTTTGATCTTCACCTTGGTCGATCTGTAAATTGAATCTCAAACCCTGAAATCACATTAGCTTTAATAAAACTGATTGAAAAATATGATGCATAAGATCAAACTGGTTCAAACTTGTTTGTATGGATGACATACATCTCAACTCTAATCAATCTTAGGTTCGTTAAATATGGATTGATCCAATCAATCAACCTGATTAATCACTTACATTCATCACTTTAATAATCACACAACCAACCATCGTAGATCTATCATACTTCATACCCATCAAATAGTTAGATATCAATCTTTCTATATAGCACAATATATTCAGACTTACAATAGACTAAAATCTACAAAGAATCAACAGAGATAGTAAAATCAATTCTATTATAAAACAAATTTATATTTAAATATACACTAAAATGGATTTGTAGAGTAACCTTTAGTAGAACCAGTAACTCTAGTTGATAAGTATGTCCAACTATATGATTTAGGTCTATGACTTCCTGTATCGTTGTTAGAAACATTTCTTGGCTGGAACAAACCATTTGCTATAGATCCACTTCCACCAATATTAGCAAATTGATCAATCTTGACTTGACCACTAGCGACGGCAGGAGCGACGATAATGACAACAAACAAAACTAAGACTGCAAAATATAAAGTACAGTATTTTCTAACCATTCTCTTTCTTAATCTAGCTTGTTTTAATGAATAAATTGGTGGTCTGATCAATCTTGAAGGTTTGAGCCAGAACAACATCATTGAATGCCATCTGTCAATTAATGGAATGAATAAAATTGGTAATTGACAAAACAATATAACGTGTGATAACATGAAATCACCAGCAAATTCTGACATTTCTATGATTTTGGCAACAAACTCACGAGCTGGTTGGGTCCAAGCCATGTATCCCATACCTGAACCGTACCACTTACCAGTCCAAATAGCCGTATTGGCTTTATCATGTTTAAATTCTCTGGTAAGGAAGGCTATGGTAAGGAATTTAAATAATAATCTTTGAATATAAATCATCAATGCTAATCCTAATAACATTCTTGCAAAATTGAATCCTTCAGTAACCCACATAACTATAAAAAACACAATATGAATAATAACTGAAACACCATGGGCAACTCCTGCAATAACTGCACCGGTTTTTATAACTAATCCTAAAACACAATAAAAACCAATATCAGAACTCTAATACATCAATTAAACAACTATTTAGCTATACTAAATTGTTTGGATTATTAAAACGGTCGATATTAATACTTTAGAGATTTGATATTTGAAACGTTTTTAACTTCAATAATACCTAGAATAATTGAAAATGAAGGGATAATATGAAGGAGTACGCAAAAAAACCAAATGATTGTAGCAATTGTTAGTTCATGTTGATTTTTCACGTTTGTGTTTCACAATGTACGAGTAATTAAAAAAAAGTACAAAAAAATAACGAAAACTGATAAATTTTATAATCAAGAACGAACGGCCTTACGCCTTAAATTGTAAAAAAAAATGATTTTTGATATATTCACCAGTGATTTGTATTATCAACGTGACATGTAGGATGATTCTAGAGTAGATTTTAACTTATTCATTTCGGTTAATCGCGTGGTAGCGCTAATTCTGAAATATTATTATTTTGATTAGAATTATTAGACCAATGGACGATATGATTTATTTTAGTATTAAAACTAGAAAATAGATATATAAGACTTCAAAAAGCTAAGAATTTTTTAATTTCTTAGGATCCAGGTAGGTTAATACATTTTTCATCCCAATTCCTTGTTCACCATCACTTATCAACCAATTCATTTTAAGCTTGAGTTAAACTGACCACTAGATTGATGAAACAAAGTTCTTAGCTAATCCTATTTCTAACTTTATTGGAGGTCTACTTATTTAATCAGCTTTACAATTCAAAGCTTGCGCAAACTTTAAAATATTATGAGTTTAATAAATTAAAGACTGAATTACACAAAAACCACCATTGATTTTCACAAATAATTTGAAAAAGTGAAATGTTTAGATCTACTATTTGAATAGAGCTTAGTATTGACAAAGTATTCCACAATGTTTGAACTAAGTCAACTCTTACTGAACTTATGGGACAGCAGAGAATTTTATTGAATTGATCGTTGAACCAAATCAAAGCATGTGTTATTTCTAAATTGTACAAACCCTTGATCAATTTATTCGAAATTTGAATAATACAAAAACTGTTTAATTTTTGTCAAAGAATGCTGAATCTTCAATGAATGAAAAAATTGTATTTCAAAATTTCATTTGTATTACCTTACATCAAACTTTTTGTAACTGTATTTGACATTTCTTGAAATCACTAAAGTCTGGATAACTAGAAATTCTTTTACTGTTTTTTTTTAATTACACCCTTTCATAATTATTAATTGGGAAAATATCAGTTTTTGCTTCCGAATAACATCACCAACAAGTATATAATCTAAGTCCCGTTAGCAAGCAGATCTTTTGCAGCGAAAGAATTACAAATTAAAAGTGTCGTCCAAAGTGTTTCTTAAGACAACAAGCTTTAGTTATGATACCTAAATACCTAATTAAGTCAGAAATTATCTTGACTAACAGAGTGAATAGCGTAAAAATGATTTAAACTCTAGTCACGGTCAAACATTTAGCTATGATTCTTCGGTATTTAAGCTTAAAATTCAAATGCAAAACTATTCTTCAATCATGGTGAAGATTTTAAACTTTTAGTACCTGCAAATTCAAATACTTCCATAATATAAGCAAATTAATTAGGCCTAGAGCTAGAAAATTTAGATAATTAGAAAATAAAGAATCACACATTAGTAACGAGTCAAAGTTGAAGAAGAATTGTTCTAAATTTCAATTCATCATCATAATTCTTTGTTCTTTTTTTCACTTTTCATAATATTGTCATTGTTATTGTCTCTATTAATACATACTTCAGGTGGTCTCTTGGATCAAAAAATTAAAATTATCAATCTTTTCAGATCAGAGTTATTTAAATCAATGTCCTTATACTATTCTTATAAACATTTGTAAAACCTTTCTCATCAGAAAATGAAAACTAAATAGTTGGCGACCTTTTGATCAAATTTATTTAATAGGATTAGAATCAGAATGAATATTAAATTTGATCAAAAATTATAATGATTGTAAGTCTATTAAAACATCATTAGTAAAATTATCCATGATGAATGATTTTGGAAAAAAACAGAGATACGGCTTTGATATGGTTTCTAAATCGGAATTAAGAACGGACTTTTCATCGAAATTTACAAGAGTTAACAAGTAGCAAATTAAAACGTTCATTAAAATCTCAAAAAAATAACTAAAACTGTTCTCATTCTATGTCATAGCAGCCATAAAATTAACTTTTATTTGAGGGCCAAATATTCTGTGATTGTACTCATTGAAGTTTGTTCATGTTTAGGTTTATTTTTCTTTTTAAAAGCATCTTTTACCTTTGATCTAATTGAATTTAATGTAGATGTTGTAGACTTTATTGAAACATTTGTAGAATCATATTTATCATCTTTAGAATATGTCATGATAGTTAATTGATAATTACATGGGAATTATCCTCAATTTATATTGATAATTTAATGTTTGAAATTAGTCAGCTTGGAGCCATTTACATAGTAGATCCCCTAAAGATTGGAGGTAATGTTTGATTTTGCTTGATGACTAATAATAAACACCAAAACAAAATAGAGCGCTTACCTAAATTGATGCGGCTACACACTCGTAGTTTTATAACACAAAATCTCAATATAATTATAAATCTAGATTATTACTCATTTTTATCCCATTATCATTTAACAATAATCTAATTTTATTTTCATCATCTTTCCCATTTACAAAACAATCTTTTCATTATATTCATTTTCGAATTTGAATAAATCAAATAAGAATTTTTTAAATGAAATTTGTTCATCAACACAAAAGTATAAATCATTCTAATTGATTAATTCATTATCTATTAAATGCAATAATTCTTTGATTGTTTTATTTTTCAAATTAAATTTTGATGTTTTACGATAATGATTATTACACCATGAATTACCACAACCTTTTGATAATGTTCTTTCCAATCTCGTTTTTAATTCCTGATTATCGGGATCCAATTGTGAATTAAATAATGGTCCGAAATAAAGTTCCTAATTGTTTATCATTTTTTTTATTTATGCAATTGACATTCGAACATTTATCAATCGCTGAATTATTAAATTGAATTCTATCAAGATTATAACTTTTTAATTGCTTGGTTATATCCTTTTGTTTTAGTATTTTACCACATTTAAAGCATTCCGTAGTTTTATTATCACAATTAAATTCACGATGTCTAACATTTTCAAAATTATCTGCATCAGTAGCTAAATAGTATTCACTTTTAACATAAGTACTAACATCTCATTCTTCAGCGAAAATGACTTTCGTTGAATTAGAACCAGTGGAAGTTATTGTAGGAACAGCAAATCAATAAACTCACAAAAGAAACTGATCTAATTGTTGAATACCTATATTTGATTTTCTTTGATGATGTGTAGTTTTCAATAACATTCCTAAAATTAACAATATTGTTTCATAGTTTGCAATTTATTTTCAAAGTTTGTAATTTAGGGTTTGCTTTAGAAAGATCTAGTTTACCATTTGATGTTTGATCTTCACCTTGGTCGATCTGTAAATTGAATCTTACACTCTGAAATCACATTAGCTTTAATAAAACTGATTGAAAAATATGATGCATAAGATCAAACAGATTCAAACTTGTTTGTATGGATGACATACATCTCAACTCTAATCAATCTTAGGTTCGTTAAATATGGATTGATCCAATCAATCAACCTGATTAATCACTTACATTCATCACTTTAATAATCACACAACCAACCATCGTAGATCTATCATACTTCATACCCATCAAATAGTTAGATATCAATCTTTCTATATAGCACAATATATTCAGACTTACAATAGACTAAAATCTACAAAGAATCAACAGAGATAGTAAAATCAATTCTATTATAAAACAAATTTATATTTAAATATACACTAAAATGGATTTGTAGAGTAACCTTTAGTAGAACCAGTAACTCTAGTTGATAAGTATGTCCAACTATATGATTTAGGTCTATGACTTCCTGTATCGTTGTTAGAAACATTTCTTGGCTGGAACAAACCATTTGCTATAGATCCACTTCCACCGATATTAGCAAATTGATCAATCTTGACTTGACCACTAGCGACAGCTGGAGCGACAATTATAACCACGAATAAGACCAAAACAGCAAAGTACAATGTGCAATACTTCCTAACCATTCTCTTTCTCAATCTTGCTTGCTTTAATGAGTAAATTGGTGGTCTAATTAAACGTGAAGGTTTCAACCAAAATAACATCATGGAGTGCCATCTATCGATCAAAGGAATGAACAAGATAGGCAACTGACAGAATAAGATGACATGTGATAACATAAAGTCTCCTGCAAATTCTGACATCTCTATGATTTTGGCGACAAACTCTCTGGCAGGCTGGGTCCAGGCCATATAGCCCATTCCGGAGCCATACCATTTCCCCGTCCAAAAGGCGGTATTCGCCTTATCATGTTTGAACTCTCTTGTTAAAAATGCAATTGTCAAAAACTTAAACAATAATCTTTGAATATAAATCATTAATGCTAATCCTAATAACATTCTTGCAAAATTGAATCCTTCAGTAACCCACATAACTATAAAAAACACAATATGAATAATAACTGAAACACCATGGGCAACTCCTGCAATAACTGCACCGGTTTTTTTACAACATAATCCCAATAATGGACCAGCACAACAAGCCATACCTACACAAACTGCCAAGACACCACAATCAATAACAACAGGAGCTAATGAACAAATAACCACTCTTAAAGTAGCATTTACTGGTTGTGGATCGGTAGAACCTAAAATTTCATATGGATAAGATGTAACACCAGTTTGAGCATTGATAAAAGTATAAGCAACGTATAAACCAGCGGTATAGATCAAACAAGGTAAGAAATCAGCAAAAAACACATTTGATCTATGAGCTCTTGAAGCATCACCAGCGGCTTTTTCTGATGCATCACCGGTTAATTTACGTTTAAATCCAGTAATTCTTGATCTTGATAATCTTACATAACCAATCCATGAATTTCTATGCCATTTAGTATTACCTCTTGATAACCATCTAATGAAATCTCTATAATCAATAAAGAAATCTTCCCAAGCAAATTGATGAGGGTTGAAAATGAATGGTGAAAACATTAATGATGATAATGAAGCCCAGAACCATAATAATGGTGCTTGCCAATGTGCAACTGTTCCAAATAATAAAATCAACATTAATCTTGCACCCATATAAATTGATGAATCGGCAAATCTTGAATATAAGATACTAAACGGAATTCTTGAAGTTGCAAAACCTCTACCGGTTGAAATATATCTTGCACCACCAACTGTTAAATCGGTGAAAACTGATGATGAATAAATTTGGGCAACAAAAACTTCAAACATTGGTGATAAACTAATGAAATGTCTTACAAATCTTTGGAACGCTTTCCAAACACCTCTTTCAATTAATTCTTGAACAACCAATGGGATAAATGAAATAAAGAAAACAATAAAGATGGATAATGTATATCTTCTAATCCAATCAACTGCTGGGGCAATATTATAACAACCATATGGATATAAAACATCGGTAACTGGAACATCTTTATCATAAGAACACATAATAGCTTCATGAGCTAATGAATTCAAATTTGCCAAAACCAAAATGAAAACTTGTAAAGATAATTGAATAAATAAATTATTAATATGGAAACCTGGATGTCCATAATAAAACGATAAAAATCTATCCAATGGTAATTGAGTTGATAAATAATAATATTCTCTTGATAACATTTGTTCACCCATACCTGCACCAATTTTAGTTGTAAAATTCAAAATTGATCCAAAACCCATATCTCTACCTTTACCACATTGATAATATTCACAATGTTTAATTTTACCACCTCTCATCATTGCAGTCATACCAGCATAGATATCTTCATTTAAATGTAATCCCTTTTGAGCTTTTGAAACACCACCTCTTGTTAACATAAATGTAGCATTTAAGAAATCTGGATGACCATAATGTAATTTCCCACCAATTTGTGCTAAAGTTCTTGCAAATAATGTACCAAAAGTTTGTTCTTTACCAGCGGCAACATCACCTAAAACACCTGAATTTTCTGAAAAAATATATTCTCTTGCACCTAAAATTGCAACTGGATCTTTTTTAATTAAATTTTCATCATTTTTCATCAGTGGTGCATATGGATTAACATGTTCAACATTTAATTCTTCAAATTCTGCTAAAACTGATCTAATTTTTAAACATTCTTCTAAATAATTATCTTGATTTGCATCAATTAATTGAATATACTCACCTCTATGGAAAATGATTGCATGATTTTGATTATCTGATTTACCATCACCTAAAATTGGATTACCTGATAATTGAACTCTAAATTTAGGACGACGTCTACCATTTTCCAACATTTCACAATGACCATCAATCAATGCGGAATAAACTCTTGGTTCTTCATCTTCATTTAATGCTGGTTCTTCATCCAAGAATGCAATTTGTAAATCTGGATAAGCTCTTAATAAAAATTCTGCATTTTCCATTTCATCATCTTTAAATTTTGCTAATCTTTGCATTGAAACAAGGAATCTAAATTTTCTTCTTGCCATTTTTTCTAATGCTAATTCTAAACCTTCTGGATCACCACCAAAATATTGAACTAATTCTGGATTTTCAACTCTATATAATAATTTAATAGCTCTTGCATAATTCATAAAACCTGAAACGGTTCTATATAAAGTTTGTGATCTTAATGATGCCCAAATTCTTGTTCTTAAAGTATATTCTGGAGCTGCAGATTTAAACCCAATACAATAAAATGGTAAATCATCAATTTTTGATTTTAATCCATCTTCACTTAATTTTTCATTATCTTCACCATTTTCATAAGCTGCAGTTTCTTCTGCAAGAATTTTGGTGTCCTTAACAAAACATTCCCATTCAACTGGATGTAATTGTTTTAAATATTCTAATAATGTAACTCTTGAAAATTGATCATCTTCTCTAATAATTTCACGTAAACTTAATAAAATTTTTTCGGAATAATGTGGTGTAAAAACTGTGAAAGTTGGCATATTATCAACTGGTAAAGGTTCTGGAATTGGTGTAGCTAATGATTGAGCAAAAAATGAAATTCTTCTTTCAGCTTCTGAATTTCTTGGGAAAAATTCAGTTTCAAAATTATTATCATCTTGACTAACAAAAAAAGTTGGTGCTCTTAATGTTCTTTTACCTTCAACTTCAGAAGGAACTTGATGATATAATAATTTTTGAACATGATCAATAGCTAATAAATGTTCTCTATACATTGAAATAACAATTGCATTCCAAATTTGTGAAATTAAAACTTTTGGTTTATACTTAATTTCCATTTCAGTTGTAGCTAAAATCTTTGAATAAATTCTTTTTGGTAATCTTGTAAAAATATTTCTCCATGGTGTTAAAATTGAAATACCTAAATAAAATGATCTACCAATTGAAAAGATACAATTACAAATAATATACCACATATAAGTATCTAAAAAGAATAATAATAAATCAACAAGATACATCAACCCTAAAACAATTTTTGCTTGATTTCTACAAACAACATCTTTATACCAAACTTCTCCAACACATCTCATTGTCATTTTTGATAAATTTCTAATTGGATCTCTTAATGATAATGTTAAAAAGAAATATGATTCAACTAATTTTGCAAGGAAAACTAAAAACCATAAAAGATATGACATCCACATATCTAAACCTCTTAATTTAATAAAATTGGCAGTAAAAGTTTGACTTGAAATATATCTTCTTGATCTTTTATTCATATATGAAGTAAATAATCCACCTAATGGCATAACTGCAAAAAATACCAATGTTGCAATTGCAATGAAAAATCCAACAATTGAAACTGCATATGCTGATTTTGAATATAAAGTCAATCCAGTAATATAAAATGTATAAACAACTGGTGCTAAATTAACAATGAAAATAATAATTAAAAAGATTAAACGACGAGTTAAATGTTGAGCTCCTGCCCATTCTCTTGGAACAAACATCCATTCAAATAATGTAGCTAATATTTGAATCAATGATGCAAAAATACCACCAATTGCACATGCTGCCCATCTTGATGATGCTAAAGGTTGTTGATTTCTAGTTTGTACATAATTTTTTGTATAAATTGATGGTGAATTATAAGCAGTATACATCCAATAAATTGTACCATGAATAATCCAAATTCTATTAAAATTTGTAACAAAATGTAACCAAGTTCTAATTTCTTTATAAGTTTTGAAAAAAACATTATTCCATTCAACTTCACCTAATCTTAAATAACGTTCTTCTTGAGGTATTTCAACTAATCTTGAACCATCTTCAAATATAATTCTTGAAATACCTTCTGGATACCAAAATAATTGATTTACATCATCATATCCAATAACTTTATTATGATCTTTTTCTCTTTTAACAAATCTACCTTCATAAATTTCATAAACTTGTGATCTTAAAAATCTATATATAGGTGTAATAACTCTATTTAAATAATCACCTTCAGGTACTGGTTCTTGTCTTTGTTGACATAAAGGTGATTGTAAATAATCATAAGCTGCTTTATAAATATAACATAAACATTCTGGTGTAAAACGAACTTGATTTGCTTCACCCCATAATAATAAATATAATGCAATATCACAAACTCTTTCTTCAGGTGTTAATGTATTCATCTTAGCTTTCCATCTAATTTCTGCAGCTTCTAATGAATAATCACCTTCTAATTCATTTGCTAAAGCATCAACATCTTGACCATGTTCTTCAACTGCTTTTCTTGCCTTTTTAGATTTTTTACTAGCTTTTCTTGCTTTTCTACCAATTTTTCCTAATGTCATATTTGCAAAACCTAAAGAATCATCTAAATCTTGTTGTGATGAAAAATACCATTTTCTATAATTTGCATGTTCACCACCAATATAATCAGCATGTAAACTTAATAATGCTTGAGCTGGTGACATTCTTGAAGATCTTGAATCTAATAAAGTCATAAAATAATCAAACATATTTCTCATTGAATCTCTTTGAAAACCAAATTTATTTGTTAAATCAATAAAAATATCTTCAATATGTTCGATTTTAATTGGTGCTTGTGGATCGGCTGACCATGCTGGATATGGTAAATTTGATGACATTTGGAATTGTGAAGGATCATAACCTTGACCTTGACCACCATAAATTGGTGTTGAAGCTCCACTCAGTCTTGGATCTCCACCATAACTCATTTGTGATGGTGTATATTGAGTACCATATTGATCATATCCTGGAGTACCTGGAGTTTGACCACCATAACTAAAATCAGAAAATGCTTCTGGATCAGCATTATAACCTGGATGTTGTTGATTTGGATTCATTGGTTGACCATTTGGACCCATCATATATTGACCTGAAGGATCTTGATAACCATCCATATCATATGGTTGTTGATGATATTGAACATTTGGATCGTAATAGTCTTGTTGTTGTTGTGGTGGTTGTTGTTGTTGGTTCATGTCATTACCATATGGTTGTTGATAGTAACCATCATTTGGATTTTGTTGTTGATTGGGGTCATAATAATTATTATTATGATTATTATCGTTATACGACATCTAATTAAAAATTAGTTAGTAATGAAATTTGAGATCTAAATTGTTATTATTATTATTAAATTTTTCAAATTAAAACTGAAAAAAAAAAAATTGCAAAAAGTGAAACTGCTAAATGATTTTGTGCAATGAGATCTGGAAAAAAGAAATTAATATTTGATAAAAATTGTTGAATTGACAATTGAGAATCCTCGAGGAATATCAATCTTTGTATGAAAATGGAATATGTATGTTGTAGTATTTGCTAAGAATTTTTTGGTTGCTTTTTTTCACCTAAGTTGTAATAACTCATTAATTGGTTGAAATCTTTGAGATTGAAAGGTGGATGTATTAACTTTACAAGTCAAATTGTGAAACTCTTGAACAATTCAATGTAATTGTAAAAATTTGAATTTGACTAGATTTGGTTGGTTTCTTTCCCAATTTGGCTCTATTGTTAGTAAGACAACCCCTTAAATTTCTATTGCGTATGCGTGTACAGCAGATAAAAAAATATAGGCTGTGAATTAGACAGTATTGCACTACCGTACGATCTCACTGTTGCAAAACATCGTTAACTTTGAAGATCTCATGAATGTAACGTATTGATTCGATGACTTAACAAGTGAATGATTAGGAATGGATATAATCTTTGACTGAATCTCTATGTCCATTTTAATAATAATAATAATAATACAAAAACAGATTACATACCTTTATTCTTCTTCTATTCTATGATTATTTATTAAATTGATTACTGAATATATTAGTTAACTTCTCTTTAAATTTGAATATTATTTATGTGAAAATATAAAGCGAATGTGAATAATACAATATTAAATGAAAATTGAAAATTGATAATAAATATATTTTAATGAATCTAATTGAATTAATAAATGATTTTGAATGGTAAATAGAAGTAGTTTGAATTGTTAGATGTTGTAGTTGTTGGTTGAATAATAATCAATCAATTAAATTGATAAAAGAAAAAGAAGAAAATTCTAAACTAAGAAAAATTAAAAGAATATTAAAACTTTGATTCAAATCAAAAATTAAACAAAATCAAAAGGTAAAAAATTAAAAGGGTAAAATGGTAAAAATTTGAATCTATTTTTGTAATAAATTATGTAATTCTTTATTGAATTTTATGCTAGCAATTTTATAAAATTTAGACAACAATGCACAAAGTCTTATATTATAACGTGAATATCTATTATGAATAAAACACGCTTCACGAAAATTGTATTATTTCATATCGATTCTTATTGGAAGTTTATATGTTGAACATGAGATCAATCAATCGGTTATAAATTTGTAATGAAATCTACAGATCTCTCGGATAAACTTTAGATACAAGGTAAGAACCCTGAATTTGATATTGTCATCAACTAGAATCATCTTTGATCAAGTTCCGTCAAATTGGGTTCACTATACAATTAGATCTCTTCCTAGTTCACTCTTTATCATAACTCTATATCTAAGTTCTACGGATAAATATATCAAAATCATGTTAGAAAACAACTCTAGAAATTTTTTTTTCGAAATCGAAACAATTTAAGATCTGGTACATACTGTTAAAATTTTATATTGTACAAACACCAAACTTTTAAAAATCCACGCGAAGCTTCTTTGACAACAATAATAATAGTATTTGCCGCAGAATCGATTAGACGAAGATTGATCCGGTGATTCCTCAAGTACCAATAATCATAAGATCAAGCATTGTTCATTTCTCCATTCTTTATATGTTCTAATCTAGTTTTAAATGATGATTCTATTTATAGAAGCTGTTTGATGTGGTAGTGTAGATCGGAAGAAAAAAACGGAGATACAACACGACACGCCATGATACACGCCTTGGAAAAATTCAAATTTCAATTACTTTGCCTAAAATGGAATAATTTACACAAACTTAATTAATCCCTTTCCGTTGAAATCTCAGATTTGTATACAGGACGAATTCTATTATTCTTTAAACATTTTGAAATTATATGGAACTCCAGTTTCATTATCCTTGAGATCAAATGATGTGGATAATTGAAGAGCTTTTTTTGCTTTTTTGGTGAATTTTTCGCAAAATTTCTAAATTTCTAATTTGCCACTATAAACAATCAGATCTAATCATAACCCAATAATCGAATTGCATTTTATACAACACTGAACATGTTAGATCTTTCCAATTTGATTATTTTATCCAGAGGAGATTTGTTATTCAATCTTATTTTTTAGAGTTCGAATGTTGAAAGATCAAATGTTTAGAGAATAGAATATCGTATTTATTTAATTGTTTCTTATTCATTCCAACCTAAAGCTAGTAATTCATTTCTAATCTCATCTTCTTTTTGAATTTTAATCAATTGAGTTGTTTCTAAAGTTTCATTATTTGCTTGTTTCATTTTTAATTGTTCAATAGCTCTTAATTTTTTTAACAACAGTCTAATTTTTTTTTCTTCTAATGATGATACACCACCAATGACTAATCCACCAATATTATTTGAAATATCTTCATCATTTTCTTTTTGATCATCTTCATCTTTTGAATTTTTCTTTGCTTCTCTTTTTTTTCTATTTTTTGCAGCTGCTTTTGATTCTTTTTCAATAATTGGAGCAGCACCAGGAATAATTCTTCTTGAACCAAAACCATTCTTAGTAAGACCCGGTGGTGGAAGAGTTTGGGTTCCATTTTTTATATTATTTTGAATTTCTTTTTGATATAATGAAGTATTATTATTTGTATTTGTAGTTGAACCTCTTGCATGAGGTGGACGATAAGCACCCATTGGTTTTTTAATTGAAGAATTTATTCTTGCTTCTTTCTTTGCCATATATTCATTTGTTGAATCATGAGCAATTGGTGGTGGTTCTAAATTTTTAATTGGTGGGAATTTATCTAAATTTTGAGGTTTCCAACCAATTGAATATAATTCATTAAATTCTTTTAAATAAATTAATTTCCCACTATAATGCCAAATTTTTAAACCATTATCAACTCTTAATCTTGGACTTGTAGTTGCAGTTAAAATAAATCTACCACATGGAGACCATTGACAAACACTTGTATTTGAAGCTTCAAATGAAACAATTTTATTAAATTTATTTTGACGATCATAAACATCAACAGTACCTTGTAAATTACCAAATCCAGCAACTAAAACAAATTTTGCATGAGGTGAATATAATATAGTATTTCTTGGTGCAGTTGGTAAATGAAAAATTGAATTACCTCTTGCATCAAAAAATGTTGTTTCACTTGGCATATAACCATATATAACAGCAAATTCTCTTGCAGTTGGAGACCAAGTTATATCATGTATTGGACCTTCTCTTTTTAAATCAATTCTTGAATTATATGAACCAGCAATACCTAAAAGATATAAATTTGTTTCACCATAATATGATTGATTTGTTGTATCATGATCAGTTGAAGCTAATGCTAATAATGCAGTTCCTAAATCATTCCATTTTAATTGACATCTTTCAGCTTTGAAGAAATTCTTTGAACAAATTGATTGATTAAAGTTTGGTATATTATAGATTGAAACATTTGCAGGTTTACCACTTTTTTCAGGTATAAAAATTGCAATTGAAGGATTTAAACCTGGAGAAATTTGAAAATTTTGATAGATTGAATCTGATACCTTATATTTATAAGTTGGTTGATTTATATTAATTTTATCAGTTAAATCAGATTTAATTTCATAAAAAAAAATTTGATTTGAATTTAAACCTCGACAAAATATTAATTCATTTGTTGTAAATTGTGGTTTCCAATTTGATTGATTTTTATTTGACCATTCAGCAATGATTGTTTTAGTTTGTAAATTTATAATTTTAATATTTGAATTCCATAAACCATTTTCTTTATTAATTAAAATTGGTTTTGTAAAAATTGATAAATATGTACCTTTTGATGAAAAATTTATATCTAAAATATCATCGATTTGAAATTTATAATAGAAGTTAGCTTTTTCTTTACTTGTATCTAATATTATAACTTCATTTGGTTGAGTATAAGCAAATTTTTCACCATTTGATGAATATAATGCACATCTACATTCAGTTGAAGCTTTTGGTTCTGGAGTTATATCTTCATAATCATGTATCAATTCAATAGATTTAGGAAGACGACCTAGAATAGGTTAGTACTGGAATAGGAACTAGTTGGTTTCCACATACAGAATAATTCTGTTGATTTTGACATCTTTGTTCAGTATAGAGAATTGATTATTTTTTTTTTTTGCTTCCTCGATGATTTTCATTTTTATATATTTCAAAATCTATTTAACTTCACCAAAATTCAAATGTCCAGTTTCATTTGCATGATTGGAAGCACCCATTTCTCCAACTAGGATTGAATAACAATCCAAACATCTTACTCTGAATGTTGTTGTATTTGTTGAATAATTGATTTTTTGTAAATTTGAACATAATTTATGTGCTGATGATATTATAAATTCATCCTCAGGTAAATTCCAAATACTTGAATCTTTTGATTTATTTGTTGTTGATAATTCTTTATTTATACTTAGAACATCATAATGTATCCCACTATATATCAATATTATATATCTTAAAGGTTTTTCATTGTCATTTTCATTTTCAAATCTTAAAAAATTCCCCAGTTCAATATCAATACATATAATTCTAATATTAAACCAATCTGCTAATATACCTAATTCAATTGCACCACCCCAACTATCTTTTTTTAAAATCCAATTACAATAATCTTTCTTGGGACGTCCTAATATTACATCTGAATAAATATCTTTTTCATCTTTAGTAATATAATTTACAATAATTTGTCGAAGTTCATTTGGTGGTGAAATATCTAAATAATCAATACCGGAAATTGCATATGAGATTGAATTGAATAAACATGAATTATCATCGGGAATATTCCTTAGAATAAGATAAGAATCTAATTGTTTAATATAAATTGATGGAATCTGAGAATCTTCTTTTGATTTTTTTAAAACTTCTTTGGTGTCTTGTTGTTTTCTTTTATTTGATGAGAATTCAATTAATAATTGATCACCATCATTAATTTTTTTATCTTTTAAAGTAGTATTAATTTCATAATTTAAATCAATTGATTTTGGAGGGAAACCATTTTTAATTTGATTGATATTTTCTGAAATATCTGAATGTAAGTTTGAATCCTTTTGAATCAATTCTAAAAATTGTTTAAATGGAATATTAGAATCATCTAATTTGATTGTAGATATTTTATTATTTGATTTTAATTTTAATCTCATTTAGATATAAATGTTGATTATGCAAAAGAATAAAAAATGATATTGATTGATTATGCGCGCAATATAAATAATGTAATAATATTTCAAATCATAAACTTCATTATTTATTAAGATTCCAGTTTGCCCTTATTACTACTTCAAGAATTGAATTTATACTTATAACCTATCCCAATATGAACATTTCAGTGTTTACTCAGTCATTATAATTTCTTTAACTCCATTTTCTTCTTGCTGTTGTTGTTGTTTTATAAATTCTTCAGAAGGAATTCCAGTTATCAATGCATCTAGATTATCTTTCTTTTGATTGTTTAATTTATCAAATTCAACTTTATTTTCTAATTTATATTGTTCCTTTTGTTTATATTTTTCAACTGATTCTATAAATTTTGTCATATTTACACCACCAGCAGCTTCAGCTTCTAATGGAGTATAAGGTCTTTGTTTTAATAACTTCACTCTTCTTTTATGTATTTTTGATGATTGATGACGATCTAAACTAATTTGATTTTCAAAATATTTTGCACATTCAATACAATAATATTGACCTAAACCTGGTTTATATTCATCTAATGGTTGATTTTTCAATTTGGTAATAGATTCTTTAGTTGACAAATCATCATATATTAAATCTATATCTCTTGTTCTTCTTTTAGTTTTATATCTTTTAACACTATACCTCCCCATTGATAACTATATAATTATTATTGATAATATAATATACGATGAGATGAGATCAATAGATTAGTATGTACCATGTGACACTCACGTGAAAATATATAGGTCTCCCACTGTTTTCTTAATTTTCTGGGGAGTCACACTACTATTTCTTAATTAGTAATCTCAATTTCTCACTAAAAGAATTTTTGATTTCATTACTCATTAACAAACAACAAAGGTATGTTCAAATACAAGATAGAATTAGGGTGGATAATGAAGGAATATATAAAGAAATGGGATAACTTAGGGAAAGAATTACTGATCTAAAGGCAATAGTGGTTTTGGTGTAATTTTTTTTTGACTTGATTTGTAATCATTAATTTTCCATATATATTTAATATTTTTTTCCATCCAAATTTTTTCAATTTCATTTTACTAACTAAAATTTTTTAAAGATGGCTAGAAGACCAGCTAGATGTTACAGATACTGTAAAAACAAACCATATCCAAAATCAAGATATAATAGAGCTGTTCCAGATGCTAAAATTAGAATCTATGATTTAGGTAGAAAAAAAGCTCCAGTTGCTGAATTTCCATTATGTGTTCATTTAGTTTCAAATGAATTAGAACAATTATCATCAGAAGCTTTAGAAGCTGCACGTATCTGTGCCAATAAATATATTACCAAAGTTTCAGGTAGAGATTCATTCCATTTAAGAATTAGAGTTCATCCATTCCATGTTTTAAGAATCAATAAGATGTTGTCATGTGCCGGTGCTGATAGATTACAACAAGGTATGAGAGGTGCTTGGGGTAAACCACATGGTTTAGCTGCTAGAGTCTCAATTGGTCAAGTTATTATGTCAGCAAGAACTAAAGATTCAAATAAAGAAGTTGTTATTGAAGGTTTAAGAAGAGCTAGATATAAATTCCCAGGTCAACAAAAAATTATTATCTCAAAGAAATGGGGTTTTACTCCATTAAATAGAGCTGATTATGTTGAAAAAATGAATAATGGTGAAGTTAAAGATGATGGTGCTTATGTTAAATTCTTATCTAAAAAAGGTCCATTAGAAGCTAACTTGAAACAATTCCCAGATTATCAATACTCACCAGAAGAAATCTAATTGATTTAATTTAATCAATATATATTTTCAATATAATTTTAACTTAAACTTTCTTTTTGATCATTTGATCCAGCCGGTTAAGAATAAACCATATTTTGAGTTCTCAATTCTCTAATAAAAGCTTCATAGAATTTCCTTCTTTAATGAACTTGATTTTATGATCTTAATTTCGAAATGTTTCTACTTTTATATCTTTACAAAGATTTGAGTGTAAAAACTTGATCCATTTGAGTATATAAATTTAACAGAAGTATTCTTATCAAAAAAGTAAAAATTTGTTTATTCTATCAAATTGAAAAAAACACCGCTTTGAATTAAATACTAGTAATGACTTACGAATTTTGCAAAATCTAGTTGTACTCAATCGATTTTCTTTAAAACAGAGAGGTATCTCGAACTAAATCATTTATAAATGTATATCGAATTTTAATCAATAAAGTTTGGCTTTGATCTATTCACAAATTTTGATTATTCGTACTAAATTGGGTTATTAAACAATTTTAAAATTGAACTAAGATCTTGGGTTTTCAAATGTTGACATTGTGATTATGTCACAAATGAAAAGCTTTAATAAATAAGAATTATTTATGATATATAACTCAATCATAAACCTTTCAGATCTTTTGCAATGCAAGTATATCTAAGACCATGAATCATCACCATAAATTATATCCGGTGTTACTTTTCTCGATTAGACCAACATTAGAGTTCAAATTCACTGACTTTTCACAATACTAATTCATCAGTAAATTGTGAATCTTCAATGATACAGTTTTTTATGAAGTTATCATAATTGAAAGTTTGATCATAAGTTTTTATATTTTTTACATTCAAATCAATGATATGTAAATTTCACTTGCGATTAAAAATTAAAGTGTCCCATTGATACTTATTCTTGGAAATTCTTGTCATTGCTACAATCAATTGTCAACACGAAAATCGATGATCTTAAATACGTCATTAATCTAAAATTTGAACAATATTTCAAAGTAAAAACTAATCGATAATCTTGATTAAATATTAGTATTTTATTGCTTGTTTAACCATGAAAATCACGGATATAAAGAGATTATCACAAAATTGAATACAATCCAAGCGAGCCAATCTCTTGCAAAAGTTGCGTTCTTTCTCGTTTAAAGATACAACAAATGGAGCCAGGGACGGTTATGTTACTTTGAAACAAATTTCAATTAAGACAAGATACTTTAATTTATCATATGAAATTTATATAGTTAACTACTATCCACTTGGTAGCAGCCAGTTTTATAACATTACTAAATTAAGCAATTTAGATTTTAATTAAATCTAGACACAAGTAAAAATTAAGATCTCATTAAAATAAATTAATATACTCCTTAAAAATATTTCCCATTTTAATCTTTTCTTTCTTTTAGTTATGAGTGATAGTATTAACAATAGTAACAGTAGTAGAGCTAGTTCTACATATCATGATTCAAATGGATTTATCAATCGTCAACTTCAAGAAATAATTCAAAATGATAATCATCAAAGGCAAATTCAAATTCAAACTCAAAATGAGGGGAATCTCGAAGATGAAGATGATGAAGAAGAAGAAGAAGAGTTTCAAACCATATCATCACCAGAACCAGATTTATTATTATTTAATAATTCAGATGAACAACATGAAAATATATTAAATCAACAATTTGAATTACATCAATCAACTCAAAAATCAAAACCATTTTTAAATGATAAACATAAAACATGTTTAAAAAAAACAATTATATTTATTGGATATACAATTTCAACAATATTATTTTCAATTAATTTATATATATATTATTTTTTTATAAAATTAAGTTATGATGATGAAACTGCAATGAAAATATTAGATAATGTTACAAAAGTTCAAGAACAAGCTATAAATGATTATATTAGAAAAAGAGAAGGAAGATAAGAGACCCAACTCCAACCCAGACCCCAGACCTATATAATTGAATGTACGAGACCTACGATTAAACCCCCAATGAATCTCATTTAACTTGTATTTGATTTACTAAACTTTTTCACCAATAATCATTAATTGGATCTTTCGTGTAATAAAATTCATTTTTTGTCAATTCATTATGAATCTCTTATAGTGAAACTAAGTTATTATTAATTCGCATTGACTCGTAATCCTGGCATGGCCAATTTCTCTTTCATGTAAACAACACGTAGTACTAAATTTCGGACTGAAACACGTTCTTTGGACGAAAAAAAATATTTTTTATTTTTTTTTCCTTCTATTTTTTATTATTATTATTAGCCATGTCATTTTCAACCAAAGAAGATCCAAAAACTTTAGTCCTTTTCGATGTAGATGGGACTTTAACTCCTGCTAGATTAACCATTTCACCAGAAATGGAAAAAACTTTAGAAAAATTAAGATCAAAAGTTGTAATTGGATTTGTTGGTGGTTCAGATTTAAGTAAACAAGTTGAACAATTAGGTCCAAATGTTTTACAACAATTTGATTATTGTTTTAGTGAGAATGGATTAACTGCTTATAAATTAGGTAAAGAATTAGCATCACAATCATTTATTAAATGGATTGGTGAAGAAAAATATAATAAATTAGTAAAATTTATTTTAAGATATTTATCCGATTTAGATTTACCAATTAGAAGAGGTACTTTTATTGAATTTAGACATGGTATGATTAATGTTTCACCAATTGGTAGAAATGCTTCAACATCAGAAAGAAATGAATATGATTCATATGATTTAAAAAATAAAATTAGAGAAACTATGGTTGAAGCTTTAAAAAAAGAATTCCCAGATTATGGTTTAACTTATTCAATTGGTGGACAAATTTCATTTGATGTTTTCCCAACTGGATGGGATAAAACTTATTGTTTACAACATGTTGAAGATGAACATTTTGAAAATATTCATTTTTTTGGTGATAAAACTTATAAAGGTGGTAATGATTATGAAATTTATAATGATCCAAGAACTATTGGTCATTCAGTTACAAATCCAAATGATACAATTAAAATTTTAAATGATATTTTTAAATTAGAATAAATTTCCCTATTTACAATAATATATAACTGATGCATCATTACCAGCAATTATTCTTTGATTTAATCCTAATGATAATCTTTTACTATTTACATCATTTAGGTCATTAATGATTTTATTTTTATCAAGTTCATTTGGTTCTAATAATTTTGGTAATTGAATTGGTTTACTCAGTTTAATTTTTTTACCATTACCAAATTGTCCAAAATCATTTGAACCACAAACTAAAATATCTTTATTATTTCCATGATTATCTAAAGTTATAAATAAATGATTTTTACCAATATTTAAATCTTTAATTCCAATATTTTCAATTTGATTTGTTGATTCATTAAATTCTTTTAAATTTGTTAAAGATTTTATAATTTCTGGCCAATTTGAAATTTGTTTATATACACCTCCACCTAATTGACCTTGTAATCCATTACCAAAACTTAAAATTATATCTTGTTTTGAATCTAAATTAATTAATAAATATGATGTATCAAAACTTGCAAAAACTGATTTAATTTCGATGGTGGATGGATTTTTAATTATATTTCTACAAATTCTACCAAGATCTTTTTGATTAAAAATTGGTTTTGGAATTGGTTTTATATCAATTGTATTAAGTTCTCCACATTGTCCAAATGAATTATCACCCCAAGTCCATATATTCCCATTTGAATCAGATACAATATTAAATAAACTTCCACTTGCAATATGAGTAAAAATCCTAGGTTCAATAATTTTTTCACCATTTTTGAAAGTTTTAATTTCATTATTTAATAGTGTTATATCAATTGGTTGATTTAAAGGTATTTTGGTTGTTTTATCAAATGGAGAATAATTTGGACCAAATTGACCACGATTAATTGGATTTAAATCACTATTTAAAATTAATATTTTCCCCTTGGAATTTAATAATAATAAATGATTTTTACCTGATGAAATTTGTTTTATATCTTTTAAACCTTCAACTTTTTGATATTTTTGAATTTTAAAAAACCAATTCTTAATTGATTTTTCACCAAATTGATCCTTTGAACTGAATATAATTTCACCTTTATTTGTTAGGAAATAAAAAAAATTTTCAGTTGTGGTGATTTTATTTATATTAAATGGTAATTCAATTTTTTTAATTTTATTTGGTGTTTTCCTATCCCATTTAAATACATTACCTTTATTATCAACAGCTACAATTAAATCTTTTTCAACATAAATATCTTTGAAAATCATATTATTAAAACATGGTATACGTATAGGTAATTTATAATCACCACCACCGAAATAATAAATCCCACTATGATCATTTGAATCTAATACATTGTTTAAATTATCATCATTTAATTCAAAATTTAATTTATCTAATTTATATGATTTACTTTTTGTATTTTGTAAAATTTTAGTTGTATCTTTAAAATCACTATAATTTAAATCTTTAAAAATTCGATTTTTTATTGATCCATAATTCATGAAAATCTGATGGGCACTGATTAAACCAATAATTGTAACTATTGCAATACATAACCCTTTAAACCCTTCTTTATATTGTTCTCTTTTTTGAGCTTTTTGAGCATTAGATATAAAACTTTGATGTAATTTATTCATTTGTTCTTTATATTCTGGCGAACCAATTTTGAATTGTTTTAATGATGGATCAGATTCAATAATTTCATTTATATTTATAATTTCTTGATTTGATTGGAATTGTTTTTGTTTAAATTTTTCTGGATTTATTTTATCATCTAAATCATTTATTGAATCAAAATTATAACCAAAATTATATTTAGTTTTTGATTTATTAAATTGTTCTATATTTGAATATTTATCAAATTTGAACCGAAGTAGAACCAAAGGTTTGATCCTTGATCTTGATCCCAATTTGATAAACATTTTTGGTACACTTTTTTTTTCTCCTACGCAAGAGAAATGTTTAATATATTCAAACCTATAAATTTATTAACTAGTCGACCATTATTTAGTTTAAGGTGTTTGTCTTCAATTACAAAATTTGATACAAGGAAATTTGTACGGTCTTTACAAGAAAAAGGTGGTTTTGATGAAAAACAAGCAGAAGCTGCTGTTCAAGTTGTTAATCAAGCAATAAATGATGGAATTTATTCAATTACAAATAATTTAATTACAAAAGAAACTTTATCATCAATTGCTTATCAACAAAAAGTTGATTTTGCAAAATTAAAAGGTGAATTACAAACTTTAGATAAATCAGAATTTTCAAGTCTTAAAAAAGAACAAGAAAAATTAAGAACTGATTTAACTAATCTTAAAAATAGATTAAAAGAAGAAATTACAAAGAATCAAGCTAGTGTAAGATTGGATTTGAATTTAGAAAAAGGTAGAATTAGAGAAGAAAGTTCGGTTCATGAATCAAAAATTGAAGATACTTATAGTAGAATTGATGAAGAAGTTGCTAATATGCAAATGCAAATAAAATCAGTTAAAACTCAAGTTTTACAATGGTTAATGGGTGTTAGTACTGGTTTATTAGCATTATTATTCACATTTACAAGATTCTTTCTATAATAAGAAAAAAATATATAATCTATAATGAAATTTTAAACTCTGAGTAAAATGAAGAATAGCTCAAATTATGAAATCTAGATCAAAGGCATACAAATTTTACATAGAAATATGATCTTCTGAATGAACCAGCACTAATTAAGTGTTTAAAAAGTTTCGATACCATGTCAGTTTTAACTAGCATATCCAACCAAATCACTAGCCACTCAAAATTTTGTGCATCTTTACTTCTAACATAAAGAATAGTACTGGAAAATAAATCATCATTTGAATCAAAATATATTCAATTTGGTAATGATGAACAATTTTGTGATCGACCATAATAAGCAATTATTGGTCCTCTTAGTTATCGGAATTAAACGATTTCAAAATAATCAAAAGTAATTTATTTCTAAATACTCTTGATCATATTGAAAACTGTGATCATATGCCGTCATGCTAGGCACCTGGCATCACACGATGTAAATTGATCAGACACCATTGAAGTTTATCCATAAACACGTTTCAATTCATGAATAAATTCAATTATGTATCTAATATTGATATTTGGTGTGTGAACTTTGATGTTCAATACTTAACTTATAGATTCCAACTAAAATGCAATTTTAAAATTATCATAATAATTGTCTATTGGATTATCTATTCCTTATCGGGATACCATATCACACATCTCATTCAAAAAATCGAATCTATCAAGTAGAATCAAAATAAATCAGTAAATCACGAAAAAAAAAAATATACGTTTAATCAAAACAATTTTTGATACAAATGAATTCTGTATATAATCATGGTTTAAAACAAACTCAAACTATAACTAAAGATCTTACTGAATTTGAGAAAAACTTATCAACTTCTCCATTATCTTTACAAGGAGCAATTACAACTTCCATAACTGCATTTAAAAAAACTGTAAAAGAATATTCTGATTTAATTGATAAAAATTTATCACAACAACAAGATTCAATTAAACATGAAAATAGATTGA
Organism: Insectozyma morakotiae; assembly: GCA_030564645.1. Classification (NCBI taxonomy): domain Eukaryota; kingdom Fungi; phylum Ascomycota; class Pichiomycetes; order Serinales; family Debaryomycetaceae; genus Insectozyma; species Insectozyma morakotiae. The sequence continues at coordinate 352,641 of JAKTYD010000002.1, forward strand.
AAAAATTTAATAATGATTTAATTGATTTTCAAAATAAATTTGATAATTTAAGAAAACAAAGAGATTTAATTGTTCACGAATCAAATAAACAAGAATTATTAGGTAGAAGACATTTACAACAACAAGCACCATCAACACCAAATGAAAATCCATATGATACCAATTCCAATTCCTCACAACAACAATCAACAATGTCATATCGAGAAGGATTGTATCATGAAAAAAATTCATTAGAAAGAGGTAGTCAACAATTGGATAAAATTTTAGAAATGGGTCAACAAGCATTTGAAGATATAGTAGAACAAAATGAAATACTTAGAAAAATACAATCAACATTTGAAAATAGTTTATTAACATTAGGTGTTAGTCAAGGTACTATAAGGAGTGTTGAAAGGAGAGCAAAACAAGATAAATGGTTGTTTTGGTTTTGTGTTGTAATGATGTTAATAATCTTTTATTATATAGTTAAATGGTTTAGATAACGATTTGGGGTAATATATATAAATGTATATAATATTGAAATGTTGTAGAGTAATGATTATAAAGTTATAACTAAATTAAGAAGTTGAAATTTCTAAGCCGTTTTTTCACGCCCCACTTTGGTCGATGAAAGGAAGTAGAAAAGAAAAAAATATAACTATGTAGAGGCATTAGAAATTGGGCTTGACCTTGGCTTAGAAATGGTATTAAATATTTTATATCTCTAAATAAAGTAATTTTCATAAAACAAAACAATTGATCTCATACTTTTCATGACCAATATCGGTTCTCAATTTCTCACTTATTTATTTCTTATATTCCCCACTTGAACAATAATGTCATTGAATCATGTAAACTGTTTTATTATAAGTTTCAAATTTTACGATATTTTTTTTTTTTTCTCTACTACTTATTACATAATTTCTTATGTCATTCTATTACCCGATTTGGTAAATTGGCCATTGGGTGCAAAAACTAAATAGGCAAATAAATTAAAATCATCAATTTTCAAATGTTTTCAATATAAAATGTTTTTAAAATCTATGAAAAAAAGTTTAAAAAAAATTTAATCTATCTTAATCTATCATTCCTTATCTATTAAGTCAATCATTTATTCTGTTCATTCATTTTAAGATATTTAAATTTATTGAATAAAAAAATTGCAATGAAGTATAATTATATATTAGCTTCTATTGCAATTATAGGTGTTTCTGATGCTGCTCCTGTGAAACGAGGATTCTGGGATGATTTATTAGGATTAAGTCAAACAACAACATCTACACCAGCAACAACAACACCAATAGAAGTTCCAACTACTACCACTTCATCATCTGGTGGATTTTGGGCAAATTTATTCAATTTTGATTCACAAACTACTACAGTAGCAAATCCAGTCATAACCCAACAACCAGCAATTACAACTCCAACAACGACTGTTGCGGCAACAACTTCAAAAGGTTTCTTAGCAGGATTATTTGATGATTTATTTGGTGATGAAACAACCACAACTCCAACAACTGCACCAGCTGCTCAAGCACCAGTCACAGCTCCAACTTCAACAGAAGCAATCATTGCAACTTCTTTACCAACCACATCAACAACAGCAACACCAATAATAGCGTCTTCATCACAAGCACAACCATCATCTTCAACAGGTAGAACAGCAGAAGAATTATGGGATTATTTATTTGGAAGTAGTAGTTCAGACACTAATCCAACTCAATCATCATCATTGAATTCTAATCCAGTTCAATTATCATCAACAACAACAATTATACCAACAATTTCATCAAATTATGGAGCAAATTCACAAGTTTCAAGTGTATCAACATTGGGTAATACATTCCAAGGAGGCTCACCAGGTAAATATACTGGTTCAATTAATACTGCAACTGCAACTGCCATTAATGGTGGTAGTACAGATGGAGCAGAAGTAGCTTCTGGAGCATTAGGTATTACTTATAGTCCATATACAAAATCCGATGGATGTAAATCAGCACAACAAGTTGCATCCGATATAGCTTTATTATCTAGTTATGAAGTTATTAGATTATATGGAACTGATTGTTCAGGTATTGAAAATGTATTGGCTTCAATGAATTCAAATCAAAAATTATTTTTAGGTGTTTGGAATGTTGATAATCCAACAAATGAATTAAGTGATATGATTAATGCTATAAACTCTTCAAATCAAGGTTGGGATGTAGTTCATACAATTGCAATTGGTAATGAAAGAGTTAATGCTGGTGTTTATACAGCACAACAAATGCAAAGTTTTGTTGATACTTCAAGACAATATTTAAAAACAAATGCACCTTCATATACTGGTCCAATTGTAACTGTTGATACATTAGTTGCATACGTTGCCAATCCACAATTATGTTCAATGTCAGATTATTTAGCAGTTAATTCACATCCATATTGGGATGGTGGTGTACAACCATCAGATTCTGGTTCTTGGTTACAACAACAAATTTCACATTTACAAAGTGTTTGTGGTTCATCAAAAGAAGTTTTAATTACTGAAACTGGTTGGCCAACCCAAGGTGATACTTATGGTCAATGTGTACCATCAGTTGAAAATCAAGTTGCTGCTGTTAAATCAATAAATCAATCAATTGGATCAAAAACTATAATGTTTACAATGTTTAATGATTATTGGAAAGATCCAGGTCCATATAATGTCGAACAACATTGGGGTTTATATGGTGATCCATCAGTATGAACTAAAAAAACATTTATTTCAATTCTTTTATTATATTAATTAGTGTTTATACCAAAATAAAATAATCCAATTACAAACTGATTTTTACATTGGCTCTTGTTTCTTAATGAATTTGATTTCTTACTCTATTATCAACTGTTTCGTGTACGGTGATCAGAAAATTACAAAAAAAAAAATTGAGAGCGAAAACAAAACACATAAAAAATATAACACTAGTGATTAATTCTAATGTCTGAAAGAGAAAAAAAGAAGTTACATAGTAGAATTCAACCTTTATTTGATGGAATATATGAATTAAAAGATAATGGGTTTTCAGTTTATGAACCGTTTCATACGTTACCTTTAAGAACGGGTACTGATTATTATAAAATTATTTCAAATCCATTATCATTACATGCTGTTGGTCGTAAAATTAAAAAATTTCAATATAATGATGCACAAGAATTTATAAATGATATAGCATTAATATCATGGAATGCAAGATATTATAATATTCCATCTTCACCAATTTATAGATTTGCACAAATTTTAAAAAATTATTTAAATGAAGTTGTATTACCAAAATTAAAAATTGATAAACAAATTTCAAATAGTTCTAATTTAATTTATCCATATATTGGTGAATTACCAGATGATAGAGAAAATGATCAATTAATTGATTATTCATTTGATCAACAAAATTTAAACCTAAATACACCAATTCAAACATTGGAAAATACACCAAATTTAAATGATTATGAAATGAGTGTTACACCACAACAAATTGTTGTTAAACCAGAGCAACAACAACCACCACCATTACAACCACCAATGATCTCATCAAAACCATTAGTTTCAACTGGATATAACCAAAGGCAAAATATTCCAATTAATAAACAAACTGTTTATCAACAAAAACATTCAAAACATTCACAACATTTACAAGTTGAATCTGGGATTAGACGAGGACGTCCACCAATTATTGATAAACCATTTGAAACAAGAATTAAATTAATTTTAAAAGGATTTAAAAAATTAAGAAATTATCAAGGTCAACCATTAACAAAAAATTTTGAAAAAATTCCTGATATGAAAATTTATTCTGATTATCAATCAATTATAACAAATCCAATTAGTTTATCAGAAATTAGAATAAAAGTTAGAAGTAGAAAATATCATAGTGTTGAAGAATTTATAAATGATTTAGATTTAATGTTTGCAAATTCTCAACAATATTTTCAAAATGATCCATATAGTGAAGAATTTTTAGATTATCAACAATTTAAAAAAGAAGCAAATATGGTCATTCAAACAGAATTAAATAAATCAGATAAAGAAATTATATTGGCAACTTCAAGTTCATCAGATGGTGTATTAAGATTTCCATTAGAAACTTTAGAAGTTAATGGTTATAGTTATAAAATTGGTGATTGGGTTTTAATGAAAAATCCTGCTGATGTTGATAGACCAATTGTTGGACAAATTTTTAGAATGTGGTCAACTGAAGATGGTAAAAGATATTGTAATATGTGTTGGTATTATCGTCCAGAACAAACTTGTCATGCAGTTGATCGATTATTTTTTCAAAATGAAGTTTGTAAAACTGGTCAATATAGAGATCATTTAGTTGATGATGTTGTTGGACCATGTTATGTATTATTTTTAACAAGATATCAAAAGGGAGATTTACCAGAAGGGGTTATACCAAGAGATTCACCATGGTTTATATGTGAATTTAGATATAATGAAACTTCACATGTTTTTAATAGAATTAGAACTTGGAAAGCTTGTTTACCCGATGAAGTTAGAGATGATCCTGAACAACCTTTAGTACCATTACATGAAACAAGAAAATTAATTAAATATGAATCACCAATAAAACATTTATTAGCTTCTGGTTCTTATATAGGTATGCAAATTCCAGAACCAATACCAGGTACAACAAATTCACCACCAATTACAGGATCAGTTTATTTAGGTGCTCCATTACCAAATGATGATTTAGGTCAATATATTTCATCACCAAATACTGTACCTGTACCTGAACATGATGATGTTAAACATGGTCGTAGAGCATTTTTATTTACACCAATTTCACAATTAAAAGGTGGTGGTGGTTCAACAAATGCTGTTTATGCAACTCAACCAGCATTACCTCATGGTTCACCAAATCATGAACCTGCAAGACCTTCAATTGGTGGTGGTAACACCGTTGGTAATGGTTCAATGATTAATTCAACTTCTTCATTACCAAATAGTTCAACAACTATACCAACAATTTCAACTTCAAATACTGCAATATCAACTTTTAATCATAATCATAAACCAATATATCCAACAAATACATCTAATCAACAACATCAACAACAACAACAACAATTCCAACAACAACAATTTCCAGGTGGGTATAGATCATTACAAACTGAATTACAAGAAAATCAAGCAAAGAAATTACAAGAATTACAATTACATCAATTACAAGAACAACAACATCAACAATTATTTAAAAGATCAAATACACCAAGTACACAACAAATCATACCAACAAATAATAATTATCATACTTCAACTTCAAATTATTCTAATTTATTACAAGGTGGTATATTAGCTTATGGATTACAAGAAGGGAAAAATAAAATTGAAACAATTAAATTACAACAACCACCTAAAAAAAGATCAGTTAAACATGATTATGCTTATGAAGAGGATGAAGATGATGATGATTTGATTGAGGAGGATGAAGATGATGATGATGATGATGATGAGGAGGAGGAGATAGATGAAGAAAATACTTTAATGAATGATTTAAATGGATTAGGTGAATTTATAAATAAAAAAAGAAGAATTATAAATACAAAAGGTGACATATCAAATGAATTAATTTTTTATAGAGCTCCTCCAATTATTATTAATGGTTCAAATAGAATCATAACTAATAATGGTACTGAATATGGTCATTCAGCAAAATATTTAGCTTGGAAAATTAAAAATCAAATTAAATAATAGAAAAATTTATATAAATATAATTGAATTAAATTATGAATCTCTTTGATTGATAAAGTTTTAAATTTCAAGATCAAAATATCATAATATATTTATGTTGTTTATTGTTCTCACCTCAATATTCATCGAAATGATAAATAATGTTGTTTTCTAACGAATATTTAAAATTTGAACAAATTTGATGATTTTCTAAATTTCTTATACTTTGAAATAGTAACTGATGAAAACTTAAATATTAACTATCACTATTTACTTGAATGAATCATCAAATAAAGATAATTTACATCTATTGATCGATTCATGGTCAATTTCAAAACTCAGCATATTTGTAGTTTCTCTTTGAATAGTATCATTGTATAATTTATCATAGTTGTAAAATCATCCATATATAGTAAATCGAAATTGAACTTATTTATTTCAAATTTAATTGTTGGTTCACTAAATAAAGAAATCAGCATATGACAAGAGTAATTTGGTATTAATGACTATATCATTTTAAGTTTCAACTTGTACAAATCTTGAAAGGGCTCTCTGATCTAATTTCGTATAGTAATTACACAAAAACTTTGATATATACATTTTTTTCTTTTATGATTTTATCATGAATTATGAAAATTATGAAAATATACAATATTTAAATGAATTTCAAAATTATTTAGTAAATTGTAAGAAAATCATTGCATTAGTAGGAGCTGGTCTATCTACTTCATCAGGATTAGAAACTTATCAAAATAATAATGAAAATTATTTATGGAAAAATTTTACATTAATTGATTTAGCAACACCTGATTCATTTTATATAAATCCAGGATTAGTATGGCAATATTATTCATATAAACGATCAAAAGCATTAAAAGCAAAACCAAATAAAGGTCATTTATCATTATCAAAATTATCAAATTTAAAAAATTTACAATATTTAACAATTACACAAAATATCGATGGATTAAATAATCCAATACGAAGTTCACATAATTCAAATAATTTATGTGAGATTCATGGTAGTTTATTTGATTTAAAATGTACGAATTTTGTATGTAATTATATAAATAAAAATAATTATAAAATCCCCCTCACAAAGGCATTAGAAGAAGAAACAGAAACAGAATCAGATTCCAATTCCGAGGTTAAGTTGATTGATGAAAGTGATTTACCTAAATGTCCAATTTGTAATGGATTATTACGACCTGGAGTAGTTTGGTTTGGAGAATCATTACTGTTAAAATCAATGAATCAAATTGATAATTTTATTGAAATTGATTCTAAAGTAGATTTAATTCTTGTTATTGGTTGTTCAGGTTCAGTTTATCCTGCAAATAGTTATGTTGAACGTGTATTATTAAATCAAGGTAAAGTTGCAATTTTTAATACAGAAATTGATCAAGAAATTTTACAGGGTAAAATTGAAAATATTTGGGGTTTTAAAGGTGATGCAGCTGAATTATTACCAATTGCTTTAAAACCATTAATTGGTGAAATATAGATAAAGAAAGTTCTATAGTTTGTTTAATTTTTTATTTATTTTTTATTTATATTTAGATTAATTGGTTTATAAAATGGATTACCAACGTTATTAATCTTTGATTCATTAATTTTCTTTTGATCTAAACTTATACGATTCAAAGTATCAATTGAATTAATTGTCACTGATGGTTTTAATGGTGGTCTCATATTAGAATTCATATTATTATTATTATTAGTATTATTATTATTATTATTATTTGGTGATGAATTTGAAGATTTTGTTATCTTATATTTATCACTTATAGATTGTTGTCGTTGATGACTATTAATTTGTGATGTATAATTATATGTGAAAATATCATCATTCAAATCAGTTGTTGTTGAAGAAGAAGAAGAAGAAGAAAATGATTTTGATTTTGATATAGATGGTTTCTTTTTCTTTAATGGATTAGTTTCAATTTGTTGTTTGGATTCACCAAGATTTAATTTTTTAGTTTCAAGTAAAGGACTTTGTAAAACTGTATTTGAATTTGAATTTGAAATTGAAGTTTTGTTTATGTTTGCATTTGTTGTTGATTTATTTTTAGTTGTATTTTCAATATTAAACAATGCAGATTCTAAATATGAATATAAATTATAATCAGTATTAAGATTAAAACAATCATTATCGGATTCAAAAGATTGATTAATATTATTATTATTATTTTCCAATTCAATTAATGATGATGGTTCAATGAAATCCCATAAATAATCTTCATTGTTAAGTATATCCATAATTAGTCAATATCAAAACCTACAAACCTAATAGTCTATGAATTTGTAAATGTATCTATATATATATATATATATGTTGTAAAATGGAGTTAAGAATCGAATCTTTGAATCTTGAATCTAAATAATATTTAATAAGGAGATTCAAAAAAATAATAAAAATAAATAATATAAAAAATTAATAATTATTATTATGGTTATTTCTCGTAAATGGCTGATGATGTTGTATTCAATGTTGTAAATCTGTTGATGATATCTTACGACTAATTAATCAAAGATTTTAATTGAAATGAATTGAAGGGAAAGAAAATGAATCAAATGTATAAAAATGACAAATGCAAATGGACTATGGAATGACACAATAAAAGTTAAAAAACCTCTGAAATAAAAATGAATTTGAATATGAATATATATATATAAATTCTTTTAAATTCTTATATGAAATTTTAAGGAAATAAATGTGGTTATATTCAAATTCAAATTTATATAGAAAGTTGAACCATTTTCGAAATTTAATTAATTTAAGTAATTATGCATTTTAAAATATTTAAATTTAAGTTGTTTTACATGAAATTATCAAAATTTCCACCAATCAATTTCCATTCTCCGGATTAATTACTTCTAATTAAAACTATGCGCTCCAGCTTTTTCTTCCTCCTATTAATAAAAAAGATCTATCTAACTATCTATCTAGGTAATTATTAATTTATCTATTTAGTTAATTAATTCTATTAAATTATTATGGAAATAAATCTTTATGATTTCTCATAAGAATTCATTTTAAAACTATGTTTCATAGTCGTTGATAATTTCTTTTTATTGTTTAAATCTAAATCTCAATTACGGTTTATGTATATATGATTTATAATCAAACATAATAATATAATATAACCTCAATAGCAAACTTAACTTGAAATGTAAAAAACTATAACACTATAGGGAAAAAAAAAAAAAAATTTTCTTAGTTCCTTTGGAAAGAAATACAGTTAGTTAGTTAGTTAAACTTAGTATACATACTTTTGTGATATTTGATAATGCAATAGAACTTGATACAAATTATTTCAATTTCTTTTTCCATAGTTTAAATTTTTTTTCATTTATTTCGATAATCTTCTTATTTTTACCAAATTGGTTGGCTTTGTGTTAAATTAGCCCAATTTTTAAAGACGAGTTGAGATTCGAGAATAAATAACTCTTCTTTTTTTTTTGTCTTTAGTTTTGTGTATTCAAACGGACTTCAATTAAATTACATTCATTCAATTGATATAATAATCGGATTTGACTATGATGTGGTGGTATGTTATGATGATTGAAATAATAATTTTACAAACAATAGATAATAGATAATATTTTTCTATACTAATAAAGAAAAGAAACCATTTATGTATATAAATTTTAATAATGTAACAAACAAATTTATTAATAATCTTTAAATCTTCTTGTATCTTTGAATCAAGCATGTAAATTTTTTTCTTAAATTTCTTAATTTAGTTACAAAACTTTTATACATAAGTTACAAAATTGAGTTTGATAATAAATTATATTATTATTACCTAACGTGTAAATATTAACAAAGTAAAGGAAATTGATTCCGTTATGTATAATCTATTAAATCAATTGAGATTATAGTAATTGCTCAATCTATCAATCGATTTACACATATATTTATTGAATTTTAGTTAGGCATTTATTCAATTCTAAAAATTTGGTGTAATTTATGAAATTGCTTTGTTATCAATATAGGTGAAAGCCACTAGGAAAAGTTTTTATCCATAAAATATAATAATAATTATTATTATTATCAAAACATGGAGATTAACTATCAAGTATTATACACATTGACCACTTTGTGTTGATCTGATGATCATTGAAGATTGGTATATAAGTTAAGATATCATGGAATTTTTCTTGTTGTCACATTAAATCTTATTACAATCAATAAAAAAATTGAATAAAAGATTATTAAAATTTGATTTGATCATAATATATTTAAAAAGCTTCTATTTTATAAATATTTACAATTCATCAACTTACAACCAATATGGTTTGATATGTTTTTCTTGTCTAGTGTGACATGAATTCATTAAGTTGATAATCAATTACTAATAATTGGATAATTAATCTTCCATCATTACATTTAAGTACTTTAAACAAATTATGGTTCGTTTAACTGTGATTCCATGCTTGAAATCATTTTGTTACATTAGAATAGAAAAATATCAAAAAATATCAGGCGTAGATAAATATTTTAAAATGATGTAATGGCCTTGATGTTTTGTGTATATCAAACAATTGAATTGAATTTTAAGGATCTAGATTTAATTTCATTGATCTCATAATCAATAAGTAATAATTGGATAAATAATCTTCCATTTGATAATTTACTACTTTACAACAATTATGGTTCGTTTAATTATGATTCGATGTTAGATATGGATTCTAAACTAAATATCAAAAAATATCAACGAAGGAATGAAAGAATTCAATAGCATGTAAAGGCCTTGTTTGTATCAATTGATAAATCGTTGGTCTCTTTTAGTTCATCTAAATTCAATTCATAATCTTTTAGCAAAACTGATTCACAAATACAACTAAGCGTAACAACAAATGAACCCATAAATTATAATTAAAATTTCTATTTCAAGTAATGTAGAGTATGAATGATAGAATAAATTTTTTACTTCTTTAACTTATATTAAATATATACATCAGTAGTAATATATCAATGATATACAATCTGATTAAAAAAGGTCCAAAAATTAGATAATTTAATTTGTTATGAGTGTAAAAAAAATGAATGATAATTGAATTTAAAGATTCTAATTATCAAAAGTATCCTAAGACTGATTGATTCATTAATCAAAACTTATTGTCAAACATCGGCATTTTGAAATAAGTTTGATTTATCTTGAATCAACTTGTTTGGATATAGGAGGATTATATTTAATTTAATAAATATAATCAATCAATAACAACTTGTAATCAAAACATTACATTGATCAATGAAATCAAATACCAAGCTCAAATCAATCAAAATATATCATATCTGACTTAAGGTCCTTCAAATTATAATGACTTTCCATTTCTGAATAAAATTAAAATCATATTTTTTGTGGGAAAAAATGATCAATTTATATAGAAAAATAAGAGAAAAAGCGGGTAATTAATTGTATATAACTAAAACTAATATCAATATTCATTTCATTATTTTCTAACAGTATTCTATAGATCCACTGTTTGTAATATATTTGAAACTGTAACAATATGACTCTCATTTTCCTTATCATCTAATGTAGAATCTTGTATCACATATCACAGTACTTGTGTATAGAATCTCATTTCAAATCCAAGCATCTTAGATTGAACTCATCTTGACAGAAAAAATAAAAGTATCTTAGGTCCGATCTTAATTTCTTAATAATTCTTCATCTATTTCATCTTGCATTACTCTATGTTGAATATGACTTGGTTTTGGAGGCAAACCAATTTTCAAATTTGCATCAATTAATAATTGATTATAAATATAATTTTTCCTTTTCAATTTAATCTCATTATTTAAATTTGTTATTAAAATTTTATTAATTTTATAACTTGTATTTAATTTATTTAATAAAGATTCATAATTTGTTTTTAATTGATTTAAATCCATTGAATCAAATTCATCATCGACATCATCTTGATTGTTCTTCCTTATATATTTTGGAATCAAATTTTTTGAATCAATATTTAATTTTTCTAATATTTCTGAATCATTTATATCATCAATTTTTTTATTTGGATTTTCAAATTGTAATTGTTTTTTTATAATATTTGGATTATTAAATTTTTTATTATTTTGATTTAAACCAATTTTAATTAAATCATCAATTTCATCTTCATTATTTACATTTAAAAATTGTTTATATCTTGATAAAGCTAATTGATATTGATCTAAATCAATTGGGAACTCCAAATCGGACAAATTCCCCTGTTTTTCTTTTTTTAATAGGTTAATAAAATTTGAATTAAACCACCAAGGTAATTTTAAATTATAATCAAAATTAATCAGATTTAAATTTTCAAATTTTGATATAATTAAATCATGATGAGATTTTAAATGTTTAGTTAATGATTCTTTTCTATTAAATTGCTTTTCACATTCTGGTATTGGACAACTAATTATAATTTCACCAATATGATTTTTCATATGAAGAATTAATGAATTTTTTAAAGTATAACTCTCATTTGAATATTTACAATTTTCCCATTTACAATTGAAATTGTTAGTATCTTGTTGTTCTTGTTGATTAATATGAGATTGAAGTATATGTTGATTTAAATTATTCAGATTTGATTGTATTTGATTTGAACAATCTTTCCATTTACATATAAATTCAGTCATAGTAAAAGAGTGATATTTTTTTTTTTTGTTCGTTTATTATTCTATTCTATTTAATTTTTTTTTTTTTGATTCTTATAATAATTCATCTAATCTTGCAGCTGGATTTGTTTCAATAAAATCTAATGAAACTTTATGACCTAATAATTCTCTAATATTGGATACACCATACTTGATCATAGTTGGTCTTTCTAAACTTAAACCCCAACCTAAAACTCTTAAATTTTTTGGTAAACCCATTGATTCCAACATTTCTGGTCTAAACATACCTGAATTACCAATTTCAACCCATTTACCTAATCCCTTATGATATGCAAAGATTTCCATTGAAGGTTCAGTATATGGATTATAAGCAGCTTTAAATCTTAAATTATCAACTCCCATTTTACCAAAAAAATCATCCATAAATCCAATTAAATCACCAAGGGTTATATCATAACCAGCAATTACACCTTCAACTTGATGAAATTCAGCTAAATGAGTTGCATCAACTGCTTCATTTCTAAATACACGATCAATTGAAAATAATCTTGTTGGTTTTGGATCTTTACTTAATTCTTTTAACATTTTTGATGAAATTGCAGTTGTATGAGTTCTTAATACTAATTTTAAACTTTCTTCTTCTTTCCATGGATATCTATACCCAATAGAATCATATTTTCCAATTTCATGAACTTGTTTAATATTTTGCCAAAATTCAGAATCAATTGGATTTTTCCCTGCTTTAATTGGATCTTTTAAATAAAATGTATCTTGTAAATCTCTTGCTGGATGTTGTTGTGGTACAAATAATGTATCAAAATTCCAAAATCCACTTTCAACATATTGATTTGATGGCATTTCTTTAAAACCCATTGCAAAAAAAATTTGTCTAAATTCTTCTCTAACTTTATTTAAAGGATGTAATGAACCTGATTGTGGAAACATACCTTCTGATTGAAAATTATATGGTTTAAATTGTAAATCTTTCCAACTTTGATTAAGAATCATATCAGATGTAATATCAGTTTGTAATTGTTTAATTTCAAGACTAAAATTTTCACCTTTGGAAACTTTATAACCAATGATTTTAATTTGAGTTATTAATTTTCTTTTCTTTAATTCGGAAAGCTCCTTTGAATCATTTAATTGACCAGTTTTTTGAATTGTTTTTAATTGATTTAATACAATATCTTCAGGTAAGTTTTCAACTAATGTAACCAATACATCTTTTTCTTTACTTAACCATTTATTTTTAAATGCTTTACCTTGACCAACATTTGCAATTGAACCTAATTTAATTTGTAATTCTTTTATTGTTATACCTTTATTTGTTAATACTTCATTTACAACTTCAACTTCTGGTGTAAAACCCTTTTTTAAAAATGATTCTGCTTCTTTAGTTAATGTATATTTATCAGTTTCAATTTTATTAAATAAAATCATTTCTTTTGACCATAAACTTGTTAAAGCTGCTTGTATAGTATTTGAATCTATTTGAGATAATTGTGGTGTGGTTAATGTATTTGAAATTTCTCCATTTGGAGATTCGTCCAAGATCTTTAAGATCTCAAGTTGTAAATTATCTGATGAATTTGACATAAGAACTTTGATTTATCTATGATTCATCAATTGTATAAATTGAAAATTGAAAATTAAATTTTTTTTTTTTGTTTTAGAATTTACACGACTGTTGATTTCAAAATTTATTTTTTAAACTTTGAATGAAATTTGAACTTGAACAGGGACAAATGAGAAGTAGCCATGAGGAAAGATAAGCTGAAATTCATAGGAATGATTATTCAGCTGATATGTAGATTGGTTCTAACAAAAAATCTTGAATCGATGCGAGTAAAAACGGTATTCTAATGGTAGGAATTGTATAGAAAGAGATTACTAACTTTTACGATTCTATTAAATTTTAGTAATCTTGTGAAACTGGTCTTACTAGCTTAAATAGATTGATCATATTCAGATTGATTGTCGATTGGTGAATCTGTTGTCTATAAATCAATTGTACTTGAGTTTTTAATATTGAAAATTTTAAGATTTCAAAATTCGTATTCAACGACAATAGGAACTTGAGTTTTTAATATTGAAAATTTTAAGATTTCAAAATTCGTATTCAACGACAATAGGTATATACTTCAGCAATGCAAAGAATAAAGAATATGTTGATTGTAATATAAAATACATTTGTAAAAGGAATGGTAAAGCTTTTTGCACCACGTAGTATTACGAACTGAAATTAAAAGTGATTTTGCTTTAATGTAACATTTTTGATCAAGAACTCTTGAACTAATCAAATACAGTTGAATAAATTGCAAAAAAGATCTATGAATCCGGACTAAGGTAGCAGAAAATCCATGTATAAGATCATAAAACTCTTTTAGTCAAAACAATAATTAATGTATCGAAGACGCTGAATCTAAAATATCAGGATACTCTTTGATTTATCAAGTAAGTTTGAATTAAGATATAACTAAACCATTTAAAGACCTTTAATTTCTTTTATTTATGTCAATTTTATCGATTGTTCAATTTGTTTAATCTTGGAAATCAGTGTTCGATTTGTCCTTCGATATTGTTCAATAGCCAAAAATTTTGAATTATCGACTCTACGAGTTTGAAGCATTGAGTTTTGATTGATTTGAAACTAATCATTTGACTTATCAATTTCCGCACATTATATTGAATTATTTCAGAATATCCAAATAGGTGATATAAATAATAAGGACATAGAAGAAAAATGTTGAAATGTCGGATACTGGATGTTGGTTATAATCGATTTTTATCTTTTTTACTCTAGCATAAGTTAAGAAAATCACTCCTGAAGAAAGAGGTCACAAATCAAATATATATCACAAAGTGATGATTTGTACAAGATCATTAGCTCCATTAACCTTTAAAATGAATCATATTAAGAAGGGGATACTATTACAATTACTTGAGGTTACAAGTAAAACTTTTAAAAAAGGTGGTAGATATAGAGTTGACATAAATGCTTTCCATAGTCTTTTTATTTGACTATTGGGGATTACCAGATAAAATGGTAAAAGTATTTACAAAAGTCATTTCTTCTAAGTCAGTTCTCTCAGGGTTGAGAATTATAAATTGATTTTGTGACTTTAAAGTATGATGTCAATTTAATACCAATTGGAATCAAATAATTGTACCTTAAAATTTCTATTGTAAGATTTAAAAATAGACCAATTGCGAAATTAATACAAGACAAAAATAAATTAAAAATTAATTAATAGCAAACAAGAAATATACATAGTTAATGTGGGGACAAAACAAATTAATTAATAAATGCAATAGCAAATGAAAAAGTAAATTTGTGTAAGTATTGATTCAATTTTAATAAAAGAGGAAAAAAGTAAAATTAGAGAAAGCAGGATTCTCTTAATGAGTTTATAGGGGTAAAAAAAGAAAAAAAACAGTTGCTTAAATTTGAATGATGGTTATGAATGTTAAAATGGCTTTGCCTCTCCCTCCAACGAATGAATGAAAATGGAATTAGAATTGGGAGAGGGATGCGAATGAAATGGTATAAGATTTATTTATAGCAATGTAAATAAAATTAAGTTACAAGAAAAGGCTAAGGCTGTATTATATTTTTTTTTTGCTATTAAAGCATGACGTTATTTTTTTTTGTACTAGCCGTTTTTATAACTATTTAAATCAATTGATTTCTCTACCCTTGATTCCAATACTTTTTCATCTTTATCATCATCAACAAATATGCCTTTCACTTGTTCAGATATATTTAAAATCATTTTTGCTATTATTTTACCACCATTAGGTGTATTTTTAGAAAGAGGTTGTTCTTCATCATTCTTTCTTAATATCTTATTAACCATTTTGGGTTATATTCCAGGTATCATACATGCATTATACGTTATTCTAAAGTATTAGTATAATTTTAATTCAATTCAAATCAAATTATCCATCTAGAAGATTAGAATATTTCAATTTCAAAAATTTATTATCATCATTTTTGGTTTGCTTTTTTTTTATAGCTGTCGCTTTAGTTCTGTTATAATCTATTGTGGATAATTCACTTTTAACGAATTTATGAAAACATGTTGATTCAGAAACTTTGAGACTATTTTTTAGCATCTACTAAATGTATACTTATTTTGTTCATGATTAAAAGACTTTGATCTTACATTGTTTTTCTTCATATTGAATAATGGCTAATTTTATTGTTTGTATTGATCTGTACTTGAACTATTCCTGATTGTTATCAAATATAGTCTAATGTTTCTATAGTTTTATTTAAGCGAGATAAATTTCGGTTTTTGCATGGAGTTATACCTTTGTGAAATACTTAGCAAGATAGAGAATTATACAAGTTCAAACCCCATTAATCTTCTCTGTTTAACCCAAACAAATCAGTTAAAGTAGCTTGATCAGATCTATACGTAGTTTGGAATGTAGGATTAGCATTACCAGTTTTAAGATTAAAGCCTCCAACCGAATACCGAAAAATAAGATGAGATAAATAGTTTTGTACAAAATAAAATGGGGGAAGAGGCTTAAAATTTGATAAGTCTAAATTAAAATAGATCTCAATTTAGTTATTTGATCTTATTTACTCATAGAAATTTGTATTTGCTGTTTACGAATGGTTGTGTGTTAGATTGTATTATTTTGCAATTCATTAGTTTGCAACTCAAATAATGAACTCATTTAAATAAAATCAAATTTTTGTGTTTTTTTGTTCAGATTAGGAATGGAAATGTATCATAAAGTGAAAAACACGAAATGCAATTGGTGGTACATCTTGTAAAATAATAATTATTATTATCAAACAAAAAAGAATCTGATCTGGTTGTGTTGAATCTTGAATAAATAAAAATGTAGAATATGTTTTGAATTTTCTATTCTAACCGCTTTATTTTTAATTACCGTGTCTATTTGGTCCTTGATAAATGTATCTGAATCTAATCTACAACAATCCTTGCAATCAACAAATTCGGTATTATCTTTCTTATTTTTTTTCTCTTTTTTTTTTCTTCTTTTTCTTTTTTTTTTTTTTTTTCGCTTCGTTTTAAATTTTTAGTCTTCAGATAAAACAATCTTGAATTTATTTCATCTTATAGTTATATATTTATACAGCCGTCTTTTGCTTCTACCATCACAACCAAAGATTAACCGATATCCAACAAATCCATATACTCATCAACATCTCAGGCTATACTATCTGCTAAATTTAGCTCATTTCAACTCATTCATTTATTTATTTATTTCATTTATTTATTTATCATTCTAATTTGTATTATTATATATCCTATCCATTCACTTCACTTCATTAATTAATTAAAATCATCAATTTTGCATATCATTAATATCCTTGTTCCATAATGAATTATAATAAATTATCAAATCCAATAAAAATAACCATATTTCAACGATTATTTCATTCAAAAATTGTAAAATTCATATTGGCAATTATATTCATATTAAATATATTCTATATAACTACTATCATATTTGATAATAATAATAATGATCGATTAAATAAAATTTTTAATAAAAATTATC
This sequence comes from Insectozyma morakotiae, assembly GCA_030564645.1. Classification (NCBI taxonomy): domain Eukaryota; kingdom Fungi; phylum Ascomycota; class Pichiomycetes; order Serinales; family Debaryomycetaceae; genus Insectozyma; species Insectozyma morakotiae. Next base: position 370,469 of record JAKTYD010000002.1, read on the forward strand.
TACAAAATTCATTTTTATCATCATCATCAACATCAATTACATCTACTTCCATACCTTCTTCATCAATACCTTCATCACCTATCTTATCAATAAATTCACCACCAACAACAAAACAAAACACAAATAGTAATAATAATCATTTTCATCATACTTCTTTAAAAGATTTACCAAAAATAAAATTAATTAAATCAGATCCAAATCTTGATCTTGATCTTGATCTTGATGAAGAAGGTTTTAATCATACAACTTTATATGATATACCTGATTTACCATATGATCAATTAACTTCACAAGATAAAATCTTATATAAATTAAATGAAATTTATTTAAATAAGGATGGAAAATATTGGTTAGGACATACTGAATTAACTGATTATGAAATTGAAATTGAAACATCTGATTTTTCACAAGAAAAATGGATTAATAATCCTTTATTATTTTATGATCCAAGATTTACTTTAAGTATATATTTATCAGAAATTAAAAATCAATATCTTGAAAAAAAACAAACTGGAGAAGATATTGTAGTTCCATTTGCATGGTCTGATTGGGTTGATTTAACAATGTTAAATGAAGAAATTATAAAATCAAAACAACAACGTAAAAAATGTCAATACTTGAAACAATTTCATCATATTCCAACAAAAATTAAAAATTATTGTATTAATGATTTAGATATTACAAATTTAGATTTAAATGAAATGAATTTACCTTCGATTGATTTTTTACCAGGATTTGCAATTCGTCAATCACCAACCAATAAAGCATCAAATGAAGTTAGAATGTTAGAAGGTAAAACTCATTTATTAACATTTGCAAAAAATCCATTATCAATAATTTTATTAAATAAAAATGGTGGTACTTATGAAGCAAAAATTGATAATAAACAAAGAATTGTTGATGGAAATTTATTCAATAATTATTTATTAAATAATCAGATCAGTCCTAAAAAGGAAAAAACATTGATTCTAAATCCAGTAAAACAATTCAAGAGTTTAATTAACTCAATTGATCCAACAAATTTATCTCAAGAAGATGATGAATTCGGTATGGTTTCAAAAATTAAACAAACAGACAAATCAAAAGAATTATATATACCTGAATCTGCATTTAATTATCAACAAGATAAAATTGATGAACAAATTAAAAAATATGAACATAGACTTTCAAAATTAAAAGATTTAACAACAAATGAATTAAATTTAAATTATTTAAATGAAATTAATCAATTAAAATTAACAAGAAATGAAAAAATTTTTTATGATTCATTAAAAATTGCAAATAAATATCCTTTGAAAAAAGAACCAACTTATTTTAGAATGGCAAGATTAAATTTTGGTAATGAAGAAAATGATCATGATGCAGGTTGGCATTATGAATGGAGATTTTTCAATGGTGCTTTAAGATATTTAAAAAAAGGTTGGAATAATGAAGAATTATTAATTAGAGAAAAAGTTTTATTAGATCGAATTTTAAGAAATTGGTTTAGATTTGCAAATGAAAAAGGTATTGTATCATGGATTGCTCATGGTCCTTTATTAAGTTGGTATTGGGATGGTTTATTATTTCCATTTGATGAAGATATTGATATTCAAATGCCTATACAACAATTAATAAAATTTTCAAAATTATATAATCAAACTTTAATTGTTGAAGATATAACTGAAGGTTTTGGAAAATATTTTATTGAATGTTCAACTTTTATTCATCATAGAGGTAAATCTTATAAAGAAAATCATATTGATGCAAGATTTATTGATATTGATACTGGATCTTATATTGATATTACTGGATTGGGAATCTCAAATGAACCAATACCTGAAAGATATCAACCTGAACAATCACAATCACAATCACAATTACAATTACAAGAAATTTCCAAGATTTATAATTGTCGGTATCCACATTTTTATTCTTATGAAGAAATTATTCCATTAAGATTTACAATGATGGGTGGTGTACCTTTATACGTTCCAAATCAAATTGAAACAATCCTAAAGCAAGAATATACAAAGGGTTTAACTTCTTATGATTATGAAGGATTTTATTTTATTGATAAATTAAATTTATGGATTCATTATACAAAAATTGAGTTCCTTTTCAAAAGGAAGAAAAATTTTTCTTATAAAAAAAGAGTTCGTACAAAGCAAGGTAAAATTAAAGATTTAGTTGATATAAATATTTTTACAAATTTAGTTAAAAATTTAACTGATGATGATATAATTTCAATACTTGAAAAAGATGAAGATATTTTATTAGAATATTATTTAACTAAACAAGTTACTGATTTACATAAATTAGAATTAACTCATATGTTTAATTTACCAAATGGGAAAGATACAATGATTGGTGATATACAGGGTATGAAATCTCAATATGAAATAAGTAATGATGAAAATTATCATAAATTAACTAATTTATTTAAATTTCAAAAACCATTTAGAAGATCGATTTTTAATTATGAAATGATTGATAGACCAAAACATCATAAAGATTGAGATAATATATAATTTATAGACATGTAAAAATAAATATAGAATTAATAAGAAAAGAATCAATTATGATCGAAAAACTGAAAGGTATCAACCTTTAAATTAGTAATATGGATTGACCAAAACATAATAAACATTAAAATTAAACATATACAAAAACTAGTAAGACAAATTTGACAATGTAAAAGATTTCTGATGTGATTAAATATTGATCGTTTAAATGGAAATTATGTTTGTATTGTAATGATCATTTTTAGATATCAATGTAGTTCAATATGACTTAATACTATCTATGTAAGCTAATTCATACACCTAAGATATAATTATTCAGTTGTTTGAAATTATATGGTACCTTGATTAGCTTTATTGATATATGCCGATTATTTCATGAATTTAATAATAATCTTCACCTTTTCAAAATTGAAAAGATTAAAGATTGTGGCAATTTGAAAAATTGAAAGTTTCTCAATTGATTCCAAGTCGATTCATACATCAATTTCTTGATGATTTACGTATTATCCCTCCTTAATTGGGGAGATTAAGTAAATTGATATCAATTTCTTTAAACTCGAATTAGATTTCCAATTGAATCTAATTTAAAATGTTAAACAAATTTATTCATTTTGTCAACAAATTAACTAAATTCGAGTTTGGATAATCTTTAATAATGATATCCCTCAAAATGGATTAAACAGCATTTAGTCAAATTCACCCACCAAAACCAATCCTGATGGGTAGAAAAAGCTTTATCAAAACTCTTTTACCACAAATCCGTTTGATTTAATCTAATCCTTTTTAATACATCATTATCCTAACATGAAGTATTAATATGTCATTCATTCTCATATGCATGACTGCCACTTTTAACATGAATGTCTAGATGACTCGTACAAACTAGTTCATCAATTTTATAACCTAAGAACGAAGAAAAAAAAAAAACAAAGTTCGAGCTCAATAATGATTTTTCAAAATCTTAAAATTCGACAGTAAATTTACCTTGATTGGACTCAAGTGAAATTCACTACTATAAATAAATGAATTGGATCTACTTATTAAACTATTTTGGATTTCTTCCGTTTGATTGAGCCAAGTTTTAAATATGACCCACGATTTACTGGTACTTTGAGACTCTAATTCAAGCTTGAAATTGATCAAGAAGTAATTAGTCGTTCAATATCAATCGCATCAATTTCGTGATGATTCACTAAAACTCTCCTAATCTAGGGGAGATAAAGTAAATACTATGAATATTTCTTTAAACTCGATTTAGATTTCCAATTGAGTCTAAATTAAAATGTTTAACAATTTTATTGTCAACAAATTAATTAAACTTAAATTTGGATAATCTTTTTTTATTAAAAAAACATTAAAAGCATTAACAGATGGATCCATGCTAAAAGGCTAAGATTATTACTCGAACTGTAATGATTAGATACCAAATTCACCCAAAATCAAAAGGCATTATTACCCAAGTATAAACTATTCGAGTATCAAATTTTGCTTACATGACATAACACGGTCATGTTTAAACACATTGGATTATCAACGGATTAAAAAACTTGTTCAAATTGTGCCAAAGAAGAATTATCTAGTGTTCAATTTGATTGGAAAAAAAAAAATTCTAGAGAATTGAAAATTATCGCTGAATTTAATTAGTAAATAGACTCAATTTCAATTTCGAGTCATTAGTATATAAATTCATAATGACACTCTTGATTTTGTTCAAAGAAAAATAATTCTTACATGTAAAACGTATCATTTAGACAACTATTACTCTTAATTATTGTATTCAAAATAATTTGTTGAAGTTATTAATAACTTGTCAAATATTCAATCACATCAATTTCTTGATGATTCACTTCAATCACTCCAAATTGGAGAGATGAAGTAAATATCGAACATTAAGTAAACTCGTTACTCAAAGTTTCAATAATTTCTTCACTCAAATTAAAATCTTCAATTAAGCTATTAAAACTAAATTGTAAAAACAAATAACATTTGTTAACAAATAATTTCAACTATTTTGAATGATCTAATTTCAAAATGACTTTATGGAAGTCGATTATATTCATCATGAAATACCATCAATAATCCTGAATTTTAGTACAACAATACAACAACAATAATGAAACAATTCTAAATGATTTTAAACCATGTATTGATCAAAATCTTGATCAATTTACATGTCCATTGATGAACCATATCCAAAAATAATGATCATTACATTGGTCATAGTTTATCACATTTTGGAATATTGTCCCCGTATTACAATTGAAAAAAACAAGATAACAGAAATTTTAACATGAAATCAACTTGATAAAAATCAACAAAAAATTGAATTGAAAAAAAAAAAAATTCAAACTCGTTTTTAAAAAATTATTTCTTCAATGTCAGAAGGTAAAAGAGTTGATTCAGATGCATCAGACTTACTTGCAAGTCTTTCCCTAAATAAAGATAAAAAATCAGATGAACCTATCAAACCTGAATCTAAAACTGAAGATTTAAAATCAGAAACCAAAAATGAACCTACCAAAGAAGAATCAACTAAAGAAGAATCAACCAAAGAAGATTTTCAACCACAATCCAAATCAGATGAATCCATTACATCAACACCACAAGAATCCAATTTAATTAAAAATTCATATGAAGTTAAAGTTAAATTAGCTGATTTACAAGCAGATCCAAATTCACCACTTTATTCAGTAAAATCATTTGAAGAATTAGGTTTAAAACCAGAATTATTAAAGGGATTATATTCAATGAAATTTAATAAACCTTCCAAAATTCAAGAAAAAGCATTACCATTATTATTATCATCCCCACCAAGAAATATGATTGGACAATCACAATCAGGAACTGGTAAAACTGCAGCATTTTCATTAACAATGTTATCAAGAGTTGATGAATCAATAAAGTTACCACAATGTATATGTTTATCACCAACAAGAGAATTAGCAAGACAAACATTAGAAGTTATTGAAACAATGGGGAAATTTACCACCATTACAACAAAATTAATTGTACCAGAATCAACCGAACGTGGTAAAAGTGTTGTTGAACAAATATTAGTTGGTACACCTGGTGTATTTTTAGATTTAGTTCGTAAAAGATTAATTAATGTATCAAAATGTAAAGTATTTGTATTAGATGAAGCTGATAATATGTTAGATGCTCAAGGTTTAGGAGATCAATGTGTAAGAGTTAAAAAAACATTACCAAGAGATTGTCAATTGGTTTTATTCAGTGCAACTTTCCCAATTGAAGTTCGAAAATATGCAGAAAAATTTGTACCAAATGCAAATAGTTTAGAATTAAAACAAGAAGAATTAAATGTTGAAGGTATAAAACAATTATATATGGATTGTGATTCACAATCTCATAAATTTGAAGTTTTATGTGAATTATATGGTTTATTAACAATTGGTTCATCAATTATATTTGTTGAAAGAAAAGAAACAGCAAATCAATTATATGGTAAAATGAAACAAGAAGGTCATACAGTTTCAATTTTACATGGTGGATTAGAAAGTAAAGAAAGAGATCAATTAATTGATGATTTTAGACAAGGTAGATCAAAAGTTTTAATTACAACAAATGTTTTAGCAAGAGGTATTGATATTGCTTCTGTTTCAATGGTTGTTAATTATGATTTACCAACTGATAAATTTGGTAAACCAGATCCATCAACTTATTTACATAGAATTGGTAGAACTGGTAGATTTGGTAGAGTTGGTGTATCAATTTCATTTATTCATGATCAAAAATCTTATCAAACTTTAATGGCAATAAAAGATTATTTTGGTAATATAGAAATGACAAGAGTACCAACTGATGATTGGGATGAAGTTGAAAAAATTGTTAAAAAAGTAATTAAAAATTAGGTGGGTTTCTATTTACATGGTTATTACTTGTTTTGATCTTTCTGGTAATCTTCTTAATACAACATCCCAATCAATACATTCCCAAACATTTTCAAGGTATTTTTGTTTACCAAATATACCATAATCTAATAAATAATTTCTTGGACTTACATCAATTGATAAAATTGGTATTAAAGATTTATTATGATAAGCAATATTAAATTCAGCTTCTTCAATTGAACCTAATTCCAAATCGGAACTTATTGGTTGTTCTTCTTCTTGTTGTTGTTCTTTTATTAATTTTTTCATTCTATTAATTTGACCTGATCTTTTTGAATCATTTAATATACCACCATTATAAGTATTTACAATTGATAAATTTGTAAACATTGGATTCATTTGAAATGTATTTTGGTTATTATTTTTATTTAAATAATTTTCACTCATTGAAGATTCAGCAACTAACCAAATTATACCATCACCATTAATACTTTTACCTGAATTTAAAATTAAATTTCTCATTTGTTCAATTGAACCAAATGAATGATTTATCCAATCTAAAAATGATTGATCAGTTGGAATATTTGAAAATGAATCTGATGGAGTATCTAATAAACTTTCTACATTTGGTTTAAAAATTTGATTATCACTATTTTGTTTTAAACTTTCAATGAAAAAATTTAAATTATAAAAATTTGATGAAAATTTATGAATTTGATATAATTCAGATTTATTCATAGATAAAGATATGATTTGTTCTAATTGAATTTCTTTTTCTGATGTTTGTTTTATTATTGAAGTTTGATTTAATAAATTATTTAAATTATTTAATAAAATTTCACCACGTTCAAACCATAATTGATTTATAGAATTATTTGAAAATAAACCAGAAAAATCTTCTCCAGTAGCTTTTAAAGCTTCAAGAGATTTATTCACAGGTAAAGAAAAATTTAAATTTGTTGTTGAAATTTGACGTGTTAGTATTTTATAATGTTTAAACATTGAAAAATTTGATTTTAATTGAAATTGAAATTTTTTTTTGAAACCTCAAAAAAATAAAAATATAGAGATTCAATTTCAACGTAAAAATATATTATATATTAACAGAAATATTTAAATTTATCTTCTAACTTTCAAACTTTTAACTCTTCTAATAAAAGAATTACCACTTGGAGGTTTTAAATCATCATTATCATCAATATCATCAAATTCCAAATTATTTAATGAACCTCTTCTTGGACCATCTGAAACTGCTGAATATAATCCACCATCATTTGAAGATCTTCTTGTAGATGATTCAGAACCAGAATTTTTTCTTAATCTTTGAACCAATGATTTTTTTCTACTTAATCCACCATTATTTAGATTTAAATTTTGATTTTCTTCTGCAATTTTTGGAGCTGGTGCACCATTTAAAAATGTTGATGAACCTAATCCTTGAGTTGTTGAACCATGAACGGGTAATGCTTTTGAATTTGCATCAAAATTTAAAATACTTGGATTTGATTGTGATTTTGTTGAATTACCACCACCAAGAGATTCATAAATATCATTATTATAACCAAATGCCATATTCATTTGATCATCTTTATTTAAATTTGCTCCACCAGCAATTGACATATTTGCACCATTGATTGGAAATGCTTTAACTGGTGCTTTTTTATCATTTGCATTTCTTGCTGGTGTACATGCATCAAATGGTCCATCATGATGAAATCCACCACCAAAGAAACCAGTTACATCTAATTTATCAATTGTATCAAGATTTTTAGCTTGAATTGGTGGATCTTTCTTTTTTTTGGTAGTTGTTGAAGATGATGATTTTTTACCATTACTACCACTTTTGGATCTATGATGATGGTCTCTGTCTCTGTGATGATGGTCTCTGTGACTATGAGAGCTTCTATGTGGTCTAGATGATGATGAGGAAGAATGTTGTTGTTGTTTTTCATCTTTGAATTCACGTTTTGCAGCTTCTTTTCCTGCTGCTTCTTCATAAGTTGGAGGTGGGGCTAATTCTGGTTGAGAAATTGGTTTTGGAGGTCTTGCTGGAGGGGTATTATTATTATTATTGTTGATATTTTCATTATTATAACTTGAATCTTTTGATGGATTAAGAAATGGATTATTAGACATTCTGAAAACTTGTTAGTATAAAATTGGATATATAAAAAGAAATGAATGAAATGGAATTGAATGGGAATAAAGGGAAAATTGGATATCACTTGACAACAGATTTGTTTAGTTTTGTTTGAGCTTTTCCTGCGTTCTCTTTTGTTTTTTTTTTTTTTTTCCGTTTGAATGTTGTTCCTTATGAGATTGCTATAAATTATAATCTTCCTAAAACAGATTGAGGCTATGATATTAAACATTAAACCTATTTTGATAAAATTACTACCAAACATATTTATAGTCTTTGTTACCCTTTCAATTCTTCATTTCTTTTGTTAGTAAATAGGTTTCAAAAACATACCTTTTATTATTATAATTTGGATCACTATTTGATCTTATTGGTTGTGGTGGTTGTGGTGGTCTCATTGATGATGTAGATTGTGAAGTTGATTGTGAGTTTGTACTATTATTAGATGAATTTGATGTTAATCTATGATTACTTAATTTATGTCTAATAGTTCCACTATTATTATTATTCATATATAATTTATTACTATTCTGTTGTTGTTGTTTAATTGGACTTGAATATAAATTTATAATATCATTTTGATCATTACTATTAATTGAAGATACTTGATATAATTGACTATTTCTTGCATCATTAATTATATGTTCATCATTATTATTATAATTATCATAATCATCATAATCTATCAATTGTTTATTTTTTTCAACCCAATCATCAAAATGACTCAGTGAATTAGATAATGATGAAGATTTTCTTGGACTATAACTATGTTGTCTTTGATATGGAGGCTTGAATTTAGATGTATATTGTGGTTGAGTAATCTGTTGTGGTTGTGGTTCTGCTTGTTGTTGTTGTTGTCGAAAGGGGTTATTTGATGATAATCTCCTCAATGAATCAGTTGAAGAATATGAATGATTTGGTTGTTGATACATTAAATATTATTAAATGTGATTAGGGTATAAATAATCTTACAATAATCTTACAATAAGTTAATAAATAAATAAATGAAAAGAAGAATTGGTTGGAAATTTGAAATCAATTAATTGAAAGAAATTAAAGAAAAAAAAAATTGTCTTAGATCGACCAACACACTTAAAAAAAAAAAAAAAAAAAATCACTCGCGTAACTTTTGATTTTTTTTCTTAACATGAAATCTGTTTAAGGATTTACTACAACGAGATACACGACCATGTAATTGAAGATTTAAGATACTAAACTATGATATGATGGATTTCGTCATTCATTAGATGCCCAAAGTACCATTTTTTGCTACTCAGACTTAATTTCAAGTAACAAGGGTTGATTAGTAGTTGGTTGATTAGTGGTTGAAATAAATAACTGAAGCCTCACTTACTATTACAGCTGAATGGGAGTCAAAGTAATGGTTAACGATTTATTATGGTCCAACATTGTTTAATTATTTATCTTTGATAAATTTATCCAAATTAAGATAAAACAGCTACCAATTTTTCTTCCATACACTCATGCCGTGCGTTCAAAAATTTATATTTAAAAACTACTTGTAATGTATGTATATGTATAGAGGTAGATTGAATATCAAAGTATATAGTAAGAATAAAGTTTAAAGTGAAATAATCATCATAAATTTGCATTTACAACTACTGAAAACAGAATTATAAAGTGATTGATTTATGGAGTGTTTTAAATTCAATTACTATTGTTCTTTGTTTGTAAATTGAAAACTTCTTTTACTTCAATTTTCAATTTCAATTAAAGTTTAGAAAAAAATAAATAATTCATCTTAGAATGTATAAGGTCAAAAAGTTAAGTCGTATAAGAATCTTAAAACTAGATAGATTAATGATTAGATTAAACAATACGGCAATGTAGCCATTTTCATCTAAGGCTTTGAAAATTAAATTTATAATAATTATTAATTAAATTTATTTATCTATAATTATGAGATCTCGAAAAAAAAAGGGGTGGGCGAACAAATAATTTCAAACCCAAATTATCAATTGAAAATATAGAGATATACCATAAATAATCTGATATAATCTATTATTAAATTATGTAAAAAGATAATATAGATGACGGATGATGATGATGATGATGATGATGATGATAAAATACAACAATTTTCTAATTAAAAACCACAAAAAACTTATCAATAAAATAATTCAACAATCGACAACAATAAACCAATTATGATTATCTTGAGATTCTTGAGTCTTACTTTCTTTCTTTAATCTTTTAAGACAATGTATAATGCATGTAAAATACCTGGAAACCAAACAAAAATACATAATATACAATTGAGCCAAAATGCTGAATCAACACCACGTTTCATAAAAACAGCTAAAGGTGGTAAAAAAATTGCAACAATAACTTCAACTATTTTATTTGAATCCATCTTTTACTTAACTTTGAATATTTTAATTGATGAATTGATGAGAATTTATTTGGATTTAAAAATGAGGATTAGTCGGGTTTTGTTAAGAAAGAGTTAAGAAAAAAAAAAAAATTATAAATGATTGTTATGACTTTGATGATAAATATATTTTTTTTTTGTGCTTGCAATCTCAATTCTTACTAAATTTATAAATTTCATCTTTTTTTGCAGTCATTTATTAACGCAGTGATAATTTTAATTTAAATTAAGCATAACTCAATTATGGTTTAATTTTGAAATTTTTAGCCTATTATTTTTGATCGATTCTTGTCATTTGTTGTAAAATATATCAACATCTGCTTTGAGATTTATCTTTCCTGATTGCACTTTTTGATAAATCAAATTTCATTATAAACGGATCCTAGACATAGTGAATTAGTAGCCTTCATTTTTGAGTTGAACAAGGTATCAAACAAAATCTTGATTGTGAAATTGAAAATAATATAATCTCTATTTATCAGAAATTCGATTTATAACATTTTAGAATTATCTAAATTAAAACACACAGTATTCTTCCATTCAGAATCAATAACATGATAAATATGTGGGAATATCTAATGTGAACAACAATTTTTTTTACATAATTTTGACTAAAATTGCATTAAAGAAACTAATTAAGAGCTTCAAATCATGCTTCAAAAACTAATAAATAAAGACAAATTTATTAATACATTCGATTATGATAACAAAAAATTTGAAATGGTTGGTGAAGGGAATATAGAAAATCGTTGATTTTCCATCTTGAACCAAAACTCATTAATCATAATCTTTTATAATATAAAAAAATCACTTTATCTTTCTTATAAATACAAATCGACTCAATCTCTTTATTTGAATGATACATATTGCCATGTTAACGTATATCTTATCTGCCACTTAAGTCTCTAAAACAAAATTTTAATTTATTTTTGACAAAAAATTAAAAAAAGTGTCAATGACTTACAGAACAAGGATTCATATGAAATGGGATTTAAGTCAAAAAAACAATAGGGACCATATGATTTAAATGCTTCTGTACAAAAATTATAGTTTGATTTGTAGTAAGCTTTTCTTATTTATTGTAAGAAAAAAAGTTGCAAAAAAAATCTCCCGGGGGTGATTTGAACACCCGATCTAAAGATAACTTTTAACAATTACAGTCTTCCGCTTTACCGGGCTAAGCTACCGAGAGATAGAAAATTACAATCAATTGACGAGTCGACCATTCGTAATTTTCTGACCGATCAGAATTGCGGTTTGACATACTCAGTCGGCTCATGCCCAAAAACGGAAATTTGGTCACTAAATCATCTTGAATTACGGTTTTGATTTGGAAAAATTGACTCAATAAAACTAAACAATTATTCAATAGATCCTTAAACTTGAAGTATAGAATCCAATTAATTAAGTCCTAGATACAATACTAGCATTTTATAAGTTGTAAAAAGTTATAAATTCGAAAGTCGTAATATTGTTTGAGTACACTTTGAATGACTCTAGCTTCATATACCATTTCAAAGTTGATTTGATTGATTCACTCATGGAGAAGTTGATCTATCAGATTTCTCTTTGATAACCCATGATAACTTATTAACTCGCCTTAATATAGTTGCAAAATTTCTATTATAAATACAATCAAACAGACGATGAAAAAAAAAATTAGGTTCACCGAGGATTTACACAAATTTTTTAATTTTCGCAGCATTTAAACTATGAATTAATAAGGGAGACTACTTTAATATACAAGAACTACTCTATTGAATTAATAGAATTAAATAAGATTAAAAGTGATTAAATAAAAATCATTCGATTTTTGAAAATAAAAAGGGTTATAGCATTAGCCATTCGGTTGTTAAGATTATCGGTTTCAAGAATAATTTCCAAGGATATATGTATGATTCTAAAGTATAATAAATCAATATTGGTTTTATATTTTAATAAATGCTTATGATTTTTCCCCACAAATCAAAACGAGATAATACGCACCAGAAAAAAAAAAATTAATACCAAAATAGTAGATTGACATATGAGAGAAATACAAATATTATCAAACGATCTATCTCCAATTAATCATGGATAATCTAATCATCCTTCAATTATAATATTAATCTGATGATGCTTCTCTTGGTGTTTTAGTATACATTTTTACTTTTTCCAATCTGGAGTTCTTTGTTTAATTTATAATTTTTCGTTGTCCCTTTTTCTCTCTCCACTGGAAAAGTTTTAAACTGAATACTTCTTATATAAATTAATTTTATTTTCCTGTTTTTTTTCCATACGTTACTTTTTCAATTTACTATGGCCATGCTTTCTAAAGATAAATTTACTGATAAACCACAAAAGAATGAGGTTGATAAAAATCCAAAAACTGTTACTCATACAATTTCAAATAAACCACCACCAAATCCTGCAAAAGATATTCAAAATGAAAGAGAAAGAACTAATTGGGATCCAAAAGAAATGCATGTTTTTTTAGAAGGTTCAGAAGCAAAATCAAATCAAATTTTAAGATTATATCAATCAATTGAAAGAGATCCTGTTTTACAAACAAAACCAGAATATTTTGATATAAGTCAAAAAGATGAAAGAGAATTAGTTGCATTAAGAATTAATGCAATGAGTAGATTTATTGAAACAGAACCATATAAAAAATTTAGAAGAAGATTACAATTAATGACTGTAATTGATCCTTCATTAGGTATTAGAATTTTAGTTAATTTAGGTTTATTTTTAAATTGTATTAGAGGTAATGGTACTCAAAAACAATATGATTATTGGGCTAAAAATAGAGAATCTGGTATTATTAAACAAATGTATGGATGTTTTGGTATGACTGAATTAGGTCATGGTTCAAATGTTGCTGGTTGTGAAACTACTGCTACATTTGATGAAGAAACTGATACTTTTATTATTGATACTCCTCACATTGGTGCAACTAAATGGTGGATTGGTGGTGCTGCACATTCAGCAACTCATACTGTTTGTTATGCAAGATTAATTGTAAAAGAAATTGATTATGGTGTAAAAACTTTTATTGTTCCATTAAGAGATTCTCAACATAATTTATTACCAGGTATTGCAATTGGTGATATTGGTGCAAAAATGGGTAGACAAGGTGTTGATAATGGTTGGATTCAATTTACTGAAGTTTCAATACCAAGATTTTTTATGTTACAAAGATGGTGTAAAGTTGATAGACAAGGTAATGTAACATTACCACCATTGGAACAATTATCATATATATCATTATTAGAAGGTAGAGTTGGTATGGCAACTGATTCATATAGAATTGGTGCAAGATTTACAACAATTGCTTTAAGATATGCTGTTGGTAGAAGACAATTTGCAAAAGATGGTAAAAAAGAAGAAAGTCAATTGATTGATTATATGTTACATCAAAGAAGATTATTACCATATTTAGCTTTAACTTATGCTGCAGCAGTTGGTACTGATCGTTTAGAAAAAGAACATGATTTATTATTAACTAATTTAGATAAAGCTTTAGCAACAAAGGATAAATTATTATTAAAAAATACCATAAATTCAACAAAATCAATGTTTGTTGATTCTGCTTCATTAAAATCAACTTTAACTTGGGATGCAGCTGATTTAATTGATCAATGTAGACAAGCTTGTGGTGGTCATGGTTATTCATCATATAATTCATTTGGTAAATCTTTTAATGATTGGGTTGTTCAATGTACTTGGGAAGGTGATAATAATGTTTTAGCAATGTCAGCAGGTAAAACAATTATAAAATCAGTTCAACAAATTTTAAATAATAAAAAATTAAAAGATAATACAATGGAATTTTTAAATGATGCACCAACTTTATCAAAAGCTAAAAAGGCAGTAATTAGAATTAAAGAACATGTTGATGATCCAAAACGTGTATTAAAAGCAATTGCTGGTTTAATTTCAAAATTTGCTGTTGATTTAATTCCAATTTCTCATCAAACTTGGGATGCAATTGGTCCTCAAAGAGTTTTATTATCAAAATTAAGATGTCATTATTATTTATTAGAATCTTTTGTTGATAAATTAGAATCATCAATTACTGCAAATTCTCCAACAAGACCTCATTTAGAAAATATTTTAAAATTATATTATGTTTCAAATATTTTGGGTCCTTTTATTGCTGAATTTTTAAAATTTGGTGTTGTATCACAAAAATTAGCAAGTTATATTACACAAATTTATCCACAAGAATTATGTTTAAGAATCAGACCTTATGTAATTGGGTTAACTGATTCATTTCAACAACCAGACAACTTTATTAATTCATTGATTGGTAAATATAATGGTGATATTTATAATAATTATTTAAATGAAATTAAATTGGTAAATAATCCAGTTAATATTAATGCTCCTTATGCTGAAGAATTTATACAAAATTTAAAAAGAGTTGAAATTGGTGAAAGAGAACATTTTGGTAGAACTGATGAAGTTGCCAAAAAACTTTCATCCTAAATATGTATATACGTTATATAGTTTTCAGGACGCTATGTCCAGTAACGTAATAAAAATAACTCCATAAAAAAAGGTAAAAACAATCTCTTTTCAAACCCGATGGTACACCAACTCAGCAATACAGCCATGCTATGGTAATTGTTGTTCTTTTGGAATTAGATACCCAATGATTTACTTTAGAAGACATAATCTATCCACAAGAATTATGTTTAAGAATCAGACCTTATGTAATTGGTTTAACTGATTCATTTCAACAGCCAGATAACTTTATCAATTCATTGATTGGTAAATATAATGGTGATATCTATAATAATTATTTAAATGAAATTAAATTGGTAAATAATCCAGTTAATATTAATGCTCCTTATGCTGAAGAATTTATACAAAATTTAAAAAGAGTTGAAATTGGTGAAAGGAAACATTTTGGTAGAACAGCTGAAGTGGCTAAAAAACTTCATCATATATATATACGCTATGTACTTGCAGGACGTTATGTCCAGTAACGTAATAAAACAACTTCATAGGAGAATAAAGGTAAAAACAATCTCTTTTCAGCAAAGATCCATGTAATAACCCGATGGTACACCAACTCAGCAATACAGCCATGCTATGGTAATTGTTGTTCTTTTGGAATTAGATACCCAATGATTTACTTTAGAAGACATAATCTATCCACAAGAATTATGTTTAAGAATCAGACCTTTTGTTATTGCAGTAACTGATTCATGTATATGCGCTATATAATTCTCAGGACGTTTTATCCAGTAACGTAATAAAAACAACTCCATAACTCTTAGGTAAGTGGTAGCATAAATTTAATTTCTCAGTGTTTGTTTTCTAGACGATATTGTATTGATTTATTCTTGACAGCCAATTTCAATTCATCATGACTAAAAGATTTTCAGATCTTATAATTAGTATTCGTCAATTACCTTCAGAGATTATTCAATTAATTATAAATCATTTGGATAAATCAAGGTTGAGAATTTGTCTAATAGATCCAATCTTAAAAAATAATGCTGCTCTGTTATTATTAAGAGTCATTGCATGTTTTGAAGTATCATTAAAATATTGTGTATTTAAATTAAATATGCAAAAAGGATTCATTACAATTTCCAACTCATTTGAAACATTATATGAATTGATAAAATTATATGGAATAACACCAAAGAAATTCTATTACGATGATTCATTAAAACTTGGAATAAAAGAACAAGATTTTATACTGAAAATTCCAAGTAAATTATTATTTAGAGTTGAAACACTTCGTTTTCCAAAACTTGATCGTAGAACTTTACATTATCCTGGTGAATCTGGCATAGAAGTTATAATTGATCAACAATTTAAATAAATTTAGAATTTGTAAATGAATTATAATTATACATTGATCGTGTTTCATTGAGTATCAATTCTGGGTAACTAAGCTCTTAGTGCCTAAGATTAAGATATTATATTTTAGACATCTAAATTCACCCTAATTAGCAAGTAGAAAAGATTTATTCTTCGAAAATTCCTCTGTTTGACTTTGTGGATTGCTAATCACAAAGAACTATAAGTCTAATTCTGTTGCGGCTACGCATCAAGATTCGGATTCATCAAACAGTGCTTGATTTCTCATTGAAAGCTTTTTAAAGTAAA
Source organism: Insectozyma morakotiae (assembly GCA_030564645.1). Lineage (NCBI taxonomy): Eukaryota > Fungi > Ascomycota > Pichiomycetes > Serinales > Debaryomycetaceae > Insectozyma > Insectozyma morakotiae. The sequence continues at coordinate 387,461 of JAKTYD010000002.1, forward strand.
GTAAATTCCAGAAAACTTCTAATTATCAATATTCAAGTATGTAAATCTAAGTTCTATTTTTATTTCTAAATTTTGTTATAAAAACATTTAAACAACTATTAAAACACTTTTATCAAATTTAGGTAATTCCAGGTAAATTGAAAAAAAATAGGTAAATTATCAATATCCAAGTATGTAAATCTAAGTTCTAATTTCTATATCTTGTTATAAAAACATTTACACAACCATTAAAACACTTTTATCAAATTTAGGTAAATTTCAAAAAAAACATATCTGAGTATGTTCATTTAAGTTCTATTTTTATTTCTATATCTTATTATAAAAACATTTAAACAACTAATAATCCAAATACCTAACATTAATAAAAATCTTTTCAAAATGGTTTTATGTTGTAAGAATGGATAAGGATAATCAGTAACACCATCATTTTTATTCAAATTAACAATTGATTCAATATATGTCCAATAACCAATTAGAACAACTCCAGTTCCAATGATTGATTTTTTCCAATTTGGTAATATTCTTCTTTTTTGACTGATTAAATATACATAAGGCCATAAATGAATTTTAAAATCCAAGTAATAATCTCTAGTGAATGAATTTGTATTCAAGAAATGTGGTAATATAAAGTGTAGAATCCAATATGTTGTAGTTACTGTGAATTCTAAATTACTTGCAATGGAATATAAAAATTCATTTGACCAAATTGTTGAGAATATCGTTATGATAAGGGAAATATTAGTTAAGAATTGCCAATGACCTCCTTTTTGTAAATGTAGTGGTAATTCTAATTTAAAACATTGATATAATCCACTACAAAATAAGTATAATGAAAATAATCTAAAGATAATCAGCATTGGATTGAATTTTTTTTTTCTCTCTAATCCCCCAGATTTAAGATTGCAAATAATTAACATTTTGACTACCAAACTGTATTAATCAGTCATTTGATTCTATGATGAAACTGAGACATATCCGGTAACTGATTGCTCAAAGAAACCAAAGGCAAGATTTTGACCTCAGAAGGTAAAAAGATCTTCAATCATAGATTCAAGAAATATGATTTCCAATTTGACCATTCATTGAGTTATTATTGATAAGAAGAAGAAAGAAATTGATTTATTAAGTGTAAACTTTAATAGGCCGATAAGAAACTAATTAACAGCAGTCTTAGCTATATACTCAATTAAACTAATTTTCATTTTAAAAGTTTTAATTTCTTAATTTTAATATGAACCAATTCAGACATGCAATTAAACCAAATATGAAAATATAACTAAATCTTTGTATGAATGATTTATTTTTCAAAAATGGATATGGATATTGACTAATTCCATCTTTAATATTCAAACCACAAATATATTCCATATATATGAAATAAATTAACATAAAACTTAAAGTCAATTTAGTAGAACCTTTGAATAATAAAAATTCATTAGAATCTATAATTAAATAAATATATGGAAATGCATGTACTTGTAAATCCATAAACAAAGATCTATCCACATCATCTTCTTTAATCATTTTTGAAAAAAATATATTCATTGTCCAATATCCAACAATTACATTGAATTCTAAATTTGAAGCTAATGTATATAACCAAATAGATTTTCCAAAAAATAAACTAAAACCTAATTCAATTAATGTTATTAATAATGAACAATTTGTGAGAAATTGAAATTGACCAGATTTAATTAAATGTGGAGGTAATTTTGTTGTTATTGATTTATAAAACCCCTTACCAAGTAAATATAAGCTAATCAATCTGAATAAGAATAAAAACATTGATATTGAAAGTTGAAGAGATTTTTCATGTTGTATTATTTATTTGAAAATTGGATCAATCGGACTTTAAAATCGACTCACATTAAAGCCTGATCAATTCTCATAACTACAGAAAAATTAGATTAACGATTGGTTTTTTAAACAATTTTCTCATATTATTAAAAATTATTATTAAGTAATAGCAGCCTGTTTATTAAACTTTAAAGGGGAAATACTATGATGGGAGAAACTTTTGAAAGGTGTTCTTTGTTGTTTATTGTAAAGTTTGGTCAAATTAGTTTATTTTCTTGTTTAGAGTCTAAGTCGGTATTTGATTTATACATTGATACCTATTGTTTAATTTTTTAGGAGAATATGTACCTCTCTCTAGACAAGTTCGTCGCTTGTTTGACCTATTTTTGCTAACAGCTTTGAACTTTCAGATAATTATAAATCGTTGATTTGATTTACCAGAATACTAAAAAAACTTAATTAAAACCCTCTCCATAAGCATCACAATCTGCAAACAATCCAACACACAGTCCAAACAATGATTTCTCCTCTTTGATCGTGAGAATATAAATTTAGGTGAATTTCCCTTGAATTTTTTTCTTCTTTGTCATCAATCTTCGGTTTTCAGGGTGGTCTCAATTACCATAACATTTCACTCAGCTGCCAGATGAGTATGGAGTTTGTCGCTTGTCTTCAAATATTGGGGTTGGTTTGGTTTAGTCCGGCCAGTGCATGGCTGTATTGCTAAGTTGGTGTACCATCGGGTTATTACATTGATCTTGCTGAAAAGAGATTGTTTTTACCTTTTTTCTCCTATGGAGTTGTTTTTACTGCGTTACTGGACTTAGTGTCCTGAGAATTACATAGCGTATATAACTACATCGTTAATAAATAGTGATGGGCTTTTAATTTTGAAATATTAACCAATTCTTTTTCTAACTTGATCGATGAATTCTTCAAATCTAGAAACTTCAGATCTACATCCTTTTAGAAGTATTTCGTTTTTCACTATTGCACCAACATAATCAAATGATTCTTTTCTAACTGTTTTACTAGCTTCATAAAGATAATTGTTTTCACTACGTTACCGGACAAAGCGTCCTGAACCATATAATGAGAAAAGATTGTTATAATTTTTTTACATTATAAAAATTCATTACTATATAAATATAAATTTTCTTATCAAAAGAATCTTGTAATTTTATCTATTTCGATAAAATTTCACCAGCTTCTAAGGTTTTTTCAAACCTTTCCCTATGCTCCAATGATGGTCTATTCAACATGGCTTCCAAAGCAGCTGAATATGGAGCTTTATGTTCTTTTGGTGGGTTTTGAGCTTTAACTAAACCAAAGTAATTTTCATAAACATCACCATCATATCTACCAATAGCTGAATTAACCATCATATCTGATTGTTGGAAAGAATCAGTCAATGCGACAACATTTGGTCTGATTTCCTTACACAAGTTTGGAATGGTTATTTTAGCTAAATCAGTAATTGCATTAGTGGAAGCAACATTGAATGTCAAGAAAATACCAGCAAATTTATCCAAAACAATTGTTGCACCATATAATTTACCTAATGATTCTAAATATGGTTTTAATTCCGGTTGATCAAATTCTTCAATTCTTCTGACAAATTCAGTTAATAAGTAATGGTGTGCTTTTAATTTTGAAATGTTAACCAATTCAGCACCAACATAATCAAATGATTCTTTTCTAACTGTTTTACTTGCTTCATAAGATAATCTAATAATTGCAATTTCAATAGCATGAATAACTTTTTTCAAATCATTTAAATCTGAAGCAGATTCAAGGATAACTTTTGATGCACCTTCATTAGTATATTCTTTTAATTGATTCAAGAAATCTGATGAACCTTTTACAACTTTATCATTTTCTTCAATTGCAATAACATGTTTAACTAATGGTTTACCAATTGAAATACCCAAAACATTATTATCACCTTCCCAAGTACATTGAACAACCCAATCATTATAAGCTCTACCAAAACCATTATATGATGAATAACCATGACCACCACAAGCTTGTCTACATTGATCAATAGATTCAGCAGCTAACCAAGTACATGTTGATTTTAATGAACCTGAATCAATAAATAATGACTTCATAGCTTCAATTGCCTTCATAATACCAGCATCATCATCTTCATCAACAGCATCATCCAATTCAGATAATGTTTGTTCAATTGTTCTTTCAACTTTTAATGCACCTTGTGATATAACATAAGCAGCTGCTAAATATGGTAATAATCTTTTTTGATGTAATGGATAATCTAATAATTGAGTTTCTAAAGCTTCTTCATCATCTGGATCAACATTATCACCTTTAAATTGTCTTCTTCCAATGGCATATCTTAAAGCAATTGTTGACATTCTTGCCAACATTCTATAAGAATCTAAAACCATCATAACTCTACCACCTAATAAAGCTGAATATGATAATTGTTCCAATGGTGGTAAAATAACTTCACCATCTCTTGAAACATTACAAAATTTTTGCAACATGAAAAATCTTGGAATTCTAACACTTGAAAATTGAATCCAACCATTATCGATACCATCTCTACCCATTTTTGCACCAATGTCACCAACAGTAACACCTGGCATTAAATCATGATTTGAATCTCTTAATGGAACAACAAAAGTTTTAACACCATAATCTTCACCATCAACAATTAATCTTGCATAAACTGAACAATGAGTTGCTGAATGTGCAGCACCACCAATCCACCATTTAGTTGCACCAATATGAGGAGTATTAATAATAAATTCATCATTTGCTTTATCAAAAGTAGCAGTAGTTTCTAAACCCATAACATTTGAACCATGAGCTAATTCAGTCATACCAAAACAACCATAAATACCTTTAATACTTGCGGTTTCTTTATCTAATGCCCAATATTTCAATTGTTCATAAGTACCATTACCTCTAATACAAGAAATAAATAAACCTAAATTAACACCAATTCTTGTTGAAACAGCTGGATCAAAAACACCCAATAATGATAATCTTCTATTGAAAACATCAATTGAATCAGATTCTAAATATCTTGAAACTCTGTTAATTTTAGTAGCGGTTAATGCTCTTTGTTGTTCTTTTGTAAAATCATAATATGAACCATCAGTAAATAATATTGGATCTCTTTCCATTTGTTGAAGTAATTGTTTAATTAATTCTGCTCTTTCAACTGAACCTTCTAAGAAATATTGCATTTTTTGAGGATCAAATTTTGAAGCATCTCTTTCTTTTTGAATCAGAGATCTTGGATTTGGACCTTGTGATATACTAACTGTATTTGTTGTAAAAACCATCTTTTCTTAAACGTTAAATATAATAAAATGAAATGAAAAAAATAAGTGAATTGAAATGTAAAAATAGTTGTTATTATATAAAAATTGAAGTTGATATATAAAGATGAAATAAAAGAAAGATAAAAAATTCTGGGGGAATAATTGGTTTATATTTATATAAAATAAAATTCACAGGAAAAATATAATCTTGTTATTTTTGTATGAACATTTCCTTAACTATGGTATTCGCAAAAAAAAAAAAATAAAGTAAGCTAAGGAACACTTTTGATTAATGTGAAAAATATAATAAATCATTCCATTTTTTCAACTAATCTCTTCACTTTCATCCTTGTATTATTCAATATTCGGCTTAATGCTCATACTCTCGTACAACTAATATCCAACTACTTCTTTTTACTAAATTTATTCATGATTCTATGATGATTTCTTCTATTTTCAGCTGTTTTTTTTTTTTATTTTTCACTATTTACTCCACAAATGAAGACTTTAAAGTTTAAACTACTAGTACATCAGAATGTTAAAATGGTCTTATTTATTCAATCTTTTACACAAACAGACATGCGTCTCTTTATTAAGTCCGTGAACTTACTCTTAGTATAGTAAAACTTGAAACAGTGTATTACATTGACTAAGGTAGAGATAGCGTTATAGAAGACACAACTACTAACTGGACCATAAACCGTAGCAATTAGTTTATCTATAAGTTTGGTCTATCTTCAAGTAGCCTTTTGAAATGGTTGCAAAATCGTTTTATTTGTAGCTCGGGTATTGAAATTGGTTTGTTTTCAGTTATCAATTTGCAGTTTTTTAATACCAGCGCACCGAAGTGTGGGGAGAAATTTCGTTTAAATCGAATAGAAAAAAAAAATCAATTCAAGATGAAAAAAAGATGCTTTGTATGAAAAGCCCAAATCGCTACCATTATTGTTATACTGTAAATGCAATAATAATTGAAAACAATAAATGTAAGATTTATTATTAATCAAAAATTTCAAATAAGGTGGGGAGTATATGATGCTACAAAAGTTTTAGAACCGTTTCAAATTATAATAGAATCAATTTTTTTTTCTTCTGTATGCCGAGGGTTTCAATACACCGAGGAAATTATGATTTTTGTTCTTACATAATCAATTATGTCATTTTCAAAAGATGTCAAATTTTGTTTCAGAGTCTATAACCATTTATCTTTCATGTGATTGAAAACCTTTAATTAGAGAAACGGCTGCAAAATTTATTATTTGATATCTAATCTAGGCATCTCTATTTATCGAATGTTTTTTAGGTACCTTTTGATAATGATCTGATTAATATTTGTTATTATCATGTTTAAGAATTCAAATGGTTTTACCCCATATTTGCTGAAATATCACATTCAAAGCGAGGAACTGTTTAAATCTTAGTCAAGGTTTCAAATCTCGAACTTTTATCGACTAATACAAAGATCCTTCAATAGCAAAAAACTCGTTTAGCTAAAATTAATCTGTGACAATTACTATTTGCAAATCGTTTAGTTGATAGAGCATACATCGAAGACTTAGCGGGAGATAACAAAAGATACAATCACCATAAATTAAGATGATTCTTTAGAAATAGGAAAGCTTTTCATATAAATACAAAAAACAAGACTGATTATACGAAAGTTTTTCATGTTAATGATACATCATACAACACTTTTATTGTTGCTCTTATTGAAAAGTCATCAAGATGCAGATTCCTTTGAACTCTTGAAGCATTGAGGACCGATTAAAAAGCTTTCTAAGGAATTAATCTCCAGTTTATGTAGACAGATTGCCAATCAAAGTTAGGTATAAGCGTTCAAGTTATTTAGTACTAATTCTAAAGTCTTTTGAAAGCTCAGGTTTCGAAGTTGATATTCAAAAAACATACGAAATAAAAGTTGTTGCAAAACACAAAATAAGTGCATACAAGTGAAAATAAACAGTTATCAAGTTAGAAATGATACGTTTGAAAATAAACTAAGCAGAAGTGAAATAGGGTATTGAAGAAGTTTCCAGATCCAAGCCTAGATTAAACTAAAGATCAACCTAGAAAGACAGTCTCGTATATCAAGATCCAAGTTTATGCTGATCACATAACATTGAGTAACATTTCATATCAAATATACATTAATCAATAATTTATATTTAACCATTATATATACAAGTCATTATTTAAACATTGGATTCAATCAAATTTATAATTGTGGAACTAACATATCCATTAATGGTGATTGAATAAATAAAACACCTAAACCAAATAATGTAACTTGAGTACCTATAGTAAAAGCTGGTGATTTTCTTATTTTTTGAAAAGTTGATTCTTCTTCTTTTGGAACTTGTTGTGGAATTTTACCTGCCATATTCATCTTTAATTATTCAAACTTTATCAACAAAAAAATTTTTAAATTTTTTTTATTTGCTTAATATTGTTTGGTTTATACACACAATTTATAGAAGAACCAATACTAATGTCTAGTGCTACATTTGTTGATGTTGATCTTGGTGTTACACCAGAAACAACATATTCAATTGCTGGAAAACAACTTAAATTCAATTCTGAATCAGATATTGAACCATATTTAAAAGAATTAGATTCCAAATCAAATATTAAAAAAATTGATTTTTCTGGTAATACAATTGGTATTGAAGCATCTAAATTATTAAGTGAACATTTATTAAAACATAAAGATACAATTGTTGAAATTGATTTTTCAGATTTATATACTGGTAGATTAAATACTGAAATTCCAAAATCTTTACAATATTTATTACCTGTTTTATTAAAATTTCCAAATTTAAAATTTATCAATTTAAGTGATAATGCATTTGGTTTACAAACTATAGATCCAATTGAAGAATATATTGCAAAAGCTATATCTGTTGAACATTTAATTTTATCAAATAATGGTATGGGACCATTTGCAGGTTCAAGAATTGGTGGTTCATTATTTAAATTATCTCAAGCAAAATTAAAAGCTAATAAACCTTCATTGAAAACATTTATTTGTGGTAGAAATAGATTAGAAAATGGTTCAATTAATTATTTATCAATTGGGTTAAGAAATCATAAAGATTTAGAAATTATAAGATTATATCAAAATGGTATTAGACCAGCAGGAATTTCAAAATTAATTGAAGAAGGTTTATCTTTTAATCATAAATTAAAAATTATTGATTTACAAGATAATACAATTACAACAAAAGGTGCAATTAAATTAGCTGATTCATTAAATAATTGGCCAAATTTAATTGAATTAAATTTAAATGATTCATTATTGAAAAACAAAGGTTCATTAAAATTAATTGAATCTTTTGGTAAAGGTGATTCAAAAGAAAAATTGATCCTATTAAAATTACAATATAATGAATTAGAAGTTGATAGTTTAAGAATATTAGCTGATGTAATTGCTTTAAAATTACCAAATTTGAAAAACTTAGAATTGAATGGTAATAGATTTGAAGAAGATTCAGAACATATTGAAAAAATTCAACAAATTTTTGAAGAAAGAGGATTTGGTGAATTAGATGAATTGGATGAATTAGAAGAATTAGACAGTGATGAAGAAGAAGAGGAAGAAGAAGAAGAAGAAGATAAATTAGAAGAAGATTTAGATTTAAAACAATTAGAACAAGAATTATCTGGTGTTTCACTCGAAGATAAAGATTCAAATGTTGATCAACTTGCAAATGAATTATCAAAAACTCATATAGAATAGATATTTTTTTTTTCTCGTAAATCTCTTTACTAGTTAATGTCTAGTATTTATAAATTATCAATTAAAGGTATAAGAGCATTTGAACCGGAAAATGATGAAACAATTCAATTTGGATCTCCATTAACTTTAATCTGTGGTCAAAATGGATGTGGTAAAACTACAATTATTGAATGTTTAAAATATATTACAACTGGATCTTTACCACCAAATTCAAAAGGTGGTGCATTTATTCATGATCCAAGTTTAAGTTCACGTACAACAGTTACAGGACAAGTTAAATTGGCATTTAGAAATGTCAATGGGAAATCAATGATAACTACTCGATCAGTACAAGCATCGAGTAAATCTACAAAAGGTGGTTCAAATTCATTTAAATCAATTGAAGGTCAATTATCATTAATTGAAAAAGGTGAAAAAATTAGTATTTCAACTAAAAATGCTGAATTAGAATCACAAATTCCAATTTATCTTGGTGCATCACCTGCAATTTTAGAAAATGTTATATTTTGTCATCAAGATGATAGTTTATGGCCATTAAGTGAAGCTTCATTATTGAAAAAGAAATTTGATGATATTTTTGAAGCTTCAAAATTTACAAAAGTTTTAGATCAATTAAAATCAATTAAAAAGGAAATGGATGTTGATATAAAATTTATTGAACAAAGTGTTTCACATTTAAAAATTGATAAAGATCGTGCTAAAAAAGTTGAAATTAAATTAAAATTAATGAATGAATCAATTGATATTTTTACAAATGAAATAACAGATTTAAATATTCAAATTGAACAAAAGGAAAAACAAGCTGAAGTTTTATTTATATCAAATCAAGAATTTCAAAAAACTTTAAGTGATTATGAAAATTTACAAATGAAGAGAAAATCATTACAAGATCAATTGGAAAGAAGTAAAAAAACAATTGAAATTTTATCTGATACTGATGAAGAATTATTAAATAAACAAGAAAATTTTGCTTCAATAACTTTAAAAAAGCAAGAAGAAATTGATAAATTGACAAATCAAGGTGATTCTTTGAATGAGGAACTCAAACAAAAGACAAGTGAATATAATGAATTGATTAGAATTGATGGTTCTTTAAAGGGTAAAAAAACTGACTATGAAAATAATTTAAATATAATTTCAAATTTAATGAATGAAAATTTTCAAAGTGTCAATTTATCTGATAATGATAATAATATAAAAAAGTTCAAATCAGCTTTGGATAAAACAAATAAGTCAAAAATTCATTCACAAAAGAAACTACTAAATGATAATAAAATTTCTGAAAATGAAAGCCAATCCTTACTACAGGAATGTTTAAATTTGATCTCAAAAGAAGAACAACATCAGGAATATATTTTAAAAGATTTAGACAATTTTGAAACAAAAGTAACTGCATTAAAAAAAAAAGTTGTTGCAGGAAGTAATGATGAAATCGAATTGGAATCTAAAAAAGATGAATTAAATCGAACTCAATTACAATTGACAAATAAAAAATCATTAGATGAAATTAAACAATTGGATTCAAAAATTATTGATTCAAATTCTGAAATTTCTAAATTAGAATTTAGTTTAGATGATTTATCTAAGAAATTAACTCAAAGTAATAAACAATCTGATTTACGATCAAGAATCAATTTCCTTAAAGAATCATCAAAGAGTAAAAATGAAGAAATTGAAAAAATTATAAAATCAATTGAAACTGATTTTAAGGAAATTATTGGAGGTGATATTGATGAAACCTTGTTAAATGAGAAAGTATCAATCTTGGAATCCAATGTTGATTCACAACAAAAGATTGTTTTATCATTAAAAGGTGATTTGGAATCAAATAAAAAAATAATTGATTCAACAATTCAACAAATTAAAGAAAATGATAATAAATATTCAAATTTAAAGAATGATATTACAAACTTCATTGATGAAAATGAAATTGATGACTATGAGAATATTGTCACTGATTTAGAAGAAAGTTATAGAAATGTACAAGAAGATTTAAATACTTCTGAAGTTACAAAAGATTTCAAAAATTCAGCACTTGAAATGGCTGATAAAAGTAAATGTTGTTTATTATGTAAAAGATCTTTTGATGGTGATGGATTAGAAAAATTTATAATTGAATTAAGAAAAAGTGTTGATGAAAATAAAATTAAAGAAATCAAGAATCAAGCAAATGAGATCAAAAAAGAATTAGACGATATAAAATCTATTAATTTAAAAATCATTCAATATAAAGAATGTTTAAATCAATCAAAAGAATTAAAATCAAAATTGGAATCCTTAAATAAACAAAATCAAAATGAAACATATAATAAAGAACAATCAAAACTTGATTCAATTAAACAAAAATTAGATTCTGCATTACAATTGAAAAAACCATTAAATGATATAACTAGAATAAAATCTGAAATTCAAGAGATTGATTCTCAAATTGATGAAATTAGTGAAGATATATCTGGTATGGGATCTATTGTCCTCTCAATTAATGATTTACAAAAGCAACAACAAGATACAAATCTAAAAATAAAAGATTTAAGAAATAATCTAAATGAATATACAGAAGAAAAATATAAAATTCAAAGAGAAATTCAAAGATTAGAAAATAAAGTTAAAGATACAAAATTACAAATAAGTAATTTGGAAAAATCATTAGCTGAAATAACATCAATTAAATTATCAATCACTGAAAATGAAAATTTGATAGTAGAATCACAAAGAAAGTTAAAATCTATTCAATTAAATTTAGAAGATTTACAAAAAACCAAAGATGAAAGACAAAAATCATTCAAAGAATTACAGAAGAAGAATAAAGAATTGGAAGATAAAATGCAAATTGATGTTCAATCTATACAAAATTTATCAACTAAATTCAATTCTATAAATGAATCAATTATCTATTTCGAAACTAATTTAGGTTCAAAATTGGATGAAAATTCATTAAAAATTGATTCAATCACAAAAGAAATTGATTCATTAAATAATGACAACCAAAAAACTACATCCAACATAAAATCCCTAGAGAAAGAAGTCATGGACTCCTCAAGAATTGAACACAACATCCTTGCTAACATAGATTATAGAACTCAACTAAACAACCTCGATCAAACCGATTTCCAATTAAATTCTATCGACATTGGTGATGCTCAAAATAAAAAGCAAGAATACCATGAAAATTCCAAAAAATTAAGAGAAGAATTATCTGAATTAACCTCTGAACATGCAGGAAAAATTGGTGAAGTTAAACAAATCAAAGATCAAATACAAACTCTTAAAAAAGAATTAGAAACTGAGTATAAAAATGTAAATCGAAACTTTCACGAAGAATGGATCAAATTACAAACAAATTTAATTGTTTCAAATGATTTACAAAATTATTCAAAAGCTTTAGATAATGCTATAATGAAATATCATAGTATAAAAATGGAAGATATAAATCGAATTTTAAATGAATTATGGTCACAAACTTATAAAGGTTCTGATATTTCAACAATTGCAATTAAAAGTGATGTAAATTTACAAAATAAAGGTAATAGATCATATAATTATCGTGTTGTAATGGTTAAAGATTCAAGTGAATTAGATATGAGAGGTAGATGTTCTGCTGGTCAAAAAGTTTTAGCAAGTATATTAATCAGATTAGCATTAGCTGAATGTTTTGGTGCAAATTGTGGTATGATTGCATTAGATGAACCAACTACAAATTTAGATTCTGAAAATGCCGAAGCATTAGCTGGTTCATTGAATAGAATCATTGAATATAGAAAACAACAACTGAATTTTCAATTAATTGTAATTACTCATGATGAAAAATTTTTAAATCATATTCAAGGTGATAGATTTACTGATCATTTTTATAGAATTCAAAGAGATGAAAAAAGTAAATCAAGAATTTATAGTTTACCTATTGATAGAATGCAAGAAGATTAAATTGATAAAAGATTAACTCTTCTTTGATGTTCATTTTTCATTTCAGTTAATACTTTATCCTTGTTTTACCATAAATTTTCTAGATATTTTTCCAATTTTTTACGTTTTGTAGGAATTCTTGAAATTGATCTAATTTTGATGAATATATTAATTGTAATCAATTCTTCACTAGCAAATAAATCAATTAAAGTTGGATATATAATCTCATTCCCCTTTGTATATAATATTGTTAAATCATATAGATTCGAATATGGATTAGGTTTCAAATTATTTAAAGCAGTGATTATATTATAAAATGATGAAAATCTTGGATACAATACATTTTCAAATTTTGGTAAAAAATATTTATCTTGAATACCAATTTGTAAAGATTTATTCTCTTCAGTAAAGATATTAACTTCAGGAAATAATACAATCCATTCTGAAAATTTTGATTTTAAGAGTCTTGTGAATATAATTAAAATTGATTTTGAATCTAATTCCCAATTTTCATCACATTTTAATAAATGAAATAAGATTTTTATAGTTGGAACTCTCCATATTAAAAACCAGGAAAAGAAATTAATAATTGGTAATTCAAATTTATCATTAGATAATCTTGATAAATAATGAATAATAAATACATCGGCTAATGAAGAATGATTAGAAATTACAATTGCAGGATTAGCGTCTAACTTATCACCAATAACATGAAACTTGACTCGATTTAAACTCTAAAAGTTAGTAACAATCAGAAACTAATCAATTACATACCATCATATATAATCCAATATCCCAAAATAAATTCCCAGTATAATTTCTTATCAAATTTGAAGTATCGGGAAAAAAAATTGATAAAAAGAATATAAAACATGCAATGATTTGATAAATGACTGTATAAATAAATAAAATCAATAAACAAATGATACCTTTAAACCAAAGAAAATTTGATACTTGTGTTTTAACTAAATGATCTAAAATCTCCATATTTGAATGCGGCTTTGAAATAATAAATTTATTTTTTTTATCTCATCTGATATGTCACGTATAATAGTGAAGGGACTTCCTAAATATTATACAGAAGAGAAATTAAGAGATTATTTTAGTAAACAAGGTGAAGTTACCGATGTTAAATTAGTTAAAAAGAAAAATGGTGAATCTAGAAGATTTGCTTTTATTGGTTATAAATCAGAAGAATCAGCTAGAAATGCAGCTAAATTTTTTAATAAAGCATTTTTAGATACTTCAAGAATAGAAGTTGATTTAGCAAAATCTTTTTCAGATCCGAATGTACCATTATCATTTAAAGAGAAAAGAAGAAGAGATGAGGAAAGATTGAAATTACAAGAACAAGAATTATTAGAACAAGAAGAAAAAGCAAAAGAAAGAAAGAAACAAAAGATAAAATCAACTTCAACTATTGATGAAGAAATTGCAAATAATCCGAAATTAAGAGAGTATATGGAAACTATGAAACCTTCACATCAAGTGAAATCTTGGGCAAATGATTCACTTGCAGATGGTTCAGGAGGTCCATCTAATAAAGATTTGGAAGCAGCATTAGGTGAACAAGTGAAACCAGAAGCTATAGAAAAACCAGAAGTTATAGAAGCTATAGAAAATGAAAGTGATGATGAATATAATGATTTTAATGGTAAAGAAGATGAAGAGGAGGAGGAAATGATGACTTTAGATCAAGATGAAATAACAAAAGATGAAAATGTTTCTGATATGGATTGGTTAAAAGCTAGAAGTATACGTATAAAAGAAAATGGTGATAAAGCTGAACTAAGTGAGGAACCTAAACCTGAAGCAGAACCACAACCACAACCACAACCAGAGTCAGAGTTTGAAAAAATTTCAAATAAAATCCTGGAAACTGGTCGTTTATTCATCAGAAACATTTCTTACGATGCATCAGAACAAGAATTCAGATCCCTTTTTGAAACCTATGGTCCATTAGAAGAGGTTCACATTGCAATTGATACCAGAACTGGAAAATCTAAAGGGTTTGTTTATGTTCAATTCATCAACACAGAAGATGCTGTAAAAGCTTTCAATTCATTAGATAAAGAAATTTTTCAAGGTAGATTATTACATATTTTACCAGCTGATAAGAAAAAAGATCATAGATTAGATGAATTTGATTTAAAAAATCTACCCTTGAAAAAACAAAGAGAATTGAAGAAAAAAGCTCAAGCTGCTAAAACTCAATTTAGTTGGAATTCTTTATATATGAACAATGATGCTGTATTAGATTCTGTCGCTTCTAAATTAGGTATTTCCAAATCTCAATTAATTGATCCTGAAAATTCAAATTCTGCTGTTAAACAAGCTTTAGCTGAAGCACATGTTATTGGTGATGTTAGAAAGTTTTTCGAAGATAGAGGTGTTGATTTAACAAGTTTTAATAAAAAAGAAAGAGATGATAAAATTGTATTAATTAAAAATTTCCCATTTGGTACAACTATTGAAGAATTGGGAGAATTGTTTTCCACATATGGTCAAATAAAACGAATGATTATGCCACCAGCAGGTACAATTGCTATAATAGAATTTAGAGATTCTCCAAGTGCAAGAGCTGCTTTCACAAAATTATCATATAAAAGATTCAAAACGAGTATTTTATACTTGGAAAAAGGACCAAAAGATTTATTCACTCGTGAACCAACCAAAAATGAAAATGTTGAAATTGAAGTTGAACAAAAAGATGCTATTGAAGCTGTTTCAGCAAATGATATAATGGATACTGAATATGAAGAAGTACAAGGTCCAACAGTCTCAATCTTTGTTAAAAACTTGAATTTTTCAACTACTGCACAAGAATTATCAGCTTTATTCAAACCATTACCAGGATTCGTTGTTGCAACAGTTAAAAATAAACCAGATCCAAAAAACCAAGGTAAAACTTTAAGTATGGGTTTTGGTTTTGTTGAATTTAAAACTAAAGAACAAGCTGATGTTGCAATAAATTCTCTTGATGGACATGTTTTAAGTGGTCATAAATTACAATTGAAATTATCTCATAAACAAGGTGGTAAATCAATTGCTAAAGGTAAATCAAGTAAACTTATTGTTAAGAATTTACCATTCGAAGCTACAAGAAAAGATATATTGGAATTATTCGGAGCATTTGGTCAATTAAAATCAGTAAGAGTACCCAAAAAATTCAATCAAACTGCTCGTGGGTTTGCATTTGTTGAATTTAATTTAGCTAAAGAAGCAGAAAATTCAATGAAACAATTAGAAGGTGTACATTTATTAGGTAGAAGATTAGTAATTCAATATGCTGAACAAGATTCAGAAAATGCTGAAGAAGAGATTGAAAAAATGACTCAAAAGGTTAAAAGACAAGTTGATTTACAAAATATTGCTGCTGCAAGATTAACTGGTAAAGGTAAAATTGATTTAGAAGAGAAAAATGAATTTGAATAAATATTCGCAACTCTATGTTTAAATTTAATTTAAGAACACCATCTCGATTCTTTAGAACACCATCTTCATTTACATTCATCAAACAAACTGTCTATAAAAGAGCATTTGAAAATTCTCCGTTTAAAAGAAGTAATACATGGAAAAATTATAATCAATATTATAATAGATCAAGTTGGGATAAACTAAAAAAACCACTTTTATTCACCATTGCATTTTCAATTGGAACAACCATTGTTACACCTTATTTATTTGATTATACCCCATTGAAAGTACTTAAAAGGAATCCTCAAATTTTAATATGGTCAATTATTGCAATTAATGGTGCTGTATTCTTAATGTGGAGAGTACCACAATTTCAAAAATTTACAATGCAATATGGTTTACTATTTAAAGATAATTTACAATCACCTTGGACATTATTAGGCTCAGCATTCTCTCATCAAAGTTTTACACATTTATTATTTAATATGCTATGTTTTCAATCATTTGCATCAAGTTTAGTTATGTTTTTGGGTGTTTCTAATTTTACAATAATGTATTTGAATGCAGCAGTTATATCATCATTTGCATCTATGGCTATTCCAGTATTAATTGGCTCTTCACTTTCAGTTGCATCATTAGGTGCATCGGGTGCTATATTTAGTGTTTTTGGTGTTTTTTCATATTTATTCCCTGGTTCACCAGTTGGATTTTTCTTTATTCCAATTCCAGGTGGTGCTTGGACATTATTTTTGGGTACTGCTGCATGGAATGCTGCTGGTTGTGCATTAAGATGGGGCACATTTGATTATGCTGCTCATTTAGGTGGTTCATTAGTTGGTATTGCTTATGGTTATTATTATAGTAGAAAAAGAAAAGAACGTAGAAGAAGAATTATATTCTAGATTATACAAATGATACTTTTTTCTTTGTTGATGGCTCTTCATCATTTCTAGCTTTTGCATTTTTTCTTCTATTAGATCTTGCTAATGAAGCTTTACTTCTTATTTCACTTTTTTTACCTTCTAATTTATCAATTTTAGCTTGTTCTTTTCTTTCAAGTTCTTGTCTTTTTAAATCTCGTATTTCTTCTAATCTTCTAGATTTTTCTAATTTACTTTCATTTACTTGATCATACTTGTCATTAATTGATTTAACTAATCTATTCATAGTTAATGTATCATTATCATCAATAAATTTTTTACCTTTTTTACCACGTTTGGCTTTGACCCCGGGTACTATTGCTTTGTTTAATGTCGGTATGTCTAGTTGACTTTCTGAATATTCTTTACCATTTTTAGCCCCATATAGTCTGATTTTAGCTTGTTGTTTTTTAGTTGAAAGTTTTGATGGTTTTTTAACTTTTGATTTTGGTGTTAATTTTGGTTGATTTGCTAATTGATTTCGAGCAGCAGAATCTGAGAATACTTCTGAATCTACTGTTCTTGTTTTATTTTGTGTGGTGTTTCTTTTAGCTGTTTTTGATTGTCTTGGTGCCATGAGATGAGATGTGAATTTTAATATACGAGAAAAAAATATTTTGATTTGGCTATTGATAAAAACAACCTTGAAAAGAAGACTTTACTCCAATGAGGGAATAATTTATTTTATTGATTTATGTGCTTAATGGGTGATATGGTCGTACTATCCTAGTTGTTTTAAATTGAGAATTCGTCAAGAATTAGTAGTGAAACTCTGAAACATCAACCAAAATGGGTCCGTTCGTAAACTAATCAAAAACAAAAAAAGAATTGTTTGCAAATTGCAATAAATCCAATTTTTAATTTAATGATTCTTATCTAAAAAAATAATTGGTGGTGAAACTTTGAAACATTAACCAAAATGCTTGCATATTGCAATAAATCCCAGTAATTTATTTATTAAATCTGATCCAAAAAAAATGCAAAAAAACTCCAATGCGGGGAGTCGAACCCCGGTCTGCTCGGTGAAAGCGAACCGTGATAGCCGTTACACTACATCGGATTTAAATATCTCATATTTGAGATACAACTACGCTAAACAGCAATTGTTAAAAAAGTTGTCTTACTGGGAATACCGCTAAATTTTACTTTTGCACGTGACAATATTTTTTCTATAAATATCTTCTATATTTTTACAATATTTTGTTTATTTTGTTGAAGAACATGAAGATCTTTATTCATTTTTACTTTCAAATATATGCTGGAGTGCAAAATATGATTCAAACTGTTTTTAAATTTTTTGTGTCTTTTGGACAAATAAACCAAAATAAGCTGAAAAGTATAAAAGTTGTTTCTTAAAATTGATTTGGAAACAAAAATAGAGTATATATCTGTTGAAAGTAAAAAGTCCTTTATGGATGATTGGTGAGGTTGATTTGATTCAATTTGATCTTCTATGGATTCAGTTGTATTCCAGCATTGCTCTATTTAAGGTGAATCATTTTATATTTATTAAGATATGATTGAAACAACAATTCAATAGACACGAGTGATTTACTTATTCTTTAATACAATCAAATTTAGAATTATTTTTCAAGGCGGTTGAAAGTAAACATTTTTTTGCAGCCAATTTTTTCAACGCTTATCAGTTTGGTTGCGAGCCCCGAGACTCAAATCTATTTTTCACGATAAGATTCGACAAATTTCAATTCTTTTCAACAAATGCCAATTGAACCAATTCGTTACGTTACAAAAGTTGATTTAGATAAACCAGGAAATGAACAGCCTCAAGTGCACAATAGATGGCATCCAGATGTTCCATTTACTGAAACAATCAAGCCTGGTGAAACAGTTAAAATAGAATGTCTTGATTGGACTGGAAATCAAATTAAAAACAATGATTCTGCCGATGATATTTTAAATGTTGATTTATCAAGAATACATTATTTATCAGGTCCATTCAATATTGAAGGTGCTAAACCAGGAGATGTATTAGTTGTTGAAATTAAAGATATTCAACCATTGGAAAGACAACCATGGGGTTATTGTGGTGTATTTCATAAAACAAATGGTGGTGGATTTTTAGATAAATTTTATCCAGAGGCAGCTAAAGCAATTTTTGATATTACAGGTATACATTGTACTAGTCGTCATATTCCTCATGTTAAATTTTCAGGGTTAATGCATCCTGGTATAATTGGTACAGCACCTTCAGCAGAGATCTTAAAACAATGGAATGATCGTGAATCAAAATTGGTTGATGAAATCCAACACCTTCATGAAACAGCTGTTGCACAATTACCATTAGAATTGAATGCACATGGTGGTTCTGCTAAAGATGAATTAGCGACAAAGATTGCAAAAGAAGGTGCAAGAACTATACCTGGTAGACCTGAAAATGGTGGAAATTGTGATATTAAAAACTTATCACGCGGTTCAAAGTCGTACTTTCCAGTATATGTAGATGGTGCAAAATTAAGTATTGGTGATGGACATTTTTCTCAAGGTGATGGAGAAGTATCTTTCTGTGGTGGAATTGAAATGGCTTGTGTAATTACAATTTCAACTTCATTAATTAAAAATGGGATGGAAAAATTAAATTTAAAAAGTCCAATGTATATTGCAGGAGATGTTCAAAATCATTATGGACCTTCAAGATATTTAACATTTGAAGGATTTTCAGTTGATGATGAAGGAATTCAAAAACATTTATGTGCAACAACAGCTTATAGACAAGCTTGTATTCGAACAATTGAATATTTAAGAAGATTTGGTTATAATGATTATCAAATTTATTTATTATTATCAAGTGCACCAATCGAAGGTCATATTGCATCGATAGTTGATGTTCCAAATGCATGTACAACAATCAGTATGCCAATTGATATTTTTGATTTTGATATACGTCCAGAACAAGAAATTCAAAAAAGAGATATGGGAAATTGTGCATTAGTTTCAAATGCTAAACATGATCTTCATTTTAATTTTAAATAGTTAAATTATTTAATCTATTACCCAAATATTCTGGTCCATTATAAACTAAATTTTCATCAGGTTTATTTAAATCTTTCAAATCATGAACTGGTCTTTCACCTCTTGCAGCAGCTCTAATTATCAATCTTAAATCAGAAGTATCAAAATCTAAAATAGCTGAATGTGATACAATTCTATTATCAAAAACAACAACAGTATTTGCTTCCCAATTAACTCTAACTTGGAAATCATGACCTTTAATAATATGATCTAATAAAAATTTTAATAAATATTCAGATTCTTCCAATTTTAAATCTTTAATTTTTTTAGTAAAACCATTGTTTACATATAAAACTTTTTGACCTGAAGGTGTGGTTCTAACAATTGGATGAACATTTTCAACTGGATGTCTTTTAACAACACCACCTTTAACTAATGCAAGATTTGCTTGATCTACACCACTATGAACGGCATAAAGATTATCAAGTTTTTCTTTAAATAATGGTGATAAACGATTATAAGCTTCAATATTATCTGCAAAAACAGTATCACCACCACCATTTTCTGGATTATTTGTAACTGCAAGAAAACTAACTGCAGTTGGATTTAATTCATATGAAACATCAGAATGATAAGCAACTAAACGATTTCTTGTTGCAAATGCATCTTCTTCAGTATTACCAGTTAAAACTGAATGAATATCTGGATGATTTTCAGGTGCACCAGATGTTGGATGAATATGTAATGGACCATAATGTCTAACATAATCAGTTACATATTCAGGACCTTTACTAATAAAATCTTGATCTCTAAAAACTAAAACACCTCTTTGAGAAGCCAATAATGCTACTTCATCTTTACCTGCATCATTTAATTGTGATAATTGAATACCTTTAATTTCAGTACCTAATTTTGGTGAAAGTTTTGAAGTTTCGAATTTTGAACCTTTTGGAAATAAATTTGGAAATGATTTATCTGCTCTCAAAGCAGGATCATGATGTTCTAAGAATTCATATGGCTCATATTTTTCATCCTTCTTCCAGGAAGGTAAAAAATCAATTGATTGTTCATTTAATTTATTAACTGTATCTTCACTTGGTTTATAATTTCCTTTTAAATCAGCAGTAATTTTACCGCCACCAGTGACGGCTTTTGGAACATCGACATAACGAGCTGGCATTTTGATTAATGATCTTGATTATTTTGGGGTATATTTATATTTTGACCAAGAATTAATTGTGGCTGCAAGCACCACATTTTTAAAAGTTTAAGTCTTGATTTTGTTTACAATCAGATTCAATTTATGTGGCTTGGATCACCTTTGAATTGTTGCAATTGTCTAATTCTTATGATAAGCTTGGTTTGTTCAATAGAACTCCACTTTGTTAATTACAAATTTCACTTGAATCATGATAAGCTTGATTTGTCATCAGTTTTCTTATCACATTTAAAAATCGTATCATTTTTTTGCTTTGATTGTCATACAACTAACTATATTTAATTTCAATCATGCTTATCTTGGTACCTTCATAGCATTTGCAACCGACAATAATTGGTATGTTTGAGAATTTTGGAATGTCGTCAAAAATCAAATGTCTGTAAAATGTCCAAATATATTTCGTAAGTTTATTGATTGAAACTCGTCTTTTGATGAATGACTAAAGCTCAAAAGTATCAACTTCAAAGACGACATCTCTGATAATAAAACTTCTTGCAAGGATTGTTTTAATAAAGTGTTTGGCATCCATCGCCAAGGCAATACATCATAGTATGAATTGAGAATCAGAAATAAAGATTAATCAAATATGTGAATGTTTCCTGAATTGCTTCAATCTGAGTCCCATATCATGTTTTTTGATGATACCGTTCACTACAATTGTTGGATATTTTGCAATTGCTTGGTAGAAATATGTTGCAAAATAAACATTATATCTCAATTACAATCTTTTCTCGGAAATAAAAAATACTCTATTTGAATATTAAAAATACCATATTCCCTACGTAGGTTGCGCTAAATAGAGCAAAATACTTATTTTTTTCTGCATCGTTATTTGACTATTTAGAACAAAGCCGCACCCATTTAGGTAGTTCGCAACTTCTTATCTGAAATGTAATAAACAATGTCAGATTCAATAAAGTTTAATTGGAATGTATTTCCATCTACAAGATTGGAAGAATCTCAAATATCAACACCTATTGGATGCTTGTTTACACCATTTGACGATACATTATCTCAGGTCAACAAGAATCCCATCATATGTCAACAATGTACAACAATTATAAATCCATTCATTAAATTAGATCGTGCTAATGATATGTGGTGGTGTCCGTTCTGTAGAAAAAGATCTTATATACCAAAAGATCTCAGTATACCCGAAAAGAACGCAAACGATTGGCCAATAGAGTTGAGAGAATCAAGTATAGATTATGAATTACCAAATGATATAAGTGAAAATAAACAAACTTTGGTTTATTACTTTGTTATTGACAAGTTCCAACATATTGAATCAG
This sequence comes from Insectozyma morakotiae, assembly GCA_030564645.1. Taxonomy (NCBI): domain Eukaryota; kingdom Fungi; phylum Ascomycota; class Pichiomycetes; order Serinales; family Debaryomycetaceae; genus Insectozyma; species Insectozyma morakotiae. The sequence goes on from JAKTYD010000002.1 coordinate 410,008, forward strand.
AATCCGAATTTCACGTGCTATTAGAATCAGTTGCAAATGGATTGGAAAATATTCCCAAGAATAGTTTACTAGGTTTAATGACTTTTGATTCTATAGTTCATTTACATAACATTGACAAGAATGAAGAAGTTGCAATAAAAGTGAAGAAAAATTTATTTGAAGAAGATAGTATACAAGAGCCATACTTTTATAAATTGACCAATGACAACCGTGATACAGTCAAAAAATATATTTTAAACCTAAAACCAACTTATTCAAAATTATTTAAACCTGAAAGGTGTACTGGTTTTGCTCATTATGTCTATTCAATCTTACTTTCAAAGAGCAAAGATTTAATTGGTAATGTGTTATTTTTCACAAGTGGACCCGGAACATTAGAACCTGGTAAAATAGTAGATGCCAATTCAAATATAAGATCTCATCAAAACATTGTTGATTTAGAAGCACCATATCTAACTTCATCATTAAAATTTTATACTGCATTATCATATTTATCTAATGGACAATCAGTTCAAAAATCCTATGAAATTGCATATAACTCATCAACAAAAACCACACAATATGATATATCACAGTCTAGTTCAGTATGGACCGTTAACCTTTTTGTTGGATCATTAGATCAAGTTGGTATATATGAAATGAAACCATTAATTCAAAACTCCACGGGTTCAGTGTTTCTATTTGATTCATTTAAATCACATCAATTGCCAGTAGCCATAAAGAAAGTATTAAATGCTAGTAATTATAAGAATATCCTTGAAGGTTCAACTTCAAATGGGTTGAAAATATCGAAATTGTTTGGTTATGCATTACCTTCAACATATCATAAAGCTTCAAAATATCATCATTTATATCATGAAAAGATAGATGATCAATTAGGCGAATTTGATTCTGCAAATGTTAAAAAACAGTTTACAAATAGATGGAGTTTCAACAGATTGAATAATAATGACACTCTTTCGTTATATTTTAAAATGGATACCGTTAGATCATCAAAGGAATTGTCATCATCTACACCAACTTCAGTTTACATACAGTTTAGAATGAAATTTTGGAATCAAGGTAAATGGTTTATGAGGGTACATACAATCTGCAAACCAACTACATATGCACCAAGTAAACTTTTATTCAATTTTGATCAAAAAACTTGGGTAGTATTGTTGACTAGGTTATTAATTAATAAAATAGATACAAATTTAGGTTTTGATTCATTTGATGATTTGGTTACCTTAATTGATTCAAGTTTTATAAAATTGTTGTCTAATTTCAAAGAATCAATCAAAAATGAAAAATCAGATAATCCATACATGAAATATCAAATTAATGAAGAATTTAAAGAACTACCATCATTGATTTATAATTTGCGAAAAAATCATAGTTTGATCAAGATATTCAATTCAAGTCCAGATGAAACTGCTTTCAATCACATATGGTTTATGAAGATGGATTTGGATACATCATTAAAAGTGATAGAACCAGTTTTAATAGATGAACACCTCAGATTACCTTTAGATTCCTCATGTTTTGAAAGTAAAGATACATTTTTGATCTTAGATACTGGATTTCAAGTTGTTATTTATTTCAATAATGATACATTATCTTTACATCATTCAAATAATGATCATTTATTAGAGAATAAATTATTAAAAAAGCCTTTGGTATATATTAAAGAAAGACAATGTATACCAAAAATAATCATTACAAAGAAGAATCATTCACAAAGTCGTTTTTTAATATCAAGATTGAATCCAATTGAAACGCTGACAAAAAAAGTGTCATGGTGGTATTCCTTATTTCAAAAACCAGTTAAAGATGATAATTTCAAAGAATATTATGAAGATTTAATTAGTCAAATATAAATCATTTATAAAATTTGTAACCGCATTGATCAACTCTTTTGTGGTACTTTCTGGAGAATCACTTAAATCATGAGTTGCACCAGATAAAATTGTACTATACTTACTCCAATATTTCTTTGGTGTTGCTTTTTCCCATTCACTTATTAATGATTTTTTATCAACAAAATCAGGTACAAATTGATCAACTTCACCATATAAAATCAAAATTGGTTTTGTAATTATTCCAAACGTTTTCTTATAATCTTCTTGAGTTAAATATGATGAGAAATAATCATCATCACCTCTTTTACTAACCAAAGAATAAAATCTATAAGCTGTAATAGGGGTATTAAACATTAATTTTCTAAATTTTTCTGGTAGCAATTCATTACCCTTATCTTTGGAAATGTAATCATTATAAACTTCATCAATTAATGTTTGATCTTTCTCACTCATGGCCTCTGCATCACTAACAGGAGCTTGTAAAATTGCACCATCTATGATAACTTCTTCATCTGAATTTTTAGTCAATACTTTTGTTAAATAATGAATTGAATCTTGACAACCAGTTGAATGACCCATTAAAACAATTCTTTTCCTTGAACCACCTTTTTCAGATCTAAAATATTTAATACATTTTTGTAATTGATTTATATCTTTATCCAAAGATGATGTACCCCAACCTGAATAAGCTGATGATAATAAAACTTGAACTAAATTCCAATTTCCATGAAAATTTGATGTTGATTTTGATAATTCTGGTAAATAAGGAACGTTCAATAACCCATTACCTAAACCACCAACAAATAAGAGAATATTTTCTGAAACTTCATTGGTAAACTCAAATGCAGTTAAGTTAAATCCATAAGTATGTAAAATTCCATGTTGTGACGGTACAAAACTCAATGACATTAGTGCGCTCAACCTCTTAATTTTTCTCCAAATAATGTCTTCTCCATTAATCAATGAAACATTTCTACAATGGGATGCTGCTCAAGTATCAACATATATAAATTCAATTCTACCCCCAGATCAAAGGCCAATCATTGGAAATGTTTTTCTAGATAATAATATAGATGGATCATTATTACCATTTTTAACAACTGAACATTTAAAAGAAGTAGGAATATTATCATTAAAAACAAGATTAATAATTAAAAAGAAAATAAATGAATTAATTAGTTTGAATTATGAAAAGAATCCTCCAAAATCAATTAATGATCCAGATTATAAATTAAATCATATAAATATCAATAATAATTATATTTCAATTGAATCTTTAAATTTATCAACAATTTTAATCAAAGATATGATGAAGAAAGTATCCCAAGATGAAATCAAAAAATTAAATGATAATTTTACAAAATTGAAAACCGATTTGATTCCAGTGATTCGATTATTAAAAGATTCAAAACCATTACCTACTCCAACATTAGATCCTGGTCCAATTGAAGCTGATGATGATTCAAGAAGAAATTCATCAATTCCAAGTCCATTATCAAATAGATTTTCATCAGGAACTTTCTTATCAATGGGAACAGGAAAAGTTGTATCTCAAAGTATCCCAAATGAAATAAATAAAAGTTTAGATATTGAATCAAAACCAAAATTAAATCATGATAATTCATCAAATAGTACAACTACAATCGGAAGTATAAAGAATTCATCAGCTCCATCAAATGAACCATTAAAACAATTGAGAGCTTCAACTGATGATTCATGTTTGAAAATATTACAACAAGCAATGAAAAGACATCATATTCCAAGAGATGATTGGTCAAGGTATGTTTTGGTTATATGTTATGGAGATAAAGAACGTATATTGAAATTAGCTGAAAAACCAGTAGTTATATTTAAGGAAATGCAAGAATTGGGTAAAAATCCAGCTATAATGTTGCGACAGTTGGCACATACAAATCAATCAGATATTGATTATAAAGATAATATCATTCCAGGTGGATTATTATAGTTTACAAATATATACAGTTCTCTTAGCTCCTTACATCTTAATCTCTTATCAATAAACGCTAGTTAAGTTTTAAACCCTTTTAGGTTAAAATTCTAGAATCTAATATTCCATCATAATAAGATTTCTTTTTTCCTAACAAACATATTATTAGAAAACTATTAAGAGTAAAAGAGATAAAAAATCAACTCGAATTAATATATATTAAACTAATTTGGAATTTCAATTGATCCGTCATTAATACCATCAATAATATCATGTGGAGGTTTACCATCAACTCTACAACCAACAGATTGAGCAGTTCCCAATATTTCTTTAGTGACACTAGCAAGTGATTTACCAAATGATTTACCTTCCATTTTTCTTGCAATTTCGATGATTTCTGGTAATGGAATATTTCCTGAATGTTTTACATTTTTTTCCTTCTTTCTATCTCTAACTGGTTCTTTTAAAGCTGTGATGACTAATGATGAGGCTGATGGTACAACTGAGGCTGTTGCTTGTCTATTTTGTATTCTTAATTCAACAGTGACTTTGATACCTTTGAAATCTTTTGTAGCCTTTGCAATATCTTCACCAACTTTCTTTGGAGATAAACCTAAAGGACCGATTTTTGGGGCTAATGCTGATGAAGCACCAACTTCACCACCAACGGCTCTTAAGTATAAAAATTTGACTTCAGTTGGATCGAATTTTGGAGGCATGGTTGATAATGATTGTTGTAGTTGATAAAATGAAAATTGAAATTTTTTTGATTCTATTGGATATGATGTGCAGAGTTGCAATATTACACAAAATTGATATATTATGTCGCATATCGCTCATCTCGTATATCTTATAGTAGACACCGTCACGTGTGTGTATGGTTTACAGGGCTATAATAATGTCGACTACTGGCTTTCAATTAAGCTTCTTCCTTCGAAAGATTAACTGCAGACGATGATTTGATTTCATCATTTATAATTAGAAGCTTATTTACCTGCTAGTTATACTGCTATACTTATAGCATCATCATCTCTTATGAATATACCCGGCTTTATAGGTTTTTGCTTCAAAGATTCAATTATCAGAAGTCTCTATGGTACATGTATAGTAAGCGCTTATGTATTATATTACTTAGCTGTAGCATCAGCTAGATTGACCAATAAGGACTCAAGTGATTACTCGATGATCAGATAAAGCTGCAAGCTGCAATTGTTTCAAAAATCTTAGTAAAAACCCATTAGTCATGATTTCAAGAGCCTCTAATTTTTCATTCTTTTATTAAGTTTTACCGTTTGTCAAAAGATTAGATTACACTTGATGACTCTTTTCTTCTCTATTGCTCGACATACTAGCATCTTAATTTGGTTTTCTTGAAAATTGCAACAGTATGATCAAAATGGTTAATCTGAGTCCGTGTTGATGATCTGAAACTTAGTAAAATCTTTGAATTTTAGTTTTACTTATGACTTTCAGAATCTAAAACAGTCTCAAATCCATTATAAAAGTGAACAAATGTATGAATGCAAATGATTCTATTAAGTTTCCGAATAGACTCAATTAAAATTACTTAAAAAATCCATTCTTTGTGTCAAATACAATCGAATATGCTTTAGATGTAACGTTGAGAGAATGAAACTATCAGATAATCCTGCTTCAAACTTTCAACTGAAAAATACGCAAGATTTGATCAATACCAATATAAATTAATTGAAAAAGTTCATACTACCAATATCTGTTTGTAAGATAATTGAGATCAAATAGATATTGCTCCAGATTATGTATCATCAAAATTCCATACCATCAAACGTTTATATGTAGTGCTAAACTTTAATTGTTGCCACTTATAAACTGTGCTACAATTTTGATTACTTTTGTAGTTCACGAAATTATGGCCGACAATTAATCATGATAGGTTTTAATTCAATAACTTTTGATCATCTTAAGTCACCAATTGATAATAGAAGAAAATTAAATTTATTCAAGCTTAGATTATATATTTTTTTCACATACATACAATATACAATATCATTTTGATCATGTTTGTTTAATAACCAACCCAATTTTCTTTTAATATTTGAAATCGTGCCAAATAATGTAGATTTCAATCAGCTTCCTTGGATGTATTATCTGATTCAACTACAACATCCAATTGTTCATTATCTACCTCTAATTTATCATTGTTACCATTGATTGAGTTTAGAAATTTTGCTCTTGCTTCTAATGCTTCTCTTGCTTTACGATCTTCAGCAATTCTCTTTCTCTTATGTCTATTTTGGTTTTTTTTACGTTTTCTAAGTTGTTCAGCTGTTAATTCAGGTTTACGTTTCTTAGCTGCTGCTTTTTTTCTTTGAATCATCCTTCTAAGGTCATAACCTCTTTTGATAATCATGATGAAAAATGTAGTGGTGAAAAATCTTCAAATCAAGGGTTCAATGAATTAACGCTTTTATTGTAAAGTCATCGTACAATCTGAAACATGGATTTTTGTTTTTAATAATACACTAATAAAAATGTAAACAAAAAAGGTTTTAAATCTCTGAAAATTATACCTCATACGTAGTACAAAGTTAAAAAAATCAACATTCTCATTGTAAAAACCGAACAGAGTAATACCATCTAAAATTTTGAAACATCAATTTTTGTTTTTAATGAAAACTTTAGGAGAATGTAAACAACAAAACTAAACTCCTTTGAAAATTATTTAGAATTTTGATATATTATATACAAAAATAAATTAACTCTTTCCATAAAGGGACAGATCTAGACTTCGCTGGCGAGAATTATTCACTCAATTTATTGGTAAACATTCTTATTATGCATGAAGTAATTTAGTTACAGCAAAAAATTAATTTAAAATTCCCTATTTCGATCAAATAGACGATTTCAATAATTTTTTATTTTAAAAAACTACAGATTTGATCAGTTTATGATCCAATAAGTAAAGAGTTTACATAATTCTCTTTTGTTTACAAATTATTAAGGTTTAGTCTAATACATATACGATTCACAAAGTTATTTAAAATTTCATAATAAAATAAAACTTGCCCAATTAGTTCAACTTTTTATCAAATTTGGCGAATGTTTATTTGTTTAACTCGGATCTAGATTTCTATAAGATAAAGCTACTCCTTTCAAAAAAACTATAAATAGAGCTAATTTCTAATAGTTCACACAGAAAAGTCACATTAAAGTATTTTTTCTATACTATCAATCTTTGGTGTCTGTTTTGCCTATCTTGTAATATCCCTTTAAAGAAATCATCAGTTATAGATGCCAACGTTAGTTGGACTGGTTTTTCTGGTCGTACTACTATTATATTCATTCATAATATCATAGTTGCACCACACAAACCTAGATCAATAGTTTAGAGTAAATTGTTTTGAGTTAAAAGCACTCATTACAGTGATGTTCAAAAACTAACATTTTTCTTCTTCCTCTTTGTAGCTTTATTCTATAAATTTATATATTTTATTTAATAAATATTTTCTATTACAATTTACTAATATTTCTCTTTTGAATAAATCTCTCGTAAATCAAGTCACGTGCTCAATTTTTGTTGATATAAGATGAGAAGAAAATTATATCAAATTTTTCAATTCTTTTCTTAAAACTAAATCGAGCATTTTCTTTATCAATTTTGAATTCAGATGTGAAGTAGTCATTGTCTGACTTCTTTAATGATAATTGCTGCAGATGGTTACTAACACTCTGGTGCTAAGTCATAGATTTGAAATAAAATCAATGTATCGTACCTAGTTCCTATTTTAGCGTAACCAAAATTGAATAAGTTGACTACTCATCATTATATTTCTTCTTCAATAAATATAATGATCCATTTCATTAACTTACATTTCATTGTGATCCATTATCTCTTTTATAATATTAAGAACGACTTTATACATTGATACAATAGTGTAACAACTTGATACAATTTAAGATTGAATGAAAGAGTTTATCATTTGAGAGAAATAACATTTAATTTCAATAGCATCAAGTGAATCAATAAGCACATTGCTGAGTTGTAAAAGGCGATTGAAGTAAGTTCAAGTTCAGTCGGTACTCACTTTCAAAGAAGATCAAACTTGAGATACAAATGATAAATCACTTATCATAGCTCCCACAGACAATCTGATAAGAAACACTTGACTCTTATAGTAAAATCCTAGATCTAATATTATGCACATGAATTATCTGAATTCGCAATTTTCTTGGTGGTGTCCAAATCAAAACATAAATTTCCCCAATTTATCTAAACTTCAATCAATTTAAACTACAACTAAAACTTTAAACCTACCAGAATCAATCAAAATATGTCTGATAGTGTGGGTATGTAAAATATCATTAATTTGAATCATACTAACTTTTCAGATCGCGTTTTTGTCAAGGCTATTTCAACTATAAGAGCTTTATCCTCCAGATCCAACTATGGATCCTTACCTAGACCCCCAGCAGAGAATCGAATCAAATTATATGGATTATACAAACAAGCTACAGAAGGAAATGTTGATGGTATAATGCCAAGACCCATAGGTTTCACACCTGAAGATGAAGGTGCCAAAAAGAAATGGGATGCATGGAAAAGAGAAGAAGGATTAAGTAAAAATGAAGCAAAACGAAAATATATATCGTATCTTATTGAAACAATGAGAATATATGCAAGTGGTACATTAGAAGCAAGAGAATTATTAAATGAATTGGAATATTTATGGGATCAAATTAAAGATATACCTATTGATGATGAAGATCATAACATTCCTTTACCTTCAAGATCTCCACTGTTTAGTCAATTCGATAGATTTTCCAATAGAACCCCTAGTTTACATCAAATTTATTCACACTCAAGAAAATTATCCATGGATCATCAACAACCAGCAGGATCATTATATTCATTACCTGGAACAAGTAATAAAAACACCACAATTGTTGAGGATTTTAAAAATTGGCAAAATGATGTAAATATAATAATAAATAAATTAACAAGAGAATTTCTTAAAAGAGAAGAACCAGATCCTGAAGATTTAGATGATTATGAAATTATGAAGAGAAAAATAATCCATATTTTAAAAGTAATTGGATGGAATTCATTAAAGTTTTTGAAAAACTTTTCCGTTAGTTTATTTACAATTTTATTTATTGTATGGTGTATTAAAAAGAATGTGGTTGTTAAAAGTACCATAATTAAAGAACCAGGTAAGTCAAAAAAAGAATTAGTTATTAATATGGTAATGAGGACAGATGAAAACAAATGGTTTATTAGATTATTAAATATTATAAATAGTTTTGTAGGTTTTGTATAGACACTATTTGAACAGAAAAATTCAATTTTGTTGCAAAACTCATCTCATTTTTCAATGAATTTTCATCGTTGTAGATTTGTTGACTATACTCCACATACTATAACATCATTAGCATTTTCAGATGATGCTAGATTGGCAGTTGGGAGAAGTAATGGGGATATAGAAATTTGGAATCCAAGATTTAATTGGACTCATGAAACAACAATTTATGGATCGAAAAATAGATCAGTTGAAGGATTATGTTGGCAAGGAGACAGATTATTTTCCATTGGTGGATCAACATATGTTACAGAATGGGATATAAATACTGGAAAACCAATAATAAATTATGATTGTAATGCAGGTATAATTTGGTGTATTGATATAAATTCCGATCAAAATAAAATATGTGTTGGATGTGATGATGGATCAGTTGTTGTAATAGATATCAGTGGAGGTAAAGGATCATTAGAATATGATATAATTTGTCAAAGACAAGATTCAAGAATTTTAAGTATAAAATGGAATAATTTTAATAATAATATTATTGGAGGTTGTGCTGATGGAAGAATTAGAACTTGGGATACAACTAATAATAGAGGAAGAATATTAAATACAATGAGAGTTGATAAATCAAAGAATGAAAGTACATTAGTTTGGTCATTGAATATACTTCACAATAAACAACAATTAATAAGTGGAGATTCAACTGGGTGTATTAAAATTTGGGATTTAAATCATCATCAATTAATACAATCTTTTAAAATCCATGAAGCTGATGTTTTGAGTATTGTATCGTTAAATGAGGAAAGATTCTTTACTGGTGGTGTTGATCGAAAAATTCATCAATTTGATTTAATTACAAATAAGGAAACAAAATCTTCAAAATGGTCACATAGTTTTAATAGATTATTACATTCAAATGATATCAGATCAATGACAATATATCAAGATAAAAGAATCAACTTGTTAGTTTCTGGAGGTGTTGAAAGATCAATAATTATACAAGATGCATTAAATTTTGAAGGAAAATATAAAAAATTATTAATTAATCAACAAAAATCAAATATAAAAGTGATATCAGATAAGAAATTAGTTATATTCTGGCAAGATCAAATTGTCAAAATATGGAAAATCGATGAACAATATAAGTTAATTCATAAAATTGTGTTATCAGATGATGAAAATATAATAGATGTTGATTATAATAACAATTTATTAGCAATTGCTAAGATTAATTCCGTCAAATTATTCAAATTAGATGGTAAAGTAAAAAAATTCAGAGATGAAAATTTCAAAATAGATGGTGCAAAAAAAGTTCAATTTTACAACAACAACTTATTAATTTTAACACCAGATGAAGAACTTTATAAATTTCAAATTGATTCTGAAAATATGAAAATACAATTAATTGGTGAAATTGAATTGTTATCACAAAGTCCAATAAATGATTTAATAATTACACCAAATCAAGAAAATATAATAATATCAAGATTCAATGGATCAATTGAAGTTTACAATGAGAAAACAAGTTATGTTTTAACCAAATCATCACCACATATAATCAGATGTTTCAATGATGAAAAATTATTAGTTTTAACTGAAGAAAATAAAATATATGAGTTTTTCATCCAAGATAAAGGTCTAACTCCATGGTCAAAAAGAAATAGTGAAGTTTTACCTAAACAATTCCTACACTCAGATGATAAACCACAAGGTATGTTTTGTCAAGATAATCTTTTATGGATATATGGTTCAAAATTTATATGTTATTTTGATTTATCAAAAAATATTCCAATTAACAAATTCTACAAAAACACATCAAACAAGAAAAGAAATAATGATGGTTTAACAATAGATTCAGATGAAGAAGAACCATTTAAACAATCCGAAATTGATAAATTAAGAAATCAAGAAACCGATTCAGATTCGAAACCATTTTGGTTAACTGAAAAATATAGACCAATTATGAAAGTTGATACATTTGGAAATGATTTAATTGTTATTGAAAGACCATATTTTGCATTACCTAAAGATCCTGCATTTCATTTACCAAAATTACAGATTTGAAACCCTTGCACCTTGAAAGAAAACTCTTGCTGCTGAACCTAAACCCATTAAACATTTTTGTGGATTTCCATTTCCATCTTTATCTTCACCTTTCAATCCCCAACCTTTACCATCACCAAACCATTTATGATATTTAGCATCATAAACTTCTTTATATGTATTATGAGGTTCAAAACTTTGAATATATAATCCATCCTTTGGATCTTTCATAAATTCATAAAACATAATTAAATGACGTTTAATTTCTTCTTGAATTCTATTACCTAATTCTTCAGGTACTTTATCAACATATAATAAATAATCAGCCAAACCTTCAATCAATAATTGATTAAAATATGAACCATCTCTCCAATATCTTAAATGATCAGGAAAATCACGATCATAAAAAAAAACATTTCTATTAATACCAGCTTCTGCTAATTCAGTTGCTTTTTTCAACCAATACTCATCTTTAGTAATTTGATAAATATGAGAAGCAGCAGTCAATGTTGTTCCTAAATTATATGAATATTTAACTTCACTAACATTTGTTTCACCTTTACCAACACCATCCATAATTAATTTGTCTGATGAATCTTGTAATACATCAAATTGCCATTTTATACATTTAATAGTAAAATCAATATATTTTGAATCTTTTACAAATTTTGAAAGTTGTAAACATGCTTTTGCAACTTCAGCTGTTGTACAAGCATTTAATAAACTTTTACTAATATGCCATAACATTCCACCTTTAGTTTTAGCTTTTGGATCATTATTCCAACCAGTCATTAAAAAATCAACCAATTCTCTACCTTGATCAAGATATTGTGGATTTCCAGTGACTTCATAAGCAGTGATCAAACAACTTGCAATTTGTGCATTATCATCATAATAAATATCTTCATCTTTATTTTCAGTCGCTGAATAAGCATGTTTACCTTGATTCTTGTATTTGAAAAAGATATCACAAGCTAATGGAATCAATGGTTTTAATTCTGGATAAATTCTTGCACCATCAACAATTGCTTGAGAAGCAACTGATACTGGCCAAACAACAAATTTATGATCATCATAGGTACCATTACACTTTTGAGGTGCAATGTAATTACGCTCCCTTTGATTATAATATAATTTCCATAAACCACGGACAATGGTATATCCTTCAGAATTTGGGTTTTCCAACATACTCCTTAAATTCGCAACCAAAAAATTATATATTCATCAACTATTTAAAGGTTTTTTAGCAACGTATAACATCATTGGTGTAAATAATTTTTGACGACCACCTTCTACTAAATTAACAGCAGCATCTTCTAAAGCATAAGTAACTTGTTTTGAACCTTTTGGTGCAACACCTAATTTTTCCATTAAACCAACAGCTTCAGTAGTTATAAATCTACCTAATTTTGAAGTTCTAAAAACAGTGAAATAATCAGATAATGATTGACAATATTTTAAATCACCACTTAATGGATAATACCAAGGAATATCATCATCAACATCAGCTAAATCTTTTTCATATTCAATGTCAAAACCAACATTTTTTAAAGCTTGTTCAGCAACTTTTCTTGAATACATTTTTGGAATACCATCACCAACTTCAATACCATAAGCGATTTTACGATGTTCTTCATTACTTTCATCGTATTTATCAGTCATAACCCATTCATAAACACCAAAAGTACCACCTGGTTTTAAAACTTTATAAATTTCACTATAAACACCTTCTAAAACTGGTGCATGAACAGTAGCTTCAATTGCATAAACAGCATCAAAAGTTTCTGGTTCAAAATCCATTTGCATGAAATCACCTTTAACGTATGATAATTTATGATCTAATTTATATTTTTTTGCATAATGATTTGCTCTTTCAATTTGATAATCATTATTATTTAAACCAACAATTTGACAATCAGTAAATCTTGTAATTTCTCTACCTGGACCACCAACACCACATCCAACATCTAAAACTTTCATATTTTCATTAAGATTCATTTTATGTGCTAAATAATGTTCATGTCTTGCAGTAGCTTGTCTAAAAGCTTCACCTTTATAATATCTTGAAAAATGAAATGATGAACCCCAACCATATTCATAAAAATCTGTAACTAAATTATAATAATGATGAGTTAATTGTGAATAATCACCTAATCTTTTATCTTCATCATCTTTAGTAACACCACCATCCCAATGTTTGAAATAACCTTCGTTGGCTAATTCAGATGCGTCTTTAGATTTGGCCATTAATGCTGATAATCCAGTTTTTTTATATGAATCACCATGTAAGGCTTTTGTAAATTGTTGATCTCTATCATGATCTTTTTCGGCTAATTGAACAGGTGACATGTTGAATATATATTGTTGAATCTAATATATTTGTTGAAAAATTATATTAGTTATATATCTGCCAAAATTTTTTCTATTTTTCAGCGTGTTATTTATTTATTTCCTGAATTTTGAGACACAAAATATTATATGCGAGATCTCGTATAAAAAAATGATCGTATAGATTTTGGTCGTATAGAGAATTGTAAAGATATGGGCTGTAGATTGAATCGCTATAGATCTTGTGAAGTTGCAAACACAAAGGTGGTGATTACAACCACTTGGCAATAAAGTCTCGGAAATATAAACGGGAACTCAGGATCAGTATAGATACAGCCGATATACACACTTTCAGGAAACCTAGATCGTTCATTTTGTATCTGTTTGCTATTTGTTTTAAACTAAACCTTTGATGTGATAATATTTCCTGTTGATATGAAATCTTTTAGATTAATTTCTTAGGGGGCTTTTACCACTTAATTTAACGCGCATCGATTCAAATCAAATCAAAATAAATGTAAACAATCATGAATCGACCTCCAAAACCTACATTAGCCTCAATCAAACAATTCACAACCACCGATCAAATCAAAAATGCAATGACCCATGTATTTCAAGATGCTCAAGTTGGAATATCCGGACATCGAAAATTAATCATTGTCATGAAGAATATATTTTATAAATCAGTTCAAATTGATCAAATTGAATTTTTCATGATGAGCTTTTCTAAATTACTAAATAGGATGTTGATATTGAAGAAAGGTGATACTTATGGTGATAGATTAGCTAAATTCTGTTCTGTTTTAATACGAAGTTTAAATCAAGATGAACATGAAAAAGAAGAATCAGATGAAGATACACCAATAGCCAGATTTGTCGAGTTTCTAATAAATCATTTACTACGAGGAATTGACTCAAAAGATAAATCTGTACGTTATAGAGTAGTACAATTATTATCATTCATGATTGAATTTATTGGTGAAATCCATGAACATATCGTACAAGTATTATATAATTCCCTAGAGAAAAGATTACAAGATAAAGAATCATTTATTAGAATTGTAGCCACTGTTGCCATTGCAAAGTTTCAAAAATATGATATAAAAATTGAAGAAAGAAACCAAATTCATGATATAACAGGTGAAATTCAAGAAAAATTGATTCAATTAAGTAAATTAGATGAAAGTCCAGATGTTCGACGTGCTGCATTTTTGAATCTCCAAAAAAACCCTGATAATTATCAATCAATTCTAGAAAGAGCAAAAGATATCAATGCAACTAATAGAAGATTAATATATTCAAGAATAAGTAGAGAACTAGATGGAATTGAAAGGTATGGTAAATATAGAGAACATTTATTAAAATGGGGTCTCAATGATAGAGATGATTCTGTTTTAGCTGCTGCAACGAAAATGTTATGTTCAAATTGGTTTGAATCAGTTGAAAAAGATGTATTAGATTTTATTGAATTATTAAATCCAAGAGAAAGTTCAATAGCTGAAAAAGCTGTATCAATATTTTTCAAAACTAAGCCTGAAATTCTTAAAGAAATTAAAATAGAATCAGAATTTTGGAAAGAATTAACTATTGAAAAAGCTTTTTTGATGAGAAATTTTTTTTATTATTGTAATGATAATAGATTATATGATTTAATTGATTTAAATTTTCCTGAATCAATAGAAATAGCACAAACTTTGGAAAATTATCTAAAATTGAGGATAGAAATTTTACAAAACAATGAAGAATTAATTAAAGATTGGGAATCACATAAACATGAAATTGAAAAACAAGATGATCGAACATATTTCATTGAAAATGAAATGATAAGATTAAAACAGGAAGGTGATGATTTGGAGAGAAAAGTTGGTGGAAATCAAAAATTAATGGAACAAGCAGAAATTGTTCATCAAGTAATACTGGAAAGAATACAACAACTAACCACCAAAAAAGGAGAATTGAATGATTTATTAAATGAACAAACTGAATTTGTAATTGAGTCCATTAGGGATTCCACACAAGATGATCTTAAAAAAGCATTAACCAACAATAAATCAGAATTCAAAGATCTCAAAGAAACTCAAAATAATTTAATATCAAAATTTGAAGAAATCAAAATTGAATTCGACAATTATGAAAAAGAATTGATCAAAGTTAAAGAAACTAAAATAATTGAAATTAAAAAATTTGAACAAGATGATAAACATGATTATGCAACATTTGAAGATACAATTAATGATTTAGAATTTATAATATTACAATTGTTATTAGTTTCAATTGAATTTGATTTTAGTGATGAAATTGGTAGAAGAAAAATGTTACAATTAATAAGAACAACATTAACAGAAGATAAATTACCAACAAATTTAATTTCAACTGCATTAAAAGTATTGAAAAAAATATCAATCAATGAAAAGGATTTTGTTGCAATGAGTGTTGAAGTTATAACTGATATTAGAGATTCTGCTGATGAAGATGTATTCCATTCTGCAGCTAATACTTTTGATGAAGATATGGAAATCGCACCTAAAGAAACACCAGATGATTTATATCTTCGATGTTTGATAGTAACGCAACATGTATTAGAACTTGTTGAAGAACCATTAGATCAACATTCATCCTTAGGCTCAATATATTCCGGTATTGTTAATTATTCACTTACAAAATATGATTCAAAATCATTACATATTTTAGGATTAAAATGTCTTGGATTATATGCATTAATTGATAAAGAAATTGCAAAAATTGCAATTCATTCATTTTTAAAATTTATTCGTACATCAAATGATCAAATTAAAATTATTGGTATTAAATCAATAATTGATATATTATCAATCTATGGTATAACAATATTATCAAAAGAAGAAAAATTTAAATATTCAAGATTATTTTATAAAGCATTAATTAGTAGAATACCAAAATTACAATGTATAGTTGCTGAAGGTTTATGTAAATTATTTTTAGCTGATATATTCAATTCAAAAGAAATTTCAGATGATTCAGATTTTCAAAGTGAGAAATATTTATTTGAAGCTTTAATTTTAAGTTATTTTTATCCAAATGATAATGAAAATAAAGAATTGAAACAAATTTTAGCATTTTGTATACCAGTTTATTCATTTTCAAAATCAAATCATCAATTAAGATTGGCTTCAGTTTCTGGTGATGTTATATATCAATTATTTGATGAAGAAAATAATTTTATGAATTATAATGAAGATGAAAAGGATTTGATAATTGAAAAATTGAAACAAATATCACCAAATCAAATAATTTCTCAATTAATTAATTGGTGTGATCCACAAAATTTAGTTGAACCGGATATAACATCAACATCACATTATTGGCAATTAGTTTACTTCTTAGAAGTATTTGAACAAGATAGTACAAAGATTGTTAAAAAGGCTATATTGAATAATTTGAATAAATTCTTTATATCAGACAAATTAGAATCAAATTTGTTAATTAGTTTAAAAAATTCTTTATTAGATACGAAAAAGATATTAGATGAATCAAAAGAAGAAGTGTTTCAATTAGATTTAAAAACTAAAAAGAATTTAGATTCATTTATTGAATCAATTGAATTGAAAGTGAAGAATGCAATTGAAAATGAAGATAAATCAAATACGAATTCAATACTTCAAGATTTATCAGCTTATGAAAGTGCTCAAGAAGTGGAACCAATATCAACAAGAGAAGAAACTCCAGCATCAGATCTTGAGACAAAGGCAACACCAGATTCAAGTACATCAGTCCAACAAGCAAAAGATTTGGAAGATATTGATAAATTTCTTGATGAAGAAGATCAAGTAGATTACGATATTTCAATGATAGAATAATACATAAAATCATTATTTATTCAACTAAATTCCTAATTTTTAAAATTTTGTAATAATTTATTAACATCCTTTGTATTTATAACCACACCTTGTTCTGAACATTTAGCTTTTGCTTTTAATTCATTACATAATCCATCGATATCTAATTCAGTATATTTTGGATGAGCAGTTATTCTATCCCATATTTCACTACATTTCATAGTAGATTCTGGTGCTGGTACAACTTCATTTTCATTATCTTTTTCTTTTTCATTGGGTATGGAAGATTTAACAAATTCATTGAAATTATAATTTGTATTTATATTATTTGTATTTGTTAATTCTTTAAATGGATCATATATTGATTCTTCAGTTGTTAATAAATCTAAATAAGATTCTTTATTTGTATCAAATGCTAAACCAATATCAAAATTATTTTCATTTAAAAATGATAATGGATCATCTAAATTATTTTTATCAAAATTAAGAAAATCTTGTTTAAGATTATCTTCATCTTCAGTTGGTGATTTTAACGCATCATTTTTTTGATATTTTGGTATTGGATTTTCTTTACTTCCACATGCTTGACCTAATTGTGAACAAAATGGATTAGTTTTTTCATCAAATAAATAATTATTGTTAGAACTTGGAGTAGATTTAGAAGAGTTAGATAAAACATTTAATGGACTTGTTGATGAAGAAGTTAAATCTGGTACTTCATCAATATTTGGTTGTTGTTGTTTTAAATATGATAATTTATCTTTTGACCATGGATTATCAAATGAAAAATTATCAAATGAAAATGATGATTTTGAAGATACAGAACCTTTACCTGAGATTGATGAATCATTTTCTGGAGAAGAAGATGAAACTGATGAATCTATTTTTGATGTTGGTGCAGTTTTAGTTGATAAATCACCAACTTTTAATGTTGAAAAATCAAATTTATGATCACCACCTCTAAATTTTGATAATTCTTCTTGTAACATTGCAACTTGTGCTTTTAAATAATCAGATTCAGTTAAAGCTTTTACATTTGCATCTTCTAATGATTTAACTTTATCTTCCAATTCTTTCATTTTCTTTTCTTTTCGTTCTCTATAAGCTCTTTGAGCTGCTCTATTTTGGGCTGTTCTTTTTGATTTTGGTTCGGTTTCTAATGGTTTACGACCTGGTTTAGTCATTTTTCTAGCATCATCCATGGGATCTAATGGAGAACTAGAACCACTTAATTCTGAATGTAGTCTTTTAACTTCTGACATGATAAAACTGAATAAATATTATGAAACGTGTATTGATTGTTGAAGTTGTTCGATAATTTAAAAGAAAGGGACTAGTAATGAATTTGAAAGAAAATTGTGTAATTGTGTATAAGTATGAGAATATATGTGTAATATATATAATTAGTAATCACTCATACATTTCAATTTCCGTTAAATCTCTCATTCCTTCTTTGTAGTGCATTACACGACTGCTATTATAACTCATTTTGCATTTAATCACTCCCTTTTTATCAAAACCATATCAAGACTGATTTTTTATCAATTCAATCTAATATTGTCTCAGATTTCATTTCCTTTTTTCAGAAACAAGTTTTTGGATAGTTGAATTTGAAAAAGATCTAAGATGGAATAAAATGATGAATATTCTCTTGGATTTGTTTTTGAATTAAAACAGTCGTGTAATATCGTATCTTTTATATCCGTATATTCAATACGGCTATCTATTTACTCCGAGTTTGGATTTCTTATTTTGATGTTCTACAGCATTCTTTTGGAATTGTTCTATTTAACGGTTTTTTCTCTTCTTTTGCTAAATCCACGTGACTTGAAATCTAGATTTACCTCATTCGTAAATCTTATTCTAGTTCATATTCTGTAAATCTGTAAATAAACATTGGGGTTTATCAAAACATTACCTTTTACCCTCAAGAATCAATATAGGTTTACCATATATGCATATAAAGCTGATTATAAACTTTTTATTCTTGAAAGTTTATTTAAACCACTTATCACAAAATTGTGCTAAATTTTTGAAAATATCAGAAACTACCCTAAATAAACTTATTGAACTCTTCTCTTTATCAAATCTATCCCAATAGTTTTGTTAAGTACCATTGATCTTTATGAATCTTCAATGGAAATCACGCTCTACCCTTTGCCTTTTTTCAGGACTTCTAGTTTGTTGTGATAAATTTTTGATTGAATTGAACTCAACAATAGTAGGAACACAATTTAATCTACAAATTTTGAAACTTTAGAATTTTATTTGATGAATTTGTTGGTGTTTAAAAATCTCAAATTGGCTGCAAAATCATCAAGGTGATTTTTTTTCTACTGATCAAATATACACGATTGAAATATTTTTAAATTTTATTTCAACTTATGAATTAACATTATGGATCTACCATCCATGAGTAAGTTACCAATCTTAATCATTTGATAAAGTACTAACAAACTAAGATAAATTAAAAATCAACGATCAAGATGGGCTAATTGATATTACCAATGAATTTTTCAACTCAGTTAAGTTAATAACCAATAATAAAGTTGTCAAGTCTGCCCCGTTTGAATTATTAGAAGGAACTAGAGCTTTAGAAGTATTGAATCCAAGATTAGATACTGGATCAATTCAATTAAGTAATAAAGAAATTCATTTTGACTGTTCTTCCCCACAATCCATAAATTCAATAATCAATATTCAATTAAAGTTATTTAAATGTTTGATAAATTGGTTAGAAAAAGATAGTTTACCAGTTACAGTATTAAGTTGTAGATATGTATCTACAATCCTTGAAAATTATTTAACTATGAATCAAGAACTCACATTTCATAATCCAAGAATAGTGAAAACTTATAATGAATCTGATTTAAATTATTTATTAGTTCATAAAGTTTTAAAAATCTTTGTGGTTGGATTATGTAAATTTATTGGGTTCATAATAAATATTTCAAATAGTTTATTATATGAAGAAGAAGATTTAATTACTAGAAATATGAATTTCAATTTTTTACAAAACACTCCAATGAGCTATATAATAAATGAAATTGATGATACAATTGAATGGATTCTAACAAATGAAATAGAAAGAGCAAGTGAATTAATAAGTCAACTAAAGATTATAAAAAATTTGAATAAAATAGAATTTGAAATCTTAAACACCAATATCAATTTTTTAAAAAGTGACCAACCTAACACAGTTTTCAAATTTTGTCAAGAAGCATTAAAGGAAGTTGAAAAGTTGAAATCTATTCCCTTTGATGAAGATGATATTCCAATTGGAGCATTTTCAAAATTTATTCAAGTTGATTTACCGAACAGAAGTATTCCAGCAGAATTGAGTGACATCGATTTACCAACTACCTATAACCATCTTGAGAATATTTTTACAACAATTCATCAATTCACAAATCAAGCAAATCAAATCAAAAATATAAATCAATTACAAGATTTTCTATACTACAATATCAAATATCCAATTAAAAAATTATCAGTATTCACTAGAGGTCTATTCCAATTATTTTTCATTAGAGATAATAAATCAATCTTTGGAAGTGAATTGAATTTAACTAATCTTTCAATTGAATTTATTGAAAATTTGCTTGGTCAAAATACAATTATATTCAAAAACTTTAATACATCAATATCACAATTGAAAGAAGTTCAAAAAGATGAAATCACAAAAGTTTATATGCAAAATTTAAATGATTTAGAAAGTGGAATGTATCATAATTTATTAGTTTATGGATCTAATCCATGTCGATCACAACAATTAATATCTAAATCTTTGGTACTTTGGGATACTTTACAAGTTTCATGGGAACCATTTGAATTTCATATGTTTCAACATTTTCAATGTGGTGATTTATTAAAAACTGGTGATGCTTCTATAAGTGTAACTTCATATATTTACTACACAAAATTGAATCAAATGTTGGAATATTTATTAAATGGATTTGAATTAGAAATTTATAAGCCATTTGAATTTTATTTAATCTATTGGTATGGAGATTATTTAATTTTAAATATCTTGAATCATTTAAGAGATCGCATTTTGAATATAATCCTTGGTAAAATTCAATATATCGAAGTTACATTATCCAATAAGATTAAGAAATTAAAGAATGGTACAAAGAAAAATCAATTAAAACAATTACAACAATATAATCAAGAATATGTATTACCTAATTTGTTTAAAACTTATAATTTCAATCAAGATTATTTAATTCCATCTTTTGAAAATTTACAAAGAATGATTAATTGTAATTTATCATATTTAACCGTGTTATCAAAATTAAATTTAATTGATTTTGTGAATGGTCCAATGCAAAATTTAACTTCAATGGAACATTTATACTACCTAAGAATGAAACCTTTTTCTTCAATTGGGTTACCTGAATTTCCAAATTTCAAACAATATAAAAATTTATTATCAGTTACAAATACACAATTAGATTTTAATGGTTTAATGAAATGTATTGAATTATTAGCAAAATCGAAAAATAATTTAATTACAGTTATTAAAGATTATCAAGATTTGTTAAAATACATTGAAAATGACAAACATGATAATTTCATGCATGGATCATTGATTAAAGAATGGTATGAAAATTTCATTGAATTTGGTGAAGTTTTGAAAGTAAACATTGACAGTTTATCCAAAATAATACAATTGAATAAGAATGATTTATCAATTATTCAAAAACAATATAAAATCGAGATTGAATCAGGTAGTCATAAATATTTTCCTGTTATAACTATTGTAAATATATAATAATTAATTTATCTACTGCATTATAATAATTCATACTAAAATGAAATCTTCAACATTCCAAATTGGATATGAT
This sequence comes from Insectozyma morakotiae, assembly GCA_030564645.1. Lineage (NCBI taxonomy): Eukaryota > Fungi > Ascomycota > Pichiomycetes > Serinales > Debaryomycetaceae > Insectozyma > Insectozyma morakotiae. The sequence continues at coordinate 432,112 of JAKTYD010000002.1, forward strand.
CTTGTTTTGGTCATAGAAGTCAGTTGAAATTCTTCTTTGATTTCATTGATTTAAAAATTTGAGATATCGAGTCTCTTTCAATCAGTCTTCCTTTGCTGAATGATAGACTGATTGAAAATTGAATTATTCGAGGAACTCAAAAATTACGTATCTATTTTTTATTTTTCAAATCATTTGCTCTATTCAAAATTTCCACATTATTCAGTTGAATCGTTTCAACATCTAATAATATCTTATCAGTTGCTTCCTTTATAGCTTGAATTGTACCTCTAAACTTTTGTAAATTTTCAATTTCTTGATCATAATTTGACATTTTGTTAGTTGTGTACAATTGATATTTTTTCAATTGTGTTTTTCTAACCAATCAACAAAAAAATAAATCACCTTTACATCTTTTACCATTCACTTACATAAATGTCAACTTCTATATTTCGTACCATAAAAAACATATATCACTCAGGTCTCAAAAGATCTGCATGGCAAATTCAACATCACAACGATACAAAAAGAGGTTGGTTAGTCGGTATAGATGATTGGGGTAATAAATTTTATGAAACTGATGCACCAGAAGAAATCCACCTTAGAACAAGATGGGTCGAATATGCCAATTGGAACCAAGATATGTCACAAGTAGAACCAGGTTGGCATTATTGGTTGGGGTATGGTACAAATACTCCACCAAATTCATTAATTGGTGATGAAAAAACAACAAGATCATATCCATTACCAGAATTTCATAAACCAAATTTAACAAATTCACCAGGGGCATTTGTGACTTATAATACTGCAAAGCCAAAATGTAATTCATGGACTCCAGAAGTTAAAGAAAGAGTATAGAGAAGTCAATTAATGTATATTATTTATAATTGTATTAGAAAACTTGAAATCCCTAGAGGTTTATTGACTTTTCAAAGTCGAAACTTGTAAACTTAATTTGAGGAGATTTAATTGTTGCAACAGCTTCAACTTATTATCAATGTAGATTGAATTTTTTTATTTTATCGCGCGATACATTATTTAAAATTTTCAATGAGTAGTGAATTACCTGATCTAGCTTCAGATGCAGTCTTGAAACAATCCATACCTGTCCCTGATAGCTTTGTTGAAGTACTGGGTATTGATTATTCCAAAGATAATGCGTTCAACATGAATGCAAAGGATTTAATCTCCTCCATGTCAAATATGGGATTTCAAGCATCCAATTTAAGTAAAGCTTGTGAAATCATAGATGAAATGAGATCTTGGAGAGGTAAACATGAATCTGAATTAGAAGATCATGAAAAATCAGGTGAATTTGATGAAGATGGATATCAAAAGACTACAATTTTCATGGGTTATACTTCAAATTTAATAAGTTCAGGATTAAGAGATAGTTTAAGATACTTGGTACAACATAAAATGGTTAGTGCAATTGTTGCAACTGCTGGTGGAATTGAAGAAGATTTGATTAAAGTATTAGCACCAACTTATATGGGAAAATTTTCATTACCAGGTTCACAATTAAGAGATCAAGGTATGAATAGAATTGGTAATTTATTAGTTCCAAATGATAATTATTGTAAATTTGAAGAATGGATAGTTCCAATATTAGATCAAGTTTTAAATGAACAACAAGAAGCTTTAAAAAAAGAACAATTGGATGGATTAAATTTTGAATCTGATTCAATATGGACACCTTCAAGATTGATTGATAGATTAGGTAAAGAAATTAATGATGAATCATCTGTATTATATTGGGCTCATAAAAATAAAATTCCAATATTTTGTCCTGCTTTAACCGATGGTTCAATTGGTGATATGTTATTTTTCCATACTTTTAAAGCATCACCATTACAACTAAGATTAGATATTGTAGCAGATATAAGAAAAATCAATTCAATGTCAATGAAAGCTTATAAAGCAGGTATGTTGATATTAGGTGGTGGGTTAATAAAACATCATATTTGTAATGCATGTTTGATGAGAAATGGTGCTGATTATGCTGTATATATCAATACAGGTCAAGAATTTGATGGTTCAGATGCTGGTGCAAGACCAGATGAAGCTATAAGTTGGGGTAAAATTAAAAGTGATGCTAAATCAGTTAAAGTTTATGCTGATGTAAGTTTAGTATTACCTTTGATTATTGCAGCTACATTTGCATCAGAAAAGCCAAATAAAACAATTACATAGTATAATAGAATTTTACATTGATACCAAAGTCAAATTATTCATTTGTAATATTTCTTAATGTTTTGCAACTTTATGATTGTTGCAAAATCGTACCAGTCGTGCACCTTTATACATTTTTTCTGATGAAATTTAACCAATAAAATCAAGAGTAACTTTAATTATTTAGTTGTGTATACAAATTTTATATATAGAAAAAATCATTGAAAAAAAAATAGACCATAAGATTATCAACCTTCACATTTAACGCATATCATCAATAATATCAAATATGTCATCCCTTGCATTTAGATCATTGAAAAATGGTTTAGGTTTAAAAAGTATGTTTGAGACTTGTCTATATTTAGATTCCCCGTACTAACATAATTTTTTCAGATTCAATAAGAGCATTATCAACCAGTCCAAAACAATTATCAAATTATCAACAACCAGATTACTCACAATATTTAAATAACAAATCAGGACAATCATCAAGAAACTTTACTTATTTCATGGTTGGTTCAATGGGTTTATTATCTGCTGCAGGTGCAAAATCCACAGTTCAAGCATTTTTATCATCATTAGCAGCTTCAGCTGATGTTTTAGCTATGGCTAAAGTCGAAGTTAAATTGGGTGCTATTCCGTTAGGTAAAAATGTCATTATCAAATGGCAAGGTAAACCAATTTTCATTAGACATAGAACTGGTGAAGAAATTGATGAAGCTAATGAAATTGATATTCATAAATTAAGAGACCCACAAAATGATTCAGATAGAGTTAAGAAACCAGAATGGTTAGTAATGGTTGGTATTTGTACTCATTTAGGTTGTGTCCCAATTGGTGAAGCTGGTGATTATGGTGGTTGGTTCTGTCCATGTCATGGTTCTCATTATGATATTTCAGGAAGAATTAGAAAAGGTCCAGCTCCTTTGAACTTGGAAATACCGGAATATGATTTCACTGATGATGAAACTTTATTAATTGGTTAAAAAATTAATTTATTACACTTATATATAAACACAGATATTCTTAATAAAAAATTTAAAATAGTTAAAATTGGAAATTCAATCGACTTAGCTCTTTATACTTGACATCTTGTGGACTGATCTCACGCAATCCTTATATGCGATATCTAAACTTCTCTCATCAAAATTATACCATGTTTTGTTCTTTTTGAAAAATGATCAACAATCGCAATCAACTTTCAGTTAAATTCTGGTCGAATGTGCAACTTTTAGGACATTCTTCGATTAATAAGGAAAAGGGTATTTGATACAAGCCTATTGTTTTGAAACTCTCGATAATTTGATACCTCTAACTGAAATTCCGAATTCAAACTATACTCATTTGAAAAATTTAGATAAACATACTTAATTAAACTAATTCCTGTGTCATTCATTTGTGTAATACTTCACAGATTCTAAAGCATTGATGGAATGGGTTGGCGGTTAGAAATTTTTTTATTTTTCCCTTATATTAAACTTTAAATACTTCTATTCTAGCTTTAGAAAAATCTTTAGCTGTGACTATACAATATTCAGCATTTAAGGATTTACCACTTGAAGGACCAGTAGCTTTATTATAGCCATTTTTTGGATTAATTTCACATGGTAATCCATTACAATCATTCTCATTATCACAAACAATTCTTAAACCAAATTTTGGCAATTGACCGTTAAAATCATCAATATGTTTTGGATTAACACCAATTTTTATAAATGTATTACCTTGAGTATCCATATTCATACCAGCAACATAAGGAGCCCAATTACCAATTGGTTTATCAATAGTACCCCAAACACAAGCATCTTTAGTTGAAATACCAGGTTCATTAATATAATAATGAGCTGCTGTACTAGTCCAATAATCAGGACCAGGTACTGCTAAAATTGTCTTCTTTTTAGCTTTTGCATTTGTTGGAATTAACATTGCTTCATTTCCAGGTAAAACCGTTTGACAAAATGATACATTTGAATAAAGTTTATTATCTACTGAAACTGTTTTTTTCCCATTGATACATAATGGTCTATCATTAAATGGTTTAATTACCTTGTTGTTACTTTGACATAATAATCCACCATTCATTGAACCAGGATATGAGTATGTGGTTGAAGATGAATCCCATTGATTCATTAATTGACCAGGAGGACATGCATAAGGACAATACTTCCCAACTGAACATGGCTCATCTGGACTCATTGCCCAACCATTAGAACCTACTGATACAACTGAATCGTCATTGATGAATGAACATTTCTCAATTGGATTTGAGGAAATGAAAGTGAATAAAAAAATTATAAATAGATTAAGTATCATATTGGTAACTAATTGAATTAAATTGATAATTCAATACTTTATACTAGTTTATATAGTGTTTTATAATCATCATTGACTGTACTTATTGATAATTAGTTAATTATCTATCAGTTAATTATCAATTAGTTAATACTTATCGTTATATTCCTAGATATAATATTCATTCTTTTGACATATTTTCAAGTATTATAGAAAGCTATAGCTCAAAATGGGAATTATTATTTGACAAATGGAAATTAGAAATTAAAATATTAGTTAATAGCGAAAATTATTATAAAACATATATCGAAATATGACACCTTAAATATCAAAGTACCACTTTACAACAGTGTTATTATTTCGGTAAATGCGATATCATGTATACTTCGATGGTTAGATTTTATATGTTTTGATTAAGTGGATCTTGAAAAAGAAATGAAATGCAACTCAATGCATAGACGTTTTTGGCAGTGTAACCAAGAGGGTCTAAAAAGAAATAAGTCCGATTAAAATAATTTATCAGATGTTTCTATACTCATACCAGTAATGATTTAATTCATAAATAATATACTAATTGAATACAAGATTGTAATCATTTGGTATAAATTGAGTAATTGAGTATATGCATGGAAGCGCTCGATAAAGATGCTAAGTATAACTCTGATTTAGTGTCTGAGACATAGAAATACGACACCATATTAACCGTTGATGATCTATATTAAAAAATGCTAGTGTTGATTTGGGTTTGAAACAATTAACGATATTAACTTAACCAATATTGATCAATCTTTGGCATTATTAGTTGTAATAATTGAATTCACATAGTTTTTGAATATTGAGAAATGACATTTCTTATTATCTACTCTTTTGCAATGCGATGGGTTGTTTATATCACTTTTGAGTCTAGAATGGTATTCACTATATATTCAATCAAGCTGTAGTGATAATCTAATAAAAGACTTTCTTGATTTGTAAGTCAAATTGATCAAAAAGTTATCTACGTTCGGCTATTGAATTTTCAATCTTCAGTCTTCTTTATCTTCTGAAGAAGATCTAATTCTCGAAATTAATACCAAGTCAGGAGTAATATTTTGAGTTCTTTCTGAAAGACATCAAGGAATTCCTTGAAGGCGAATGTTCAGGAATTCAAATTCTCCCATAGTGTGAAAGCATGGAATTTTGATTTCTAAGCTTTGATTACAAATAACAGATGATGTAAGAAATGAGTGATTAAAAAAACAGTCAGATCAAAGATAAGATAAACGAAAGTCAAACCCCAATTTTTTGTATTTTCTACATTTGATTTGTAATTAACATATGATAGCAAGTATGATTCATAAAATTCAAAAAATGTCTCACAACAAAATCTCTCAGTACCAAAAGAATTATATCATTTGCAATGCTTAGCTTGAGCAATTGTGGAATTAAGCAAAGAGAAATTTTAATCCAATGAAGATGATGATTCGACTAGAAAGAAATGGTGTGGATTTTATATAAAAAATAACAAATCGAAGCATCTAAGATCATCAAACCAAGAAAATCATTGTGGATATATAAAAATGTAACAAGTGGTTGTTGTAGTATAATTTGATAAAGTATTTTCATACTTTACCGATTAGGAATATTCGAGAGATTCTATTTTAATCTAACCAGTAAACTAAAAACTGCAAAATAAAGCGCAAATAAAAAAAACGTGTGGATAAATGTTTTGCAACTAACTTAGGACATTAATCAGCGAGAGAATTTGTATGCGCATAGATTTTATAGTGTTACATCGTATTTATCAATACTAAAGTGAAAATTTTTCAATTGTTTAATTGATTTTGTACTACTGCTTTCCTTTCTATGACTGGCTGTATTGTGTTTTTGTTTATTGTTGAGTCAAAGTCAAAGGATAAATGAGCTATTTAAATTAATTGACTCACTTATTACTCTTGAGAGATAACAATAATACTATTGAGTGATTATTTTTGAGAATGTAAATGATAAGTAAATTGTAAAGATAACCATAAATTGGTTGAAAAGTAAACAAATAAACAACAGTAGATACGAAGGTTGTATTGACAAAACTCTATTAAAAAAATACCTGATCTCGAAGAAATCGACTCCCCTCCTCTCAATACATCGTAGCTTTACAACCAGATTCGACTCTATTACAAGAAGTTAAAAATAAACACGCAACAGTCAAATTATATCCACATATTTTCAGAGAAAGAGGCCACCACCACCACCACAATAAAAAACACAAAAAAAAAAGAAAAATATATTTCTCAGCTCACGTGCCCTACTCCATATTGGGAATTTTATTACTCACTCACTTACTCACCACACAAATAAAAAAAAAAAAAAAAGTGTGTCATAATAGTGGTGGTTTGTATACTCCATACTATTTTTATTATTATAGTAGTTAACCATTAATTATATAAATATAACTTTTTATCTCTTTATTGATTTTTTCATTTTTAATTTATTACTTTATTACAACAACAACAACAACATTAACAAAGATGTTTACTTCAAATCAATTTGATTTAACTTACACTGCAATTCCAAATGAATCATCTAATTCATCTTCAACTGATTTCTATGATGAAGATATTTTTGAAATAAATTTAGATGATAATATAGACACTGAAATTTCAAACAATGATAATTATAATTACAACTATACTGATTCAAGATCATCATCAATAACTACTATTGACAATCAAAATGATTTCTACTCAAAATCAATAAATAATTTAGCATCTCCTATATCTTCACCTTTAATAATACCAAACACAAATTACCAATACATATATAACAATATAGAACAACAAGAAGCTGGTAATCAATTATTATACGAATGTTTTATCTGCAAGCAAAAAATGAACAATGAACATGATGATCATAATTGTGTTTCTAATTTAACTATTCAAGATAATACTAAATCTTCAGCTATTGATATAACAAAAAATGATTTAATTATACAAAATAATAATGAATTAATACAATCAAATTACAGAAAATGGTTTACTACTGCATTTCCATAAGAGTTTGAGTTTACTATTGATTGATTTTTATTACTATTTTGGTGGTTAGGTTTTTTGTTCTTGAGGGTTAATATTTATTGGGTGGTTACTTCTGCAGGTCTTTAGTATTTAGTATATAGTATAATTATTTGTTATTTGACTGTTTTTAATACATAATACAAACAAATTTACAATTCAATTAACTCTTTCTTTATCCATCTTTGTAAATGCATAACTCCGTCTCCGGATTTTTCAATTAATTTTTCAATTACTCAGAAAAAGAAAAAAAAAAAAGTTTCGCTTGCGTTTAGCTGAGATAAAAATTTTGGGGTTGAGTTCTTAACCGCTGATTAGTTATAAATTTATTGGGTTATTCACACATTAAAAATATCCAATTGTAGAGAGAAACCTATAAACCCATTAGTCAATACCGAAGTTAAACTTAAATTAGCTTTAAATTCTTATCTATAAATCATCATCCGTAAAAATCTTCCCCTATATTTTATTAATTAATATTATTTTTGAATTCCCCACTATTAATTATATTAAAGATAAGTTAATTAAATAATTTCTTTGATCATTTTTTCACACGGGCAACCGGTCCCAATTTATTTTTATGCTGGCCTCCACTTTTTTCTTTTCGCTCACACCACCACCCCTCTCTCTCGTAAATTTTATTTCGTGTCGTGTCGTAAACTCGACTATCATAAAATAAATAAATAATATATTAATGTACTCTATAAATTAACATAACGTTGTATAACATCTATACCACCAGGGCTTTGATTTCAATTCATACTGTTTCTCGGCAATTTCTTGTTTTACCAACTCTAAATCATATTGTCTTCTACCAGTATCAACATCAATTTCATCAACTGTTAACCATAATTTAGTTAAAGGTACTTTATTCACTTTATAATCATAAACTTTAAAACCAAGATAAAAAACTAAGGTCACTGGAAAACTTAAATAAATTTTAAAAAATGTATCAGCACTTGCATGTCCTAAACCTGGTGGAAATAAAGCTGACCAAAATTGTAATACCAACACTACAATTATTGATACTATACTGTAATATGAACACCAAGTTGGAGAAACGTAAAGTAATTCATCTTTTGGTATTCTTGCTTTATGTTTTAATGTCTTTGTAAATCTTATTTGACAAACATTTATAATTAAGAATGTAAATAATGCACTTAACCCACTTAAACTTAATAACCAATTAAAGATCTCTATTGTAGTTGAAGTTCCTGGTATACAAATTAAATAAGCTAACAATCCAAATAAAAATTGTATGACTAAACAAGCCATAGGTCTACCTTTTTTATCAATATATGACAAAATTTTTGGTCCTTGACCTAATGCACCAATTGCACAAAGTACCCTTGTTGAGGCATAAACTGATGAATTTCCAACTGAAAAAACAACAATTATAATAACAGCATTGAAAACAGAATCTAATCCTTTAATTTTGGCATTTTTAATGGCAATTACAAATGGTGATGTATTGATATTACTACCAAACCCATTTTCATCTTTAACTAATATATCTGTTTTATATGAAACCAATAATCCAATCATTACTATTGATAATATATAAAATATCATTATACGATAAAAGATTTGTTTTCTTGATTTTTCAATTGAAATCTTTGGAGTTGCTGATTCAACAGATGCTAATGCAAACAATTCAATACCTGCAAATGCAAACAGTACATTTGAACTGATATAAAAGATTTGTTTGAATGGTTCCACTTCATTAAATAATCCTCCTTGAGGTTTGTGCCAATTTGAACCACCAATATATGGTTGATTTGGTACACCACCACATACAATTATAATAGCAAGAATATTAAATCCAATCACTGATATAATCTTTATAAAACTTAAAACCCATTCAATATCACCATAATTCTTGACTCCAAATAAATTTAATACAACAATCAAAACATAAAATATTGTCACAAATATAGCTGGATGTAGATCTGGTCTCCAATATTGTATACACATAGAAGCAGCAATTAATTGTAATGGCATTGTGACTAACCATTGTATAGCATAATTCCAAGCAATAGCAAATCCTACAGCTCTATCAATAATTAACGTTGGAAATGTCACAAAAGCTCCACTGACGGGAAATGTAGTAGCTAATTCAGATAAACTAGACATTGTTGAAAACACAATTGATGCAATAAATAAATAAATTATGATTAATCCTAAAGGACCAGCGTGTGATAAAGAAGAGCCAGATGTAATGAAAAGACCCAGTCCAATACTAGCTGCAAGACTCAACATTGTCAAATGTCTAGTTTTGAGTCGTTTTGATAATGGAGACATTGCTGTGATTAATGCATCTCTTTCTAGTTTTGTAAATTGACTATAATCAAATTTAGGATGTGCTGGATGTAGATTTGATTCGAAATTTAAATTTGATTCAAGATTATGAATTTCATGACTTTGTTGTGGTGAATTGGATGATATATGATAAAATGAAGGTAATGTTGAATAATCAAATGGTTTAAATGAATCTATGAAATCTCGTAGTATTATCTTGGGATTATATGAGATTGGTTCTTTTTCTTGTGTTTCTTCACTTGAATATGTAGATATCGAAGAAATAGTTGAATGATTTATACTAGTTAAATCATTATTATTATTCTCTAGTATCATGTTTTTTGAATAATCCATGTTTAAGTATTAATTAGTAAAATGTAAAAAAGATGTATAAATTGGTTACATTTGATATCTTATAAGAATCTCTTTCATCAAATCATGTTTTTTTTTTCGTTATCAGAAATTTATTAAGGGCGGCTAAATTTAATTGAATTACTTAATTAGTATTGTTAGTCAGATATACACCCGGTTAATCAACAAAAGCTCAAGATTTACACACTGAATTGGACTAAAACTGTGGAATACCGCCCCTATGTGACTACATTGTCTCTCACTACTCTTGAAATGCTAAGTCTGAACTTTGAAATGGTATTTTACTTGATCAAATTCTTTTAAATGCCAAGCCACATGATTAATAAGAATAGAACACCGATTCTTGACATTGAATCTGCAACATCATCAAGAAATTTTTTTTTCTTTCGCAGTTAGTCATCAACGTTTTTTAATACCGATTTTTGAGCCATGCACGAATTTGCATTGATAAATAGAATCAAAGCTAATTGTAATGAGAAATACTTGAATACTTTTTACTCAAACATATCTTTATTTGCTAGTTGAATAAATTAGAGTTTCAAATTTTGTTTTTGTTTATTTTGCTGTGATATTATGCTTAACATTTGGCTGCAAAATGAATCGAAAAACTCTCTGTTGATGCGAGATTTGCGTTCAAACAATTTTTAATAAATATCTCTGAAAAATTATTAAGCTAAAGGCTGAAACATATGAATCAATTCTTTGCATCAGTTTTTGAAATGTTAAGTTTGTTTGATTAAATTTATTGTAAAACATGTCCAGAAAATTGAATCTTATGTGTAATTTTATTCCTTGACCATACGCAATTTACCTAAAGCCGGTTTGGAACTGAATATTATCTCCCTTATGTTTTAAAATCAATTTTTGACAAGTTTAAGGAATAAAATATTAATCACACTCCTATTCGAATTTGATAATAAAATCATCATCTTATGTTAGCTCTAAGAAAAAGAATCAAAAGATAGGTCGAACACTCAATTAATTACGTATTGAAATTTAAAAGGATATAGAAATAAAAGAGAGATAAGATGTGAGATCACAACGATTTTTGAAAATTTTGTGGGGTCAAAATTGAAATTCAATGACGTTTTGTTTAAATTGAAATTGAAGGTTAGGATTCAAAATGATTATCATGACTTCATAAGGTAAAGTTTAACAGAAAATCATTAAGATTTACAAGATCAAGAAAAGCATAGGAATGCAATTTAACTGTTTCAGATTCAAATAGGTTACCTATTATGGATATGACAATTAAAGTAAAATTACTTCTCGTAAATGACTATTATTGTTCATAGGTTTAAAAACATTTCAATTTATGCATGTTTGAAAACAGCATTTTGTTTGTTCATTGTGGCTGCCAAAATGGGTAAATTATTTTGCAACCAAAAAAAAAATCATTTATATTTTTACATTTAGCATTAAAAGATCGTCTCTATTTTTGCATTTCAAACTGATTATATACTTTGGCCTATAAAGTATTTAATATCTTTAGCTCTAAAAATTTTATATAAATACAACTAAATTATTTCAATAAATATTTTTATTTTTATTAACAAAGACAAATTCAAATGGCTGCTCAACAAACAAACAACACTGCTTCAAAAACTAATGCTGACAAAGATAATGTTATCAAAAATGTCAAGAATGGATGGGTTGGCTCAAACTGTACTATCATGTAGGTAAATTGGTTTTGAATAAAGGTTTTTATTGGATTGATTGATAAGATTTTGAAACTTTTGCTTAAATACAATTTTATAGTGGTATGTTTAAATACATATGATTGATACTTAATTTTTGATACTTCTGAAGTCAAATTAGAATAATTTATTCCTTAGATTTGAATTTTCGCTTCTCAACTACTCTTGTAGCCTATGATAGACCAAAATACAAAAAGTCATTTTTTTCAAATAAACCGATATGCAATTCAACCAATTCTATGAACAACAACCGTATTGTATAGAGTCAATTTAGTTTCAGAATGTAAAATGTTATACGTTTACAAAGTGTATCAATTCTATAAAGCATATCTAAAATTTGGATTTTCTTTATCTGTTAAATCTGCAAATTCAAAGTTTTCAATATGGCTCATGTCCACCAAACCTTTTCTATCTCTTTGTTTATTTTCGATTAGATATGATAAATAAATTAAAATCAAAATTACCAAGTTAATTGATCCACAAATAACTATAGCAACTTTTCCACCACTATAACCTGGAGCTTGAGCAGCTATAAAAGTTTGAGGACCTACTAAATTACCGGTACAATATCCAATCAAAAAGATAGCATTCATTGTGATTTTTTTTGTATGTCCACTGATATTAGAAGCAACAAGGGATATCATACAAATAAAAGAAACAGGTCCGATAGCATATATATAATATCCAGCTAACCTTCCTTCTTTTTGCTTAGCAAACGCTAATAAACATTCTCCCAAAAGTGTCAAAACTGATGCAAAGATTGACATCAAAAATCTTGATCCAATGAACTTCGATAAGTATGCCAATAATATACATCCAAATAGTTCAATTGCACCCATGGGCATTCCCATTAATAAAGAATCAGATGTTGAATAACCAAAATCCTCGTTTAATAAAATTGTTCCAAATGAAGTCATTGCCCCGTTTGGTATATTTCCACTAAGTGCAAAAAGAAAGAGTAACCATGTTCTATGATCTTTTAATGCTTCAACAAATTGATACTTTTTGAAATGCTTATTACCAAATCCTTGTTGATTAGATCTAATTCTTTCAACAACCAATTGTTTCTCTTCTTCTTTAAGAAACCATGCTTTTGTAGGTTGATCAGGGATGTGAATCAATATTATGATTCCCAAAAAAATTGTCAAACAACCAGTGACAATGAAAACCAATTTCCAAGCAGGAAGGGAATAACTTTTTGCATGTTTTAATAAACCAAAACTAATTGCAGCACCTAATATCTGACCTAAACCATTCAGAGCAAACCAAGCTGCGCTTCGAAGAAATTGTTCTTCTTTTTTATACCATTGCGATGTAATTATCGTGAATGCAGGTGTGACACTAGATTCCAAAACACCAAGTATTGTTCTTAATGCAATAAAACCGGCATATTGTGGAACCGAACATAATGCAAGTATCATTCCCCAGAGGATAATGAATACACCAACAGTTTTAGCAACTGGAAATCTTTGCAACAACCAACTAGCTGGAAATTCTAATATCAAATAACCAAGATAAAATGAAGTGGTTGTCCATGAATACATATCGCCTTGCATATGCAATTCTGTTCTTAGTCCTAATATAGCACTATAACTCGTAGTAGTTTTATCCATAAATTGAAAACAATATAATAACATCATTATTGGAAGCATGTATAAATCAATTTTACGTAATATTCTTTTGTTAGTTTCTTCATCCAATTCAACTACATCATCTTTATGAGCCAAAGCAAATTCCATGGCTTGATCGACGTCATTTGTTATTTTGACTTCTTTACCAAAAGGTGTTAAGATTGTAGTTAAAATATGAATATTCTTATCTTCCAATTCCTCTTCTGTGAATGATAATACTGGTAGTATGTTGGAATTCGTTTTTTCAAGATCCTTTTCAGACATTATGGTATGATTATTGAAAGCTGAAGCATTTTAGTTGAATTTATAATCTTTTTTAAATTATTCAGTCGTTAATATTCAAATGAACCACAATAAAAAATGTTTTGAGCCTTTGATCAAATGACGCGCCATGGTATGTGGTTATTCCGGTCTGATAAATTAATTTACTAAAAAATAATAGATACTGATAACGGAATTCTTTCAAGCTGGGAACTAATAAAGTTTATTTTAAACCTCTACCAATTCTGACTTGGCATTTGATTAGAAAATTATGAAAGTGAACAAATTGAGTTCAATTTCTTTATCAAAGTTGTAATTGATATTATTGATCATGTCTGAAACATTTTAAGTAAATTGAATTTCATACTTTTTTTTGAAACAAGAGAAGAAAGAATTAAACTTCAAGGAAATATAATTCGATAAGTTTACCGATTTTATTCTTTGAATCTCAACGAAATCTTCGAACATTTAAGATTCGTTCACAAATAACAACCTCATGAAGTTATTTTTTACAATACAAATTTAGTTAGTGGTAACTTTGATATCCAAAATTCACTCAAAATATTAATTCAAAAATACGAGATCATTGGAACTGATAAAAATTTTCGGTATAAGATCTAATTCACATCTCATATGCTAATATTGAATGATCTGTTCGTCAATACAATAATGTCAATACCGTGAACATGTCAACCAAAAAAGTAGAGATTTTCAGTATCGAACTCAAATTATCCTTCATTTCGAATAATCAGTCTATTATATATACATTTAATCTATAAAGCATATCTAAAATTTGGATTTTCTTTATCTGTTAAATCCGCAAATTCAAAGTTTTCAATATGACTCATGTCCACCAACCCTTTTGCATCTCTTTGTTTATTTTCAATTAAATATGATAAGTAGATCATAATCAATATTATCAATGAAGCTACTGCACAAACAACCATTGAAATCTTACCACCAATATAACCTGGTGCTTGAGCAGCTATAAAAGTTTGTGCACCACAAAGATTACCTGTACAATATCCAATCAACATAACTGCATTCACAGTGATTTTTTTAGTATGACCTGCTGTGTTTGATGCAATTAAACTGATGATACATATAAAAGCAACAGTACCTATGGAATATATATAAAACCCAGCCAATCTGGCTTCCTTTTGTTTTGCAAATGCCAATAAACAGTCTCCCATAACAGTCAATACAGTAGCAATTATAGCCATTAACAATCTTGATCCCATAAATTTCGATAAGTATGCCAATAAAATACACCCAACAAGTTCTACTGCACCCAGGGGCATATTCATTAATAGAGATTCAGATGCTGAATAACCAAAATCTTCATTTAATAAAATTGATCCAAATGAAGTGATTGCACCATTAGGAATGTTATTACTAACAGCAAAAAAGAAGAATAACCATGTTCTATAATCACATAATGCTTCAATAAGTTGGTATTTTTTAAAATGAGTATTACCGAACCCTTGTTGATTAGATCTGATTCTTTCGACAACTAAAACTTTTTCATCTTCATTAAGGAACCAAGCTTTTGTTGGTCGATCAGGTATATGAAGGATAATTAAAAATCCCAAGAAAATAGTTAAACATCCAATGACAATAAAGACTAATTTCCAAGCTGGTATAGAATAACTTTCTGCATGTTTCAATAAACCATAACTAATTGCAGCACCTAGTATTTGACCTGCACCATTCAGAGCAAACCAAGCTGAGCTTCGAAGAAATTGTTCTTCTTTTTTATACCATTGTGATGTTATAATTGTGAATGCAGGTGTAACACTAGATTCTAAAATTCCTAGTATTGTTCTTAATGTAATAAATCCAGCATATTGTGGTACTGAACATAATGCAAGTATCATTCCCCAAAGGATAATAAATACACCAACGGTTTTAGCAACAGGGAATCTTTGTAATAAACAACTTATTGGATATTCAAAAAATAAATAACCAAGATAGAATGAAGTAGATGTCCATGAATACATATCACCTTGCATATGCAACTCTGTTCTTAACCCTAATATAGCACTATAACTTGTAGTTAACTTATCCATAAATTGAAAACAATATAACAACATCATTACTGGAAGCATATATAAATCAATCTTACGTAATATCTTTTTATTAGTTTCTTCATCTAATTCAACCACATCACCTTTATGAGCTAAAGCAAATTTCATAGCTTGATCGACATCATTCGTAATTTTAACTTCCTTACCAGAAGGAGATATAATAGTTGTTAAAACATGGATGTTCTTGTCATTTAATTCTTGTTCGGTGAATGATAATACTGGATGTATATCGGAACTTGTTTTTTCAAGATCTTTTTCAGAAGTCATGGTGTGAATACTGAAAATGAAAGCATTTTGATTGTATTTATACCTTAAATAAAATTTTTCAATTGTCGATGTTCAAAATAGACCATAATTAGAATGTTTTGAGCGTTTGTTTAAAATATGCGTCGTGGTTAATGGTTATCATAATTTGATTAATTAATTTACACAAAAAAACAATAGATTTTGATAACGGAATCCTTTCAATCAGGAAATTGATAAGGTGTCGCTTGATTTATCTTACTTATCTACCAATTATGATTTCACAGATAAAGATTCATGTAAGTTACCCAATGTTTACTCTTGCTTAGATTGTCAAACTTACTTCATCTTAGCCAAGATTATCTTAATTTGTAAAATTTTGCGCTCTAAAGATTCGCTAATAAAGTTTTCAAAATTGAATGCCGATTTAAATATGATCTACGACTTCCACGTAAAATTAATTTTTATTAATTAACAATAAAATTGTAAGCTACTTGTTTTGACAAACGAGGATGAAGATCGTAAAAATGACTTCCATTAGATATTTGATATATACTATGTTTCGTTTTCATTTTTACATCGCCTGATATTCAAGCTTCATTTAAGTGAGCTATCTCATAGCTTTCCTATTCTAATGAACTTTAAATAATGAACTTGGCTGTTTTGCTTGTAGTTGTCATTTCACTTACTTATCAATAGACTAAATTACCTTTCACAGATAGATCAAAGGGAAATTTGCCATAAACTTGTCTAGATATAGAAATCAATTTGTTAGCTACAGTGTGTTTTAAAGTCATTTTCTAGTAAATAAATAATTCTATTAAATCTATAATTGTATAAAGTCTATATCTTTGATTTCTTCTCTTCACTCATTGCAATATCATAAATTGTTCTATTCACATCAAACGGATTATCTATATATAAATTATGGCCACCTTCTAAAATTTCATAATATTTAAATTTCTTTCCCTTATCTATTCTCTCATTCAATAATTTAATCAACTTTGAACCAGCCTCTGAGTTCATAAAATCATATTGTCCATACAATATATGACAATTAAATTTAAAATTTTCTGGGTGATTCTCTAATGTATTTATAAATTTATCATATAAAGGCCACTTACTAACTGTAGCAGGTGTTAATAAATACTTTATATAAATATCACTATTTGTACCTGTACTTATAGAATTATATAAGTATTCAATAATTAATTCAACTTCTTTGTTACTTCCATATACTAAATCGTTTGAATTTTTGAATATTAACTCTGGACCTCCATGTTTATCTATTAATTTATTAATTTTTAACAATTTTTTCATCCAAAGATTGAAATACATCCGTGTACCCCAATGGCCCAAAAATGGTAAAACTCTAGGCAAAAACGGGATTTTATAATACCATTTTAAGATTTGATTCTTAGATAATAATGGATAACGTGATAAAAAGTTATAATCTGTAGGATCTAAACTTGGTTTCTGAACTCCAGTTGTAACTTGATTATTTGTGATTGCCAATGCATGACGTTCCATCCCCACTGGTGAAAGTAAGATTAAATTATGTACGTGATTAGGATTTTTTAAAGCATATGAAGCTGACCAGTATGCACCAAAGGAATGACCAACGAGAAAATCAATCTTTTCTATATTCGAATTTCTTCTCCAATTATCAATACCTTGACAGTAAAAAGTTTCCAAGTCTTTTAATATAGGTGTAAAATACTCTTGATACTGTTCGAACTCCTTTGGATCTAATTCGAATCCTTCAATTAACTTGTAATACTTTTTATATAACTTAGCTTTATCTGTTGGTGTTTCATCGATCAATTTCAAATCCACAGCTGTTTTGATCCTCCAATGAGAAATACTCTTATTGTCAACCTTTGGATTTGAAGATAAACCAAATGTAAGATTATCCAAGAAATGAACATGAAAGTTTTGATTTGTTGATTTAAAGTGGTTTATCAATTGGAAATTTCTGGCAAAACAACCAAGAGATGCTCCATAACCATGAATGAAAACTATATGTTTAGTTGGTGCTTCTTTTTTATTGATAATTTTAAACCCAACTTCATTTATATAATTTCCTTGATTATCCAACTTGACTTTTTTGTTTTCTTTGATGACTTTTTCATTCTCTGGAGAGTTTGAGGGTACCATTAATTCGATCAATTCATCTTGTAATTCTTGTAATCTATTTTTCTGTAAAGATTTCCACCAGATTCCAAAAACCTTTTGGAATGGTAATTGTTTACCAATTGATTTATTCAACTTATAATCATTTGGTAATATATATTTGTGAGTGTTTTTGTGTGAGAATAGTCTGCAAAACAACAATTGTTTTTGATATAGTCGATGCATTGAATAAAGATGAATTCTATTTTAAGGCGCGGCTTTTCTAAATGTATGGAATAATTGGATAGACCAAATTTAAAATTTGCAACTTATTAGAAATAAAACCTATTAAATCATGCTGAATACTTTACATTTTTATATAACTTAACTCTTCAATTTATTCAATTTCATATTATTAAACCTTTCAAAATCGTTATGAACACCCACTTCATCTCCATTCAAGGATTCAATTTCATTACCTGCTAATTCATCTTCAAAAGTTTCTACATTTGCCCATTCTTCGTACCAACCTTTTTCAAATGGTTTGATATTTGGAATACCAATTGGAATAGGCCAAAAATAATTTAAAATTGTGTAAATAATCCAAGACGTGATAAATCCCGTAAAGAAATTCAATTTATATAATTTCATAGCTCCCATTGGTACTTGATGAGTTTCTGTAGCACCAACAAACCCAACAATATTTGGCATAATACCTGCAATATACGCCACATAAGCTCTCCAATTACAACCAATCTTATTAAATTTATAAATTGATAATCTTTGATCATTCTCTGGTGCATGTAATGAATATAAATGAGTCAATTTGATATACCCTCTTCTAATGTAATAATAATCACAAGCCACAACACCAGCAATTGCACTTAAGAACACTGCATATGCAGATAAATAAGTTGTGAATCTTGAACTTGAAGATATCAATTTCCATGGACATATGCAAAGAGCCAATATACCACAAATATAACTACCTCTTCTAATGTTTAAAAATCTTGGTAACAATGCTGTACAATCCGTACCAAATGATAATGAGTTTGCGGAGATATTCGTACCCAATTGAGCTAATGCAAATGCTGCACTAATGAAAAACACACCAGCTCGATTACCTGGAGTATAATCATCTAAGAATTTAAACAATACATCCAATGGTGACCACATTGGTTCTCCATACATTGACTCTGAAGCTGAAGTGACTAATATACCAATTAATGAAGTCAATGAAAAACAAATTGGAATTGATAATGTATAAACTAAATATTTCATTCCAAATGATGGTTGAGTTGCAAAACGAGAAAAATCAGGTGCATTGACTATCAAAGTTGCAAAATTCGCTAATGAATTCATTGTAGATTCAACAAAAGCCCAACCTAGTTCGGATCCACTTACTTTTGCCTTTTGATGTACAACTGGTCCAATTCCACCAGCTTTAACGATTGTCCAAACTAAAAAAGCAATACCTGCAATAGGTGCAATATAAGCTTTAACTGTAAACAAATGTCTAATTTTATGTGGTGGGAACCATAAAAATGGTAATTGAAACAACCAAAATAAAAAAATTCCTAGAAATTGAAATGTAGTCAAATCGGGATCTTTAATTGTGTTTGAAATATTTGTAGGAACGTTTTTACCAAAAACCGACCAGATCATTAATTGAAATGTAGGTCCTGCAACTGCTGTTTGAACAGCATACCAGATTAATGACATCACTATACGATTTATCACCGGCCATAATGAACCATAGATACCAAACGATACTCTAGCAGAAACAGGAAAGGAAATATGATACATTATACCAACTCTTGAACCAATACTAACAAAAATCCCACATAATGCATATCCTAACCAAACACTGATCCAGGTTTGCCACCAATTCATCCCACCAGCTTGAATACCAGTAGCAGCGATTTGCCAAGTATTAATATTAAATGAATCAGCAATCCATAAAAATACATAGTTATACCAACTCCATTGTCTTCTAGCTTCTTCAACGGGTCTTAGATCATGATTATATAAAAATAATTGTGCGGCTGTTAAGTTACCTTTTGGTTGAATTTCAAGTTTTTTAATTAATCGTTGCCAAAAAGTTTTATTTTCATCATCGGTTAATTTCGATATTTCACTTACATTCTCTTGATCAATTTCAACTTCTTTAATCTTACTCATTGAATTGTCATCCGTTGCTGAAAATTTTCAAAGATAAGAAAATTAATTAACATTTTTTGCAGTAATCTGGAGACGCACAATCGCCGTATACTGGAATAGGTAATGCGGTTAACACTAATAATATATTAAATAAACACAATTTAAGAAATGAATAATCTATGATTTTATACTTTTTAATTGATTTGTATCAACTTCGTACCTTTCGTATCCATCATGAACTTCATGACCAACTAATTCTTCATCGAAAAATTCAACATCAGCCCATTCTTCATACCAACCTTTTTGAAATGGTCCAACATCTGGTTTACCAGTTTCAACTGGGAAAAAATAATTCAATACTGAATAGACTAAAAATGCTGAGCAAAAACCCATAAAGAAGTTTAATCTATAAACTTCAGTAGCTCCAATTGGCACTTTATGAGTTTCAGTTGCACCAACAAACCCAACGATATTTGGTAGTATACCACAAAGATAAGCAGTATAAGCTCTCCAATTTAAACCAATTTTATTATATTTATAAATTGAATCTTCCACTTTGTTTTCTGGTGCATGTAATGAATATAAATGAGTAAGTTTGATATAACCTCTTCTTAAATAATAATAATCACAAGCAACAACACCAGCAATTGATGAAAGGAAGACTGAATATGCTGATAAATATGTAGTAAATTTGGATGAAGTTGAAATTAATTTCCATGGACAAATACAGATAGCCAATATACCACAAATATAAGCACCTCTTCTAATATTTAAAAACCTTGGTAATAATGCAGTACAATCAGTACCAAATGATAATGAATTTGCTGATAAATTAGTACCTAATTGTGCTAATGCAAATGCTGCACTAATAAAGAAAACACCAGCACGATTACCTGGAGTATAATCATCTAAAAATTTGAATAAAACATCCAATGGTGACCACATAGCTTCACCATACATATGTTCAGAAGCTGAAGTGACTAAAATACCAATTAATGAAGTCAAGGAAAAACAAATTGGAATTGATAATGTGTAAACAAGATATTTCATTCCAAAACTTGGTTGTGATGCAAAACGGGAAAAATCAGGTGCATTTGTGATTAAAGTTGCAAAATTTGCTAATGAGTTCATTGTAGATTCAATAAATGCCCATGCTAATGCACTTCCAGTAACTTTTGCTTTTTGATGTACAACTGGTCCTATTCCACCAGCTTTAACGATTGTCCAAACCAAGAATGCAATACCTGCAACCGGAACAACGTATGCTTTAACAGTAAATAAATGTCTAATTTTATGTGGTGGGAACCATAAGAATGGTAATTGAAATAACCAAAATAATATTATACCTAAAAATTGAAATGTTGTTAAATCTGGATCTGAAATTGTATCTGAAATATTTTCTGGTACATTTTTACCAAAGATTGACCAAATCATTAATTGGAAAGTTGGACCAGCAACTGCAGTTTGAACTGAATACCAGATTAATGACATGACGATACGATTTATAACAGGCCATAATGAACCATAAATACCAAATGATGATCTTGCTGCAACAGGAAATGAAATATGATACATTATACCAACTCTTGATGCCATACTGACAAATATACCACATAATGCATAACCTAACCAAACACTGATCCAAGTTTGCCACCAATTCATTCCACCTGCCTGTATACCAGTTGCAGCAATTTGCCAAGTATTAATATTAAAAGAATCTGCAACCCAAAAGAAAATATAGTTATACCATCTCCATTGTCTTCTAGCTTCTTCAACCGGTCTTAAATCATGATTGTAAAGGAACATTTGAGCAGTTGACAATTCCCCTTTTGGTTGAACTTCTAGGGTCTTAATCAATTTTTGCCAAAATGTTTTTGCTTCAACAACTTCAATTTCAGAAGAAGTTTTACTTATTTCATCAACTTCAACATTAGATTTAACACTAGTCCCTACTTGATCTGAATTACCCATCTTGAAATATTTGATTAGAATAAGTAAAGATCAATGGCATTATATATAAATGAAAAATTTTAATGATTCATTTGCTACAACTTTAATCGTAATGCATATAAATCAAAAATTAATTTTTGATAATAAAATTATTTAAGCTTTTTCGCTTTACATTAAAAAACTGTTTCATACTAATTTTTTTTTGTTTCTTTTTCATGTTCAAGTGCCTTAAATGTATTCAGGGTTCTTGATGTAATATGGATGAGTCTATTAAGTTGGTGTATGTTTGTATATGTTTCTTTGCTTGATATGATATCACATTTAGATCATTTACTCCCTGTTTCTATAATAAGCTGATTTATCAGCCAAGATTATACCAGTTTTTGAAGGTTTTTAATGTTTTGTAGATTGAATATAATATTTTGTGCAACGCTAAGGCCTTATCAAAGTCGATTAAGCGCCTTATGGAGACTACCGAATTTTGTTCTATTCTTATCAGAAATCGAATTATATGCAGTACCAATACTTTACTATCAGGACAAATAATTATCAACATTTATCTCATCTAAATCGTAAATTATCAATAAAGGTTAAGATTATGCTGAAGAAGTTTAATTAAGCGCAGTTAATGATGAGTTATTTCTTTTGTAACTAATTGATGTCATGTTGGTAATTGCAATTGTATTATCTTGTCATTCAGAATTGCTGATGACTCCGATAAATGAACTTAATTTGATAAGTAATTCCTCTTGACTATCATTAATCAAAATCTTAAACTTATTGAATGACTTGAATTCATCTGCTCTTATTTCATTATGTCAAATTTTAGTGACAGTCTTGCATATAAACTTTTCATACAAAATATTTCTGATATATGCTATCAGTTGGGTATCAATCCGGAACATCTGTGAATAATATAAGAAACAATGGATACAATTATAATACGACGACCAAATATGACTCTCAAACAAACTCGATCAATAATAAACACAATTTTAGTAACCCTAATGATTTCATAACATATGTCATACCTGATTTCAATGCTGTTAAATATTTTCAAAAAAAATTCATCCAATCCAATGAGTTTCACCTAATTGAAGAATCAGAGGCTACAGGGTTTGAAATTTATCTAGTTGAACAATGGATGTATAATCGAAACATCAGTGCTGTTATATCAGCATATACTGGTAATGAAAATTCTAAAATATCAGTCTTAAAATTTACAATTATTAAAAAACCATCAAAATATTATCCAATACGATTCCAAGAATATCTTAATGAGATCATTCAAAATCATTCAAAAATTAAAAAAATGGAAATATCAAGACCTCCATCAATGACAACAAGTAGAACAAATAGTAATAGTGAAACAATCACTTTGTCGAAATTATCAAAAAGAGAAACTAATGATTCAAATGAAGTTTGTTTTGTAACAAATCTAACATCCCTACCGTCAAATTTAAATTTAATACCAATACCAGGTGGTGATATAAGAGCAGTTGAAAAATATTTTATAATCAACTCCAATTTGAAAAGACTACAATGTACAGGTAGATCAATATCATTAATATCTGATAAAATTTCAGATGCTTCAGAAGATAAGTTTCGTCAGATGTATCGAATATATAATACAAAAATACCTGTCAAATTCGCAATTCGAGAATTAATAAATATAATTCAAACTTCATTGTTTTATTTTGATTTATTAGATGCTAAATATTGTAATGGATTATTATGTGCTAAAACAGAAGAAGCTATTATAAATTGGTGGAATTTGATAGGACTACCTCATTTCAATATGAAGCCAAATTTGAAAAATGGTGTATTACCTTCAATCACTGTGGCTGCTATAGTAAGTTTGATTTTGTCTGTTAGACTAAGAATTATAATTGTTGGTGGAGCTGATGTACCCAAAGATCCATTTGATTTTGAAAATTTTATGATTGCAATTGGACAATTTCAAAAACAATTAAAATTTGATAAAACTAGAAAATTAGATATGGAAACTTTGAATAGATTATTTACAATGACAAATGCAAGATTATTACCTGAAAAAAATTCAAATTATTTTTATTCATCTCCTTATAATGATGTTGAACAGGATATGGAAATATTTGGATCTCCACCAACATCAAAGGAGAGTAATTCTTCAAAAAGAAGTTATGGGAAAAAGGAATTAAAAAAATTGACAAATGTGGTTAAAACAACTGTTCAAGATCATATTAATGCTGCAAGTAATAGAGATATGGATGATAAATCAGTCTCAACAGGTAAAGCAACTACTGGTAGAATAAGAAATAGAATTGCAAAATTGGCAGATACAGTAAGTCCCTTGGATGTTGAAACATTAGATTTGGATTTATTGGTGAAAAATTATTTAACTGGAAAAAGTTTAATACGATTATTTTATGGAGTTCAAAATAATCAAGCATTCAATTTGCAACCACAAATTTCGAATGAACAACCTAAAGAACATACTAGACGTCGAGGTAGATCAATATCCGAACATGATACACATTTGTATCATTTTGAATGTTTAAGAGATAAAATTGTTCAAACTCAAGAAATTCCAGAGTTGAAACCGTCAGGGTTCACGAGAAAATTTGGATTACAAAATAGGAAAATAAATCAAGATAAGAAATCAAGTCTTCTTGAGCCTGGTGCAAATTTAGATGAAAAGTCTATTCAATCTTCAACTATGGTTGATTCTTTTTTACAATTAGGTAATGGTGATACTAATTCATATGCTGAAAGTATAAATTCTAATAAATCATTGAAGAAATGTGAGAGTGTTGCAGGATATCAAGATCCATTAGCAAAATTTAAACTTGATTTAAATAGGAGAAATTCATGGCCTTTACTACAAAATCAACATGATGAAAATTTAAACACATTACTGTTGAAAAAAGATACTGATTTATTTGAAAAATCAATTGAACCACAACCTTTAATTAGAAGTATTAGTTTTTCATGCATTGAAAATAAATTATTATTAAAGCCTGATCCAACAATTGGAACAATTGCAAAATTTTCCCAAATGTATTTACAAAATATCAGAACATTGATAGATTATGAAAATTTAAGAAATTATTATTATGGAACCTCAAATAAATCATCCAATTTGACTAATAAAAACTTGAATAAATCATTTCAGTTGATGAATTTGGAATTACTTAAGTTGAAAAATCTCAAAAATCAGATGGATACTTCGAAATCTAAAATAATGGATGGAAATATGGCTGATGAAATTGAATATAATATGAGAAATCTAACTAGTACTATCGATAGGTTATCTTATGAGACTAGAATTATTGTAAAAAGAATTAAAGAATTGGAAGAAAATTTCAAGTTATTTGAAATAAAATCAAATGAGGATTGTCAAGGTAGATTAAATAAAATGATTGATCATGTTTTGAAACTGCAAAATTTCAAACAAATCTATCCTGATCCTAAGGAAAGAGATGAACTAGCTTTTAAATTAACTGGGAATGAAAAATATTATTGTCAAATTAAAAATGATAATGAACAAATTGGGTTGATTAGATGGATTATTATGTATATTTATGGATTATTATTAGCAATTTTCCATTTTTTCCAATTTAATAGATCAAATATGAACTTGGATAGAATTAGACAAGTTTGGGTAAAATTAGATCCTAATAAATCAATCATCAAAAAAGCATATTCTTATATTGGTAGAGAGCCATCAAAAGATAGCATTGCATTAGATTAATTTTCCAAGTCAGTTTGGATCTTTGACAATTTATTTTTGAAATGAGATAAATTTTTATCTAGATCTAATAAATTATTATCCAATTGACTCGATATTGAACCCAAATTTTCTTCATAATTTTCAAATTCTTTATTAGACAACTCACTTTCCTCTCTTTTGATCGAATTTCTTGATATCAAATATTTTTTAACCATACTCAATATATCTTCATTTTGATTTATCAACTCTATCAATTTTTCAGATAAATAATCTTGTTTCTGTATCTCCATAATTAACAAGTTTCGTTTTTGTTGTAAATCAAATTCATTATTATCTTGTACAAATTCAGATTCCTTTGTTAATTGATCATATTGATCTTTAACTAAATTTTTCAGTATATTCTCCAATTTAGTGATATATTCAGAAGATTCATTCACTTGTTGAGTCAAATCCAGGATTAATGTTGAAATATCCAGTAAATCATCATATACTTTATCATTCATTTTTCATTTTGTGATTTTTTTTTAACACGTCCAATTTTTTTCATTGAAAAATAACAACAATATGGTTACAATTGGTAATGCTCATGAAGATTTAATCCATGATGCTGTATTAGATTACTATGGGAAAAGATTAGCTACATGTTCATCTGATAAAACAATTAAAATATTTGATATTGAAGGTACAGAAAATTATAAATTAACAACAACTTTAACAGGCCATGAAGGTCCAATTTGGCAAGTTGCTTGGGCACATCCTAAATTTGGATCAATATTAGCTTCATGCTCATATGATGGGAAAGCATTGATTTGGAAACAACAACCAGAAACTCAACAATGGTCAATTATAGCAGAACATACTATTCATCAAGCAAGTGTAAATTCAGTTAGTTGGGCACCACATGAATTGGGAGCTATATTATTATGTACTTCTTCAGATGGGAAAGTATCAGTAGTAGAGTTTAATGATGATGGTACTACATCACATGTAATATTTGATGCTCATGCTATAGGTGTAAATTGTGCTTCATGGGCTCCAATAACAAATTCAATAAATAATAATCAAAATAAAGAATCATTAAAACAACAACGTAGATTTGTCACTTGTGGTTCTGATAATTTAGCTAAAATTTGGAAATATGATCAAACAAATAATACTTATATAGAAGAAGCAAAATTAGAAGGTCATACAGATTGGGTTAGAGATGTTGCATGGTCACCATCAGTTTTAATACGTTCATATATTGCTACAGCATCACAAGATCAAACTGTATTGATTTGGACTCAAGATAAAGATGGAAAATGGCAAAAACAATTATTAACAGAAGAGAAATTCCCCGATGTATGTTGGAGATGTTCATGGTCATTATCAGGTAATATCTTGGCTGTAAGTGGTGGTGATAATAAAATTAGTTTATGGAAAGAGAATTTACAAGGAAAATGGGAATCTGCAGGTGAAGTTGATCAATAGTCTAATATTATAATTCATTTATAACTGATTCTATAATTTTTTGTACATCTTTTGAAGCTTCATCAGCTGTTTGTAATACTTCATCGTGACTTGCCATCCCTTCATCTAATGCAATTGGATTTTCATGAAATGCACTAGGTGGTTTTTCTCCAACACCTGCATTGGTAATTAATGATAATGCTAATACTTTTAATCCAGAATGACGTGCGATGATTACTTCTGGAACCGTTGACATTCCGACGGCATCTCCACCTAAAGTTCTAATTAATCTAACTTCAGCTCTTGTTTCAAATGTTGGACCAGCAGCAAAGAAATAAGTACCTTCATGAATAGTTCTTGTAATGTTTTTTGCTTTAGCTGTTGTTAAAAATAATTTACGTAATTCATAATCATATGCATCACTAAGGGGTTGAAATCTAGGACCAAATGAATCTAAATTTGGACCTCTTAATGGATGGAATCCAGCTAAACCTGGGAAATTTATATGATCTTCAATAACCATTAAATCACCTGGTTTATAATTTGAATTTATTCCACCTGCAGCATTGGTTACTACAATTGTTGATATATTCAATTCTTTAGCTACTCTAACTGGGAAAGTTGTTTGTTGAAATGTATATCCTTCATAAAAGTGTAATCTACCAACCATGCACATTACTGGTACTTTATTATTACCAATTAGTCCAAATACTAATTTCCCTGCATGTCCTTGAACTGTTGATGTTTTGAAACCTGGAATTTGATTATATGGAATTTCTATAGTCTCTTCTAAAATGTCTGCGATTCCACCAAGACCCGATCCACAGATTATCATAACTCTAGGATTCAATAAGCTAGAGCTTAATTTAGATTTAATTGTTTCTGTAGCATGGGAGATTTTTTGCAAGTATTCTTCTGTTGGAATGAAATCGGTCATTGATGCAAAAAAATATATATTCGCGATCTATTTACAAAGATACTAAGTCATAATCTAAATCGGCCACCAATCAGGTATCATCACTTTTATACCAATATAATTTGACTTATCGTCTAAAGATGGTACTTCAACTTTATAATATGGATTTTTCTCAACATGTGATATACTAAATAAAGCTAAACCTAGATTATCCTTGACTGATAAGATTTTACCACTTGAATTTTTTCTTTTTCTTGTTACCTTTGAAGAACCAAATGGTGAGCTTGACGTGGTTTCCGACTCTTCAGATCCTTCTAATGGACTTATTTCTAATTTGGGTAATATACTAGCTGGTACATCTAATTTTGAATCAAATTCAATTGGGAATATTCTTTTTCTGATTATACCATTATTGAATGTTCTTATAGTTAATTCTTGTCCAACATAACAACCTTTATCTAGTGATAGCCCGTTTATATAGTCTAAATTACATTCAAATGGTAATAAAGATACATCTTGAGGTGCATCTTTGACTTCAAATAATCCATTTTGAAACCTTCTTTCCGTTACATCACTTTCTGAAACGGTGTCTATTTCGAATTGACTTTTAAATGACTCGGAGAATATTTCATTTTCAATTTTTTTATTTGTTATTATTTTGATACCAAAATTAGGTATTCTATTATCAATTGCAAATCCAACAATATATTTTGAATAGTCTTTATTAAATAAAATTTCATTTTTGATAAAGGAGTTTGAGTTTTGTAAAGCATCTATTGGATTCATTGTTCTAAAGTATTCATTTTGAATATTTTCCAACCATATATCAAATTCTGGGGTATCATTATAATAATAATAGGAATACAAGTTTGAATCATGTTTGATCTCTACATTTGAACTTAGTTTATGTAATTTTAACATCATTAACAATTTTGAAACATTATCAACTTCAAGTAGATAACTAGGTTCATTTATTTCATTATCAAATTCATTATTAAAATTATGAAATGGGTATGAATATAAAAAACAATCAGTTACAACTCTACCTTTTGAATTTAAAATCATTGAATTAATTCCATCTCTAGTTATATTTATTATATTATCTGGATCATATATATCTTCATGCATTAATCCATAATTTTTATGTACATCTATTATATTTTGTAAATCTGCATGTCTATTTTCTGATTCACTAATTGTATGTTGTTTCTTTTTAACAACATTTGGTAATAATCTTGATGTGAGTAAACCATTAAGGAATTTAGATGCATCTGGTCCTCGTATCTTTACAAGACTTTTACTTAATGGTGCTATACCAATTTTAGGAAACATTAATAATTTTTTACTGTGAGAAAATTATGTATTAAAACGATATATCTAAAGTACGACCAATTGAACTTTTTGGTTTTTTTTCTACAGGTATGATTGAAGGTAATGTATCTTGACTATGGGATAGCTTATCTCTTATTTGTTCACTTAAAGATTGTTTCTGTTTGATATCATAGTCTTGAGCCATTGCAATTGTTGCTTGTTTTACCAAATTTGAACTTGAATGGCGTCTTGAACTTAAATTACTAGATAAATTCGATGAACTTGCACTGTTTAGAAAACTTTCATTCTTTGAAATTAAATCAGATCGAAGTTCTAATTCTCCATAATCAAAATATCCATACCCACCCATTAACTCAAAATTGTCATCTCCATCAGAAGAGTTCCTTCTGCTATGATCACTTTCCAAATCTGGTGTTGCATCATCAACAGTCAATTGTATTGGGTGACTCGTAGAAGGGGATATTAATGAGACATGACTTAATTCCCTTTCAACTCTTAATCTTTGTATTTCCATTTTCCTCTGTTGTGAATCACTAATTGATAATAAGAAATTTGATTTATGTCTAAGATTAGACTTCAAATCTTGTACTACTTTATGAAAAGTATCTAAAAATCTTTCAGTTTGACGATGTTTAGAACAAACTGTGATAATAACTTTATCATGATGAATAATATATCCAGTACCAAAACCTTGATCAATAGCTGGTGGAATACCAAATAGTAACAAGGCAGGATTACCACAATTCGAAATTAATAATTCAGGGTTCGTTAATTTATCTATATTATAATCAAATAATAATGGAACGTCTGTATTTTCATCGATGACAATTGGAGGTAAATCCTTATTTAAATTATTTAATGTTTTCACAATGTTTGGTTTTTTCAAAACTTGAATCATTGACATCAAATGTCTTTCAAATCCTTTTCCATTCATTGCATCAAGATATTGCTTTGTATGAATCTCACAACATTTTTTAAATAGTTCAAATTTCTCTTGTGATTTAGCACTTGAAATATATAGCTTAACCAAGTTCAATAAGTAATCATTTTGAACTGGTATTAATTCTGTTCTTGCGTCTTTAAATTTCCTAGTTGTAATAGGTTCTAACGTATTAACCATTCTTCCATATAAGGAGTAATTTGTAATTTGAAAACAAACTTGCATTATTGAATCAATAGATAGATTAAATTTCTTTGTCAAGTTTGAATCTAATTTGATTACATGTGTCTTATATTCATGTTGATTAATTATATCAGCTAGTCTTGTTTCTGAAAGATGAATGATATTTTGTAATTCTGGAGTCATATTGAATTGTAGTTTTTTGAAATCTGGTTTATCATTACTCGAGGAAACAAATTCAACATTATTATCAAATAAAGTATATTCTGATCCATTGATATTCTTTGCTAATTTCAAAACTGAATCTGCATAAATATCACTGATAAATCTAAGAATCGCAGTACTATCCATTGACATTGATTCCCATACAACACCAGCAACCGAATTTCTAGTTACGATCATTTGTAACTTATCATACCATCTTGAAGTACAAGAACCAACTTGTATATTATCTTCTGATAATACCGAAGTTCCATGTGATATGACTGAAGTTTTCTCTTGATCAGAAACTGGAGAGTTTGGATCTAAAATTAATACAAATAAAGCATCATTGATGGTTTTCATAGTTTCATAATTGGATTGTTTAAGTGATAGTCTTGCAATTTTCCAAGTTTTCAACAGTTGAGTAGTGATTGATCCAATGGCATTATTTATAGATTGCACCGGATCGACTGAATCACCTTCATTGATTAAAATTTGTAGAATCCTAGATAATTCATGATCATTGAACCAAATTTTATGCTTTGAACCAGTTTTATCAAATTCTTCCTGATTAAATGGAGTCAACACCTCTAATGAATAAAATTGATTATTTATAATTATCACAATATGTCTCGAGTCATTTATATCTTTATATTTTTTAACTTTTAAATCACCACTTTTATCACTTAAATCTGGTGCTCTTGTGGTTCCAAATAAATGTTTATAACATTGCATAGTCAATGGATTATTATTTTTTGGTGTTCTATCTGGTTTTAAACTTTCATTTCTTAATGTGACTATAAATTTCAAACTTGAATTGATTAAATTTGCTGATCGTTCAGCTTGATTTGGTGGATTTATGGTTTTTGAATATGGATCCTCTTCGAGAATCAAGTAAGGATTTCTTGGTAGAATATCACCTTTGGATTCACCATAAACTGCTGGTGTAGTCTCATCATTAACTACACTTAAATAATTTGTAAAATTTGGATTTTTAGCAATTGCTTCTAAATGTTGTTGAATTAAATTGATTAAATCACTAGCTATAAATTCAGTAGATTTATTTAAAAATTCTGCATATTCATTTGGTGGTAATAATGGTTTCAAAGCTCCTAATAATTGTTGAGTAGTTGACATTAATGGTGGAACTGGTAATTGTGGTAGGGTTTTTTCATTTTCAAAAGTATGAAATTTTCCAGAATGTGACATGTTTCAAAGATAAAGATCTAAGATTTTTGATTTATCTTATATAATCTTAGGATGTTGTAGAAATTAAAATTGAATTGTTGGATTTTGTGGTGAAAATTAATGATCTTGGATAAATGTGGAGAGTAACAATTTTACCTGATTTTCATTAGGAATGGTAGATTCAAATTTGTCTATTATTTTGATCTTCTTAGGATTTTAGTCCGTTTGTACAAAATAGTACATGAGGCTTGAAATGATTTCAGAATCTTTTTTTTTCGTATCTCTTCGATCTGCATTTCGTAAGCGACAAGATGTTAAGAATGTAAACAATCAACCTACTAAATAAAAACTTATTAAACAAAATTTGAAGCAGATTTATTCATTTATACGTTTCAAATCAGTGAAAGTTATAAATTCTGGAGATAATAACCTCGTATCTATTGGAAGTACTATTTAGGTTGGTTTTTGTTATTTGTTATAAAAATTGAAAATTAATTGAGTTTTTATGCACGCTAGTTGACTTGAGATGTGTGCTGATGTAAATGATGAAACAATGTTCGAATGATCTTAGTGATTTTTTGTTTGAAGCTAAAGTTGTCGAGGGATATTATGAAGAAATGAGTTTCCACGGCAAAAAATAGAGAATAAAAAAGTTATTATCTAAAAGGAAATCATAAAAAGTGATAAGCGGGTATTAAACATAAATGTGATATAGATAAGAGGATGTTTTTGAAATGCTTCGAATCTATGCAAGTAGGTCAAAATTATTTGTTCCGTTTTCGCTGCATTTGTATTAGATGGCTCAAATTCTTTTTTGTTTACTTTTGATTCAATGTGATTGTGAAATTTTCGATTATAAAAAGAACAATAAAAGATAAGAAAGGGCTTTGAAAAATTACCTTTTTGTTTCTTTGCTGCAATGCTTTCACTTTTAATTTTTCTTTTATCTTTAGCAGTTTCAAAAAGAGTTTTCATCGATAATGATGGATTAACGGCTTTAGAAGTTTTATTTCCATTGAAAGCTGGATGGGAAATTGTTGGTATTTCAGGGAGTTTTGGTTCATCTTCCTCAGTTGATTCCATGGGTGCTGGTGCAGATGTTTTAAAGACTTATAATTTGACAAGTTGTATTCCACATTATTTAGGAGCTCAACAACCTTTATTACGTAACAACGAAACATTTCATGCGTGGCAAAACTTATTTGGAGAATTAGTTTGGCAAGGAGGTTTTGCACCTGGTTATGAAGATGTCTATACTTGGTCAAATTTCACTTATGATGATACATTGCCTGGGGCCGTTAGAATGATTGAAGCAGTAAAGAAATATAAAGATACTGACGAGCCTGTATATATTTATGCAGCTGGTATGATGACAACTGTAGCACAAGCTATATCCTTATATCCAAATCTAGTCAATGAATCAGCAGGATTATATATCATGGGTGGATATTTTGATACTCAGTATGCTCAAGCTACTGGAACACCAATTGTAAATGACATAAATACCGATATAAATTTAATTCAAGATCCCGAGGCAGCTCAAATAGTATTAACAGCAAATTGGAATGAATTAGTTATTGGAGCTAATGTTACTAATTACCTAGTACCAAGTCAGAAATTATACGATCGTTTAATAAGTAAAGCTGGTGGTTATGAAAATTTAAAAAATAATCCTTACTTTGCAGAAGTCTTATCATTTGTTGGAACAGGTAATATCACAACGCAAAGTGAACAAAATACGTTACCCATTTGGGACCCCACTGTCTCTGCAATCCTTGTCTTTCCAGAATTAGTGGTAGGTAAACTTCAAGTTAGAGTGGCTGTTGATAATTCATTTTATTCGCCGTTTTATGGTAATCTTAGAATATACGGTGACCAATTTGCGCCAAAGAATGCTCCAACAGGTAATGCTACGATTATAACTCAAATCGATGATGATAAATTTTACGATTTATTAGTTGAAGTTTATTTCGAAGATTGGAGACAATATTGTACTTTAGGTCATTCAATTCAATTGACTTCTTAATGATAAATTAAATTATTAGACCATAAAGAAGAATCAATTGAATACATCCTTCTCGTTTTTTAGTTCGTGAAAAGAATTTTACATTTGTTGTATTTCTATAGATTTAAATATATTCGTATTTTATGTTTCAAGAGTTTCAGCACTACCAATTTTTGTTGCCATTCGATCAAAAGTTTAAACAACCATTTTTTAATTCACTATTTAATTATAGATCAATGATATAATAATAATCTTCAATACATTCGTTAACTATACACTGAAATCTATTCATAAATCCTTCATTAAATGAGTGGAATCGCATTAAAATTAACATCCTTATTAGTTAGAACCATAGCTAAACCAATAGGTAACGTCATTAAACAACAAGCCAAAGATCATGAGACATTTAGAAAAGGATGTATCACATTTGCTCAAACATTACATCTGACCGAAATCAAATTAAGAATGCATTTATTAGGTGAAAAAAAATTAAGAATTCGACCTTTAAATGACAATAAAGCAATTGATCAAGGTGCTACATTCATATCTGAGTTTTTCATATTCTCAGTCGCTGGTAGTTTAATATTTTATGAGAGTTATCGAAGTAGAAAGAAAGCAAGTGATGAAAGAGATGCATTAGCTGATGATATAAGTGTTTTACAAAATGAAATTGAATATTTGAAATATAAATTAAGTGATTTTGATATTAAATTGGATGATTATAAAGTACCAGACGGTTATAAACCAAAATATATTAAAATAGAATCAAAAGAACCACCCAAAATTGAACAAACAAAAATTGAAGTAATTGAACAAAGTAAAACTGATTCCTCAAGTAAACAAGAATCAAAAAAATAGAAAAGATTATATAAATCATAGAATAAATGTAAATAGATGTTACTTTTAAACAATTTTTATTTAAACTAAACAAATGGAAAAACTAAATTATAATACAATTATTTGAAATTAATAAACTATGATATGAAAGCTTCATTGACCTGATTTAACTACTTATGCTTGATTTTTCTTTTTTTCAACTTTTAATAATAAAGCTTTATTAATATGTGGTAAAACACCACCAAAAGCAATTGTAGCTTTAATTAAATTATCCAATTCTTCATCACCTCTAATGGCTAATTGTAAATGTCTTGGTGTAATTCTTTTAACTTTTAAATCTTTTGCTGCATTACCAGCCAATTCTAATACTTCAGCAGTTAAATATTCCAAAACTGCAGTTAAATAAATAGAAGCTTTTGAACCAACTCTAATTTTATTTTGGGCTGATTTTTTAAGATATCTTTTAACTCTACCAACTGGAAATTGTAAACCTGCTCTTGCTGAATGTGAGGTAGATGATCTAGCAATTTCTGATGATTTTCCTTTACCACCGTGTACTTTTCCTTTTCCAGACATTTTTATTGATTATGGTTTGATTATAGATTTTTGTTTGTTGTGGTTTTAAATAAGAAGAAAAAAAGTTTGTTTACATTTAAACATAAAATGTTTTTTATCTTGATTTTTTTTTTGTGACGCAAAACATGTCATTTAAATTGCGACATTCAATTCATTTCATTATTTAACTATTTACAATACTGAAAGATCCTAATTTTTCTATCATTTTTTCAACTTCAGGTCGTGACATTTGTAATTCTGTACATATACTATCAAAATGCTGAAATCCTTTCAATAATTTTATTAAATTGATCAATCTTTGTTCTTCATTTGAATCCATTTCCTCTTCTTCATCATCTTCTAATACAGACCCTTCATTCGAATATCTATTTTGAGAAGATGAAGAATGTCTCATTCTTCGTTGACTCAATGGGACACGACTCATTTCATTATCTGAATCATCTTCTTCACTATCATCTTCAATGATCACATCATTAGACCCAAAGCTTCTACTATTCAATCTATCACTATGGTTACTATATGTAAAACTCACTTTTCTTCGACCTTCTGTTTTTAAAGTTTGCTCATTGACTTTTGTACGTAATAAATTATCATTTTCTTTTAAATTTTGTTTAAATTTCTTCTTTATTTGATTCTTCTTCTTTATATTTTCTAAAAATTTATCATATTGAAAAGTATCTCCACTTTCTAAAGCTCTAGTAATCGAGTTAAGTAGTGGATAAGAATAAACTCGATAAATGATTTTTCTCAATACTCCAAAATTTATAAATCTTCTTATATCAATATTTGATAATTGATCTTTATTTTGTAAATACCAATCTTTAACTGTAAGACTTTGATTTAATGATCTATATAATTGGAATAGTTTAATTTTGCTTGGTACATTTATATTAGCAAATATATTAGTGTTATGATAACTGTAGGAAGAATCTTTTGGGGATCTTGAAAGAAATGATTGTTTAGTGTATGGTGATATAGATGATGAACCATACTTTTTTATATTATATGTTGGTGAAAAATCGTTTGGCTTGGGTGAATTATTTGCAATTGGAGTACTTGTAAATGATGATGGTAATGTATAATCATTTGTTGAATCTGTAGCAACGACATATGCTTGACAATCTTCTGCCATTCTACCATCAAATTTTAAAAAATCACCAATAGTACTGGTTGGAGCATAAATATTACTAAATTGAAAAATATCTATAATTTCAATACACTTATAATGCATAAGATGTTGAATACATTGTTTGGTTAACAAATAATTTGCATCTGCTAATTCACCAATTTTTCGAACAGAATTTAGTCCATTGATATAAGGTAATATTTTGATCATTGTTGGATCCCAATTGACATCAACTAATGAATTTAATTTCACAGTTGCAATTGGCACTTGATATGCTTTTATATTGACTGGTGGAGGTAATATCGGGAATAATTTTATATCGACTGAATTTGAATTATCCAATGGAATACAACATTCAGAATAATTATTCAAATCTTGATAAATTTGTTGAATTAATGATTCAATGGATGATAAAGTTATTTTTTTAGTTTTAGAATGACCTGGTGCGTTCATAGTTGCATCATCTGGTGTATATACAGCTTTATCATCCATTATATTTCCAAAATAATTATTTTTATCATTTGTAAACTTCTCAATATTTGTAGTATACTTTTCTAAATCAATCTTTTTAGGTTTAATTTCATTATTATCTTCCATATTTCGATTTTTACAAAAGATATTATCTTTATCTAATTTACTTAACATTTTATTTTGTTCTTCTAATACCTGGAACATTTCTCCCATTTTTTTAATTGCTGATTCATAAGGTGAAATATCACCAATACCATAACGGAAAACGAAACAAAAATTGAAGCTGAAAGA
Source organism: Insectozyma morakotiae (assembly GCA_030564645.1). NCBI lineage: Eukaryota > Fungi > Ascomycota > Pichiomycetes > Serinales > Debaryomycetaceae > Insectozyma > Insectozyma morakotiae. The sequence continues at coordinate 469,637 of JAKTYD010000002.1, forward strand.
ATTTCGTGAATAATATTCATTTTGCATATTTACAGGATATCCTATGACTTTGAATTTGTCTATTTTAAAAGATAGTAGTCTATTACATAGTTTTGGTTTGGGTATAACATAATTCTTTACTGTATCAAAATTGAAAAATTCCTCGTTTGTATTGTCATGATTTGAATCTTTTTTTGTAGATGTTGATATTGAATTGGCTGGAAACTGGTGTACTATTTTCGTACCTTCAATAGGATGAAACACCGCATAAAATATCGCAACAATTGGTATAAATCCATCTGATGCATCCATTGAATGTTCAAACTAAGATAATAAAATTGGCTTGATAGAGAAAAAAAATGAGCTACCATGTTTAATAGTATAATTGAATAAGTTTCCAAATTCTCACTCTACATTGATTGATTATAAATACTTATGATCTAAATTATTCAAAAAATTAATTGATTGCTCTCAAAATGAAGTAAATTGTAATCGTCATCAAAATCAACATTCTTACATTAAACCGATTTCTCTCTTATATAGTTGAGGAGAGTGTCTAGTTTTTTAATCATCTTCCAATTGGATCCCAATATCAATCACAAACAAGTTTTAAACAAAAAAGTGTGTTGTACTTGGAATGTTCTATTCTTAGATTTTAGGATAAAACCGTTTTACATTTTTACCGCTTAAGCGCTTTACGTTTTTTGCAACATCAAATTTAGTTCTAAAACTCAATTCAAAGTAGTGCTTTATAGAATTGAAAAGATAAAACAAACATAATCTTTAATCATTTTGTAAGATAACAAGAGAAATATTTGGAATTTGTAATTAACAGAACCTCCCTTAATTGTAAAAATTTGAAGGAATGAAAGTGAAATCTTTAAAAGGTTCTGAATAAAAAACTATTAGATCCAGCGGTCACTTAGCCGTTATGTAAAAAGTCCGAGGATGTGATTATAATTAGACTAAGAGATATGTTATACATATTTACGCCAAGCGATGCTTTGTGTGTAATTTCTCATTCCATCACCTTACATTTTTTCTTGCACTGAGAAAAAGTATCGTGTTGCAATTTTGTACCATTTCTTTATTAAAACCGAATATTCAAAAGTAAAGAATGAAGTTGCATTCATACCAAGAAAAGCATCAGTTGTTTGAAGAATATTATATAAAACCCTGAAGATGTCTCCGATTTGAAATCAATAATAATTATGAATTCAGGAACAACTTCAACTGCTGAAACATTAAACATAGACGACTTTCATGAAGAACCATATGTCAAACAAGACATTGAGAAGCAAAATCATTACGATGAAGAGCAAGAACGTTTAAAACTAGCTAGAACTAGATCAAGAGCTTTACTGAACACAGATGAATTGATAAGGCATACAACTAATCAATCGCATAATAAAATCACTATGGGTCTTAATAAAGAACTTCCACCATTATTACCTGATAGAAAGATTTATGAAGTATCATTTGATGGACCATCGGATCCAGTTCATCCTTTCAATTGGTCATTATTAATAAAATTATACATACTATTTACCTGTTTAATTACTAGTTTTGCTGTAGCTATGGGATCAGCATTATTTGCATCATCACAGCCATCATTAATGCAACAGTATAATATTGGCTGGACGGTATCGGCATTAGCTACATCATTATTTGTTCTTGGATTTGCGAGTGGTCCAGTCATTTGGGGTCCTTTAAGTGAAGTATATGGTAGAAAGATTCCATTAGTGGTTTCAAATTTAGGATTTGTTTGCTTTTCATTTGGTGTGGCAACTGCAAAGGATATACAAACAATTATGATTTGTAGATTTTTTGCTGGATTTATTGGTGCTTCGAATATTGTTTTGGTTCCCCTGATTATGACAGATATTTTCGAAAATGAAAAAAAGAATAAAGCATTAGGAGTATTTGCAATGGCTATATTTGGTGCTCCTATGATCTCACCAATATTGGGTGGATTTACTGTTAAAAACTCAGAATTAGGTTGGAGATGGACTGCTTATTTTATTGCTATTGTTGGATCTTTTGGTTTAATTTTGACATTATTTGTCCCAGAAACATTACCTGATGTTATTTTAATTGAAAAAGCTGAAAAATTAAGAAGAATCACTGGAAATTGGGGTATATACGCACCACATGAAGAAATCAAATTGTCTATAAAAGAAATTGCTCAAACTCAAATTACTAAACCAATAAGAATGTTGTATGATCCTATATTATTATTCATATCGATTTATAACAGTTTTGTCTACTGTTTATTATACATGTTCTTAACAGTTATACCTTTGATCTTTGGTGGCACATATGGATGGACAAGAGGGGTTAGTGAATTACCTTATATTAGCATGTTTATAGGTACTTTCTTTGGTGGAATAATTGTTTCAATTTTTGAAAAACGAAATCAAAAAATTACAATCAAAAATAATGGAAATTTAATACCTGAGAATCATTTACAATCAATGATGATAGGTTCAGTTTTTTTCACCATTGGTATATTTTGGTTAGGTTGGGCAGGAGGATTTGGTAATAAAGTTCATTGGATAGTACCTACTATTGGTTGTTTCCCAATTGGAGTTGGTTTAATATCGATTTTTTTACCATGCTTAACATATATAACAGATTGTTATTTATTTGTATCGGCATCAGCATTATCAGCAAACACTTTATTAAGAAGTTCAATGGCAGCAGCAGCTCCATTAGTAAGTAAGCAAATGTTTGAAAATTTGAAAATCAAATGGGCTTCAACTTTATTAGGTTGTATTGCAGCTTTATTAATTCCTGTTCCATTTTTGTTTTATTATTATGGTAGTTATTTAAGAAGTAAATCAAAATATTGTATTAGTTTTGAAACTCCAACAAAGGTGGAAGAAGAACAGAATGTTTAATTTATAGACTTAATATATATTCATTAGATTATTTCCTTGGTGGTGGTGGTGGTTTTCTCTCATGAGGCGGTGGTGGAGGATTAGGTTTTGAAGATGGTGCTGGTGGATTTGGTTTAGATGGTACTGGTGGTGGATTTGGTTTTGAAACAGGTGCTGGTGGTGGATTTGGTTTTGAAGCAGGTGCTGGTGGCGCTGGTGGTTTTGTATTTATTAAATTGTTTTGTGGTGGAGGTGGTGGCATTTTAGATGAAATTGGCGGTGGAGCAACTGCATTGGTTGGTTGTTGTGTTGATTGCCATGGTGGTATTGGTGCAGCTTTTGGAGGTTCTGAAGCTTCTTGTTGCCATGGTGGTATAACATCTTCTGATTTTGCCTTCTTTTTAGCAGGTTCTTCTTTAGAATCTTGATTCGGAGTATAAGAATCGACATTTTTAATTTGGTTAAAGTTATTATCCGTTCTATTTTGATTATTACTCATCTTACAATCTCTTGCGTAATGACCAATTTTACCACAAATTTTACAAATAATTTTCGTAATATCCAATGATTTTTGTTGTCTTTTTTGATATGCTTCAGGATCAAATGGTTTTGTTTCTCTTAAAGTACCATTCAATACTGCCAATTCTTTCAATTGTTCTCTTTTCAATTCATTTTGACCAACAGGTGAGAATATCAATTTTTCAATAATTTCATTACATAATTTAACAGCCGTAGCGATTTTTTGTTGTGAATCAGATGTAATCAAAACGTGTAAATCATCCTCCACAGAATCAGTATTTGGTTTATCTTCAATTGCATTTACTGATTTACCTTCTTTAACTGATCCTTTACCTCTTATTTGTAATCTAGCACCACTCTCGTCTTGTAAACGTTTCAAAGTTTTACCTCTAGGTCCTATTAAAAATCCAACAAAATTAATTTCAGGATAATCCTTGACTGGAACATATAGTTTTTCAAATGTTTTTGCAGGTTTTCTGTAATCTCCAGGTGCAACATAATCTTTTATACTACTTGCAGCAATTTCAACTAATTGATGTCTTTCTTTTTCCAATTCTTCACGAATTCTATAACCTCTTGTATTTATTCTATTACCTTGATTATCATACTTTGGTGGTGGTGATGGATCTCTTTTATACTTGATTGATTTATCTATATTATACGAAGGTAAGATATCTAGTATAGAACGATGTTGTTGTTGTGATTGACGTAAATAATGAGATATTTCTTCGATTCTGAAAATTTGTTGATATGCATCTAATTGTTCTTGAGTTAAATGACCTGTTATAATAGTATCTAGTTTAACACCGCCAAATTCTTTGTATCTAGTTGGTTTACCTGACCATCTTGTCTCTTTTTCTTGTGATATTGGTCGTCCTCTTGACATTTAATTTTAGTGATGTGATTTACGATATTTTTTTTATTTTTAAAACTATCTATAAAATTTCAAAATACTTAAAACTTCCCAACCAGCTTTTCTATGAATTATTAAGTCAACTTTCCAACCTTGTGATTTCATATATTCCTTAATCTCATCAGGTTTATTCCTTGCACAAAATAAAATGTAGGCAATTCCAGTTTTGGTTAATATTTTATCTAGATTATGTAAAACTTTCCAAGTTGTAACCATACCATTTGCACCACCTAATAATGCTAAGTCTAACCAGGTAGGATCATCATTTGAATTTGGAATTGTCGGCACTTCTTCTGCTGGAACATAGGGAGGATTGAATATTAAAATATCAATTAAATTGGACCGTACACCATTTGTTAAATTCATCTGTAATGAGTCCACTTTATTGATTTTTACATTTTGATATACGGTTTTTGTTACTTGTTTACATGCATGTGGATTGATATCTGTAGTCAAATATATTCCTCTTGGTAGGACATTTTGTAGTATAAAAGTTGTCACTATACCTGATCCAGCACCAATTTCAGTGATAATCGGTAGTTGATTTAAATATTTATTCAGTAAATACTCTTGTTCTTGTTCAAAACAATCTAATAATAGAAAAGAATCTTCTGATGGTTCATAAACCTTATCGTAATCAATGTCATTAATAACTGGAGTTGGCAACATTTCAAATCTCGCAAAAAAATGTACCAGATTTTCAAACTTTCTCATTTTAATCAAATTAATCAAATATGCAAGTTAAGGTGAAAACGTTGACTGGTAGAGATATTGCTGTTGATATTGAACCACAAGATAAGATAATTAGAATTAAAGAAATGATGGAAGAGAAAGAAGGTATTTCACCTGCTCAACAAAGATTAATTTTCAATGGTTCACAATTAGATGATGATAAAACAGTTCAAGAATCTGGTATTCAAGCTGGTGCATCATTGCATTTAGTTTTAACTTTAAGAGGTGGTTATTAGAACAATTCATCTATAAATTTGTTTATTGCTTTTGAGATTCAGCCCATTTTTTAGCATTCAACAAGAATTTACTTATACTTGGTGTTTCAATAGCTTTTTGATCATCTGGGAATACATATTCAATATATTCTTCTTCGATTCCTTGAGAATTTTGTTGATGTTTCTTTACGATTTTAGGAAACTTATCTTCGATTTCTTTCAAACTCTCCTCTGTTCCATTAACTTCTTCATAACTTTTCCAAGCTTCTAGAATAATTAATCTATTATCATTATCATTATCGTTCTTAAAATGTGTGATTGCTTTTTCAAATATACTTCTAGTAGCTTCAATTTGTTCTTCACCTACATCCATTTCAAATTCTTCTTCATTACTAGCTAAATATTCTTCCAATTGTTGTGCTGATGGAATTGTAGATTCAAATAATGCATACGAAATCCAATTTGTTGTTGATGGATCTTGCTCAATCAATTGTTCGTAAAGATCTCTTATTTTATCATACTTCATTTCATCTTTGAAAAATTCAACAGCTATATCAAATAATTCTCTTTGATCAAAACATTCAACTAAATCATCATTACTTGAAAATTCAAAGGCTAAATCCAATATTGATTCACAACGAGAATATTCACCAATCGACATTTCAAATTCAAGATATTTCGATATGATATTATTTGCAGGAGTTTGAGTTATTAAAGCAGTTTCTAACCATTTTTCATAAATTGATCGTATTCTATCATATTCTCCAAATTTTCTTTCAAATTCAATATAATTTTTAAATATACTTGTTTTAGGTTGTTTGAAACTTGTTTGACCAATAGATCTACCGAAGATTTTTCTTACCTTGGTTAGTTCATCGGAATCGGTATTCCTTAATTCAAATTCGGCATAATTTTTCCATATCTTACTAAATGAAAATCGTTTATGTGGAATGATTTTGAGACAATTATTCCAAATTTGTCTAGCATTTTCAATATTATTATTATTAAATTCTTCCCAGAATGCATACCGTATCCATAACATAATAAACCTTCTCCATCTTATAGTTTTTGTTTTATCTTTCGGGACATTTGATGTGACTTGTTTAAAAGCAGATTGAACATTTTCAAATGTATAATTTTCCATTAAAATTGTGATTAATGACCACCAAGAATCGAAATCATATGGATCTTTGACAACATCTTGTTCATATTTTAGTTTTCTCTTTGCAATCACACTTGATTCAATTGTATCTTGAGTTCCAAAATTTTTTTCAAATTCAACATATGATTCATATATAAGTTTTTGAATATTTGAAGGTATATTGAATTCATTTTTAAGTAAAATATTATAAATTTGTTTAGCTCTTTCAAATTCTTTTTGTTGGATTTCCCAATTTGACCATTTTGAAATTATAATAGGGAAATCTATATCTGTCTCATTCACTTTTCTTTTGAAAGTTTGATCTACGCATGATTCAAAAATAGATCTTATAAATTCAACATCTTTTTCATTATTTTCTAATTCATAATCAATCCATTTAATCCAAGTTTCTAATTTTTTAAACTCGATTAAATACCTTTTGAAAATTGATCTTATATTTTCAGTCTCTTCGTATCTAGTTTCAAAATTAATATATGCATCCCAAGCAATTTGATCTGGATGCCATTCTAACCATCTTTCAAATAAATTTCGAACCATTTGATAGTTCTTTAACATTTCTTCTGTTTGGATATATAAGAACCATACTTTATTAACTTTGGGTAATGTCTTTGTAGCACGATCTAATAAATTTCTTGCATGATTTACATTTTTATAACTTAATTCTAATTGTATATATTGAATCCAAAATGGTATATATTGAATATCAACATCTAACGCTCTTTCAAAGATTGATCTAGCTCTCTTAAAATCGTGGTTGTGTTCTATTTCCCATCTTGCATATCTGATCCATTGCCCAAAGTTTAATCTATTTTTATTTAATTGTTGTTCATATTCTTTTCGTTTAGTTTGTTGATACAGTTTCAATTCTTCCAAATCTTGAATCGTTTGTTTTGGTCTACTTAGCTTGTTTTGTTGCTTGGCAAATGCATCTTCAAATATCCCCTTACTTGTAATTTGTTGTGACATTTAAATATTTCATGAAATGCTGCAATTTATAATTTTTCTCGTAAATCGAGATGTAAAGATTATTAAAACAAAACTAAGAGTTTACTTGTTCAACTACATTGAGAGAATTCTGAATAAGACATTAGGAAGATGTAACTCATATCTTATACTAATATCAGATTTTGACGTTTGAAAAATGTGAATTAAATAATATACAAATGAAAGCTAATCAATCACCTAATAAATGCTGTAATGTTACCTACCATTAATGTCCATGGTAACGACTTGATACAATGCTAATCATCAATAGTTCTAGTTTTTACTTATTAAATCTAAATTTTCATAAATTTGATTTGATTTTTTATACAATTCTTGAGCAGTGACACCGTCTTTTGATTCTTTATTCTTTTTCAATTCTTGTAACATTAATCTAACTTTTTCTCTTTCTTTAGTACCATGTAAACATTCATTATAATCTTCATAAGCTGGTACACATTGTTTTCTTGATGTTGTGTCTGCAGATGTGAAACAAGCAGTTAATAATTGAAACTCATAGAAACACTTTCTTGTACCTCCACTTCTTGAATATGGTTGCATTATTTATGATTATGATATTACTACTTGATAGTGTGTATAATGAAATATTTTTAATTGGTTAAAGTGAATATAAAACTGAAGAAAAAACACGACTTTGAGAGAATTAAGCTACCAAATGATATATATTAAACGTATGCTAACATTTCCCTTATTAATTCTTTAACTTGATAAAATAATGGACCAATCGAACCATCAATCACTATATCACCACTATCGTCACTTTCCACTGACCCATAAGCTATCTTTCTAATTGCCAATTTATCATTAACTACTAAAACACCTTCACCTTTGAATTCAGCTTGTAAATTTTGTTGTTGTAATTTCTTCTTTAATTCAGTTAATTTAATATTTCCAATTGCTAATTTAGGTGCTGTTGAAACAGCTAATTTATTTGTCTTTTTTAAATTTTTCATCAATGCTTTTCTTTTTTGAATTATACTATCTTGATTAACTTTTTTCAATGTAAAATGAGTTTGAGAATTTATTAAATCACCAATTTTTTCAACTTTAATTTCATTTGATTGATTTTGTAATTCTAATTCACCATAAATTTTAGCAATTTTATAATTTGAACCAATCTTTTGCCATTTTAAGGATTTGACAACTTCGTCATCTAAATTAATTTCAAAATTGTTTAATCCAATACTACCTGATTCAGTTTCAGTACCGATTTTGATTGATTCATTATCATGAATAATCAATACATTCATTTTATTGTTTTTGTAAGGAGAAATAGCACTTGATAAACCATCTCGAATTGATGCTAATGATAAGTACCTTGATGATTGCAATAAATGTTTCTTTGTTTGCTCTTGTTGTTGTTCATCTTGTTGTTTTTTAAATAATCCTTCAACTTGAATTAACCCATTTTCAATATTATCATGATCGGGTATTAATATTAGATTATATGGTTTTAAAGATTGAACAATTATACTTAATGAACGTAAATCAACTAAACCTGAGAAATCAACAAAAGATAAAGCACATTTCATTTTTAAAGGTGTTGAGTCATTATTTTCAATTCTCTTTTTAGGTTTATACAATACATCTAGATATTTTTGTAAAATTTGTTGATTTATTTGTTCTTGTGGTGTTAGTTTATTACCATCTTTTTTATTTGATTGTTTTAAATTTTTATTTTGTTCATCGAATTTCTTTCTACCTTCCAGAATGATTTGACTATTTGAAAATTCATCATTCTTTTGGAAATCTTTGATATCAATAATTTCCCCATAATCATCAAATTCTTTTGGTTTGTTTGACGTAGAAGATGGGAACATAGCTTGTCTTGGTCTCAATTTATGTGTAATTTTTATATCTATAGGTAAATGATTTTCTAAACATTGCTTGATGTGATCCATAATAAATGCTTCATGTGATGCCAATTCGTCAACTTTAGTAGAATTAGAATGTTCTTGATCTTTAGTTGTTGCCCCATTATTCAATTCTTCAACTTCCTCTTCTTCTTCTTCTTCTTCTTCTTCCTCTGATGAATCTTCTGCATCTATGATGTCAGCACTTAATAAATTTTGATTCTTTTGATCTCTAACTTTTGCCATTAATTTTTCCTTCCTCTTTTGATTAATCTTATTTTGATATTCACTCAATTCATCACCGGTCAAATCTTCTTCTATGAAATTGTTCTTTATTGAATATTCTTTATCAATAGGTATAGCAACACCATTTTCAACTTGTGTATTCTGCTTTTTAACATATTCATACCATTCCTTATATAATTTTGATGAGAAACTTTGTTCAAATTTTGATTTCTCAGTCAATATAATCGTTGTTTTTTCATCATTACATAAATTTCTTAAAACTTGACTTGATATCTCACCAAAATCAAAATCAACTCCTGAACAAAATACAATTTTTGAACCTGATAATTGAGTTAATTCGTTTGGATCAAGCGTTAAATCAACTTTTGAAGGGTTAAAAGGAATACTTGAAGTTTTCTCCCATTGTTTTATAAAATTATTTGACATCCAATCAATTAAATTTGATGCATAAGTTAAAACTTTTGTACCTGAATAACTTAAAAAATATACTGGGATAGGTGCACCTTTTAATCTTTCATCAATTATATGAAATAATTCCAAAAATCTTCCACTTAAAGAAGTTGGTAATAAAACAGTACCACCATTGGCTAATGTTGCATCCACTAATTGTAAGAATTTCTCGACTCGTTTCTTTTGTGACATTGTTGAACCTAAATCAGAACCTGTGATAAATGCAGTTGGTCTTAATAACAGTAAATGTGGATTACCACTCGATGAAGAAATAAATGAAGCACTATTAAGAAAAGAATCTTTTGAATGATTCCAAGCTGGTGCATATATTATTCTATTTATTCGTTTTGTCAATAACCAAAATGTCCCACCTAATGAATGTCCGGCATTATAAGGAGTTATTGTAAACTTGTTATCGAATAAATTTATCAGTTGTTGGAATTTAAGTATTTTAATCTTATCAAACCAATTATCAATTTCATCCAATTCAATCAATGAAGTATTTATGGGTCCAATTATTCCATTTGAACGATAAAACTCTACTGTTGATACTCTACCTAATTGATTCACTGGTAAAGTTGAATATATTGGAATTGTAGATAAAATATTTGGGAATTTTATACATAATAGTATAAATCCACTTAAAAATTCATCAGTCGAATGTGATAATATTATACCATTTATTTTTTGTAATTCTGTTTCAAGAAATGATACAACGTTTGGATCTTTTCCATCCCAACTTGGATCTGCAAGTATCCTAATCTCATTATCAAATGTTAATAATGATGCTTCAAATGATTCATCATCTTTTTTGGGTGTTAATAATGAAAAAGAAAACATAGAGTTTAAATTTTTTTTCGCTCTATAAATTAAATCTAAATAAATACATAAAAGAATGAAAACAACGATAAACATCAATATGGATGCAATTTGAATAAGGTTTTATTTTAAAAATTGATACTATTTCTTGTATGGTAGGATAATAAAGTTTCTGCTTGAGTCAAACCTGGTAATTGATGAGTAGAATTGATTCTATCCAATGATGTTCTTGCCGTATTATATTCACCATCTTTAATCATTTGTTCACGTAATTGATTCAATGGAATTTGTTTATGGAATTGATCATTTATAGTATTTTTTCTTAGATTTCTTGTTGAATTTTTCCTTGATCTTGATGTAACTGTTGTACGTCTTTTAATAGTTTTAAATGTCTTTTCCAATTTATTTTCATGTTCTTGTTCTTCTAATTTATATTCTTGTTCCATTTTTTCAAAAGTTTGTGGATCATTTTCAATAATTTCAGTCAATAAACGATGTCTTTCGACATCATCAGCATCTGTTGGATCATAACCTTGTGGATAATCATCATATTGACCTTGACGATTACGTTCACGGATTATATCAACATCACTTGGATTGAAATTGACTTTAAGGAAATTCCATGTAAATCTAGGTAATAAACAACAAATAATTCCAATAAATATACAACACCAAACACCTAAAGTTCCCAATGTTTGTGCACCAGCACGATAAAACTCACCTGAATAATTGGCGTTGACTGACCAAACACCAGTCCAAAAATAAACAATTAAAATTGATATAGCAACAATTAATAAAGTTAACCAATCCCAACGATATTGTTGTAATAACACATAAATATCACAAGCTGTAACTGATATACAAGCTGCAACAACACCCATCAAGAAACGATGATCAATTGCTAAACCTTGATAATTTTGAAATGATTTATAAAATAATAAAAATGGGAAAAAGAATGATATAACTGATTGATATAATCCATCAAACATATACCATATAAATTTATATTGTGACCAATCCTTACCTAAAATCCCACTAATGTATAATTGTGGTACTAATAATGATATTGTATCTGAAACATCTTGATCTAAAACTGCCAAAACAATCACTGGTAATGATGTGAATGCTAAATTATAAAACATAAGATAGGTATATTCATACAAATATGATCCATCAAAATTATTATAAATACCATACCAAAAACATGTTAATGTAAATACAACATTTTTATAAAAAAAACATGGAACCATTTCTGCTAATCTTTTATATGACCATCTTCCATGAACTAATAATAATCTTGTTAAGAATCTAAATTGTCCAATAGCATAATCGGATGACATCACTGCTTGTCTACCTTCTTCACCAGCGATACCAACACCTACATTAGCAGCTTGAATCATTGCAACATCATTAGCTCCATCTCCAATAGCTAAAGTCATAACATGTAATCCAGTTTTAACCATTTTAACAACATCTGCCTTTTGTGATGGTGATACTCTACAACATAAAACTGACTTACAATGTTTACCTAATAATAAAAATTTGTTTTTCAATTGGGGATAAGTTTCTGAATTATCTTGAAATATTAAACTTAATGCTGCACCATCTATAATTAAAGCATATTTTGAACTTGGTATTGAATGATCTTTTTTAGCTTCTTTTACTAATTTTGATATATCATCATTTAAATTAAATTCTTGTAAATATTTTGAAATTAATTGATCGATATACTCAACATTTTCCAAATCGTTTTCATCTGGTCGTACAACTAATAATTTCATTTCGTTTTCTAATAAATTACATGAAAATCCAATATTTATAGCTGTCTCAATACGATCACCAGTTAAAACCCATAATTTAATACCAGCTTGTCCCAAAATTGAAATTGATTGAGGTACACCTTGTTGTAATTGATCTTCAATGGCAGTACCACCTAATAATGTCAAGCCCTGTTCAATTTCATTATCCAATTGATCAATTAAATCATCTCGATCGTCATCAATTGAAGCATTTGCTTCTTTATATCTTTTTGACCAATTTTCATAAACTTTACTATCCAATTCTTTTTCTGCAATACATAAAGTTCTTAAACCTTCATTAGCATAATCTTCTAAATATAATGCAGTTTTCTTAATTACTTCATTTGAGTTTGATGGATTCAATCTTTGAAATATTACATTATCAGCACCTTTTGTATATAAAATAATTTTACCACTTTCAGTTCTAATGATACATGACATTCTTTTTCTTTGTGAAGTAAATGGAATAATTTCAAGTAATTCAAATTCTTCTTCTTGACCATAAACTTCAAGAATTAAAGATTTTCTTAACCTTTCTTTAAATACAACACCTAAATCTCTTGCAACTGCGACTAATGCAGCTTCATCTGGAGATTCGGCTTTGAAATCACGCAAAGTTGGATCAGTTTCATTTTCTTCAGTAACAACAGTATGACATAATGCTAATGCAAACATAAACTTTTCATTAGCTACTTTTTGATCTTTATCTCCTTCGAAAGTATCCATTGTATAATCACTTGAAACAAATGAAATATTTTCATCTCTTAATTGATTATTATTTGTATATTTTTTCAATTGTTCAACCATAATTTCTTTATCTTTTTCAATTTTGACTTTCCATTTATTTGCTTCTTCAATTACATCTAATCCTTGTCTCTTGTCTAAACCTTGCTTTGCTTCAGTGTATGCCAAACCATATGACTTCCCATTAATTGTACATTTTCTAAACTCCATCACATTTTGAGTCAAGGTACCAGTTTTATCACTAAACACATATTCTATTTGACCTAAATCATCAGATATATTCCATGCTTTTGGGATACATGGGAAATTCAATTTTTCATAAAACATTTTAGTATCTGAATAAATGAAGAATGCTTGTAAAGTTTTAATAATTTCAATTGAAATATATAATGAAATTGGAACTAATGATTGATATATAATTAAAGCAACGAAAAATGCAATAACCCCATTAATTGCTGGTGTTGCACCGTAAGGATGGAAATCAAAAAAGTGTCTTGAATTATTATCTTTACGATAAAATAACCCATTAATCAATCCCGAAATAAAACATAATATAAATAATAATAAGAAATTAATCACAACCGATAAATTTAATTCTCTTGAAATCTTTGATGTTTTTGTTGGTGTTATACCTGAATTTAACATGATTTTTGTTTCCAAACCAGAATAAACACATAATCCAATAACCCATTTTGTATTTCTTAAAGTACAACCTCTTAATAAAACATTTTCAGGTGTAATTGCTTCTTTTTCATCTGGATTGATCAATTGTTTGTCTGAATCAAAATTTTCATAATGTATAGTACCTTTAAAAGTATATAAATTTGGATTTGGTGCATCACATTCAACCCAAAATTTTGTGTCACTTAAATCATCTGAATGTTTTAAATTATTATTCCCACCACATTTCAAAGCATTTTTAACTTTCAAATTTGTTTCTCCATCTAAATTTTTTGTTTCAATATAACAATTACCTTCTGGATCAGATGTTGAGATTATAATTATATCAGCAGGAACTTCTTCATTAGCTCTGACTCGAATAATATCACCAACGTTAACATCTTTCCAACATCTATTCTTAAAATTGGCTCTATTTTGAGACTTTGTAGCATTTTCATCTTTTAATATAGGATTTAACAAAGAGTTTGGTAATGCAATGGTTGGTTTGTGTGATCTATTTGATTGCATTGATTTCTTTTGTTGAAAACTTCTCCTTGGTGATTGCATACTGTACCTTGGTTCAGATCTATACGTATAATCAGAAACAACAGTTGATACACGATGTAACATCAAATCTTCTTGATATTTTTCTTCATCTTGATATTTCAGTTTTTGACGTTGATTACCACAAATGAAAATACAACTTTTTTTAATAAACCTCCAACTTTTAACCGTACCTTTTGTACAAGCTTTTTTGAATCTTCTCCATGGACCAACAAAATCTTTCAGAACATTAGGATTTTCAACACCAGTCAATAAATGTATGGGACTATTATTTAATTCTGCATCACTAACTACTCTTCTATAATCTTCAAATGCATCTTTGATAGCTGTGATACATACAATAACGATAAGAGGAACGGCAGCTAAACCAGGACTTGGAACTCCAAAAATTTGAAATGCACCTAAAATGACTAATAATAAGAAATATGAATTTGCAACATTGGTAAATTGATGAAGGATATTTTTTGGTAAGAATGAAATTGGAGTATATTTGGTTGTTCTAATTTTATTTCTTGGATACTCAATAATTGGATATCCTTTTGAATCTTTTAAATCTTGAGGTAAATCATAATTATAATAAATTGTTCTTGGAATTGCATTATAAATTTCTTGCATATATTTTGGTCTATTAGTGAGTCCCTTAAGAAATAACCACCTATGAATCCTATCCTTAAACGTGGGAGGCTTTGTATGCATTAAATCTTGTGCTGTTTTTCTAGTTTGCTGAGATCCTCCAGTTGAAGAAGAGGCATTCTTGGATTCATTTGAGATGTCATTATCTTTTCTCAATGAAGAGTTTGATGATGTAGTTGTATTTACATTAGGTGGGGGTAGTGAGTCGTCAGTCATGATTAATGATAAATTTGTTTTGGTAGTTATGAAATCTTAAAATTACTTAAAGATTTGTAATTATGCAAGCGAATAAATATATATGATGTGTAATGATGTTAATTTAAGTATAGCAAAATGACTAGTTATGAGTTGAGTTTATAGTATTTAAATATCAGGATTTGTATCTGATTATAAATTAATTTCTGTTGTAAAAAATATGAGTTATTTGTTTTGATAAAAATAATATTATTTTAATGTGAACTTAAATTACAATTACTACAAAATTTATCTTCATACTCTATTATAAACTTTATTACTATTATAACTACATTTGTAAACCAAATTGCTTGATTTATTGCTCAATGGTTTGAGGAGATTAAGCGATATTTTGACCCTTAAAGATTTAAGAAAAGATCAAGAGTTTGCAATCAAAGGAAAAAAATCTTGATTTTGCACTTTTGAAATCAATCAACTAAAACTTCAACGTTTCATCTATAATAATGAAAACTGTTACATCAATAATAGTTCACTTGTTTAAACATTTACATACGGCATAAGATAAATAAGGATCGGCTGAATCGGTTTTGAGTAATTATAGGAAAATTTTTGCACCCGTGCGCTTAAATCTATGTAGCCAAATTTTGACAAAGTCAAAAGTTAAAAAATATGTCATAATAGGAAATTTACAAATAACAAATTATCAAAATTACATTATCACCTGACAATGATAACCTTGACAACTGCATTATTGAATACAATCATTCTTTGGTCGACATCACAACTAGGGTTTCTTAAACTTGTCAGACAGCCACTTATACCCATCCAAATTATTTTCCTCCGAAAAGTAATAATAAAATGGATAAAGATCATCGCTCCTTTATAATTGAAACATCTCTTGCGAGTACTTTCATTGTTAAAGGCAAAACAAATTAAACAGATTACCAGATTATAAGAAATCATAGTCAAGCAAAAAAATTTGGAATCTCACTTTGAAGGGTATAAGGGTAATCTCACTCATCAACCAAGTTGGATTCAGTGGCTCTTTTGAAGAGTCAAAGAGGGACGTAAACTATAGAAATGATCCTATGAAGTACGTCGACAGAGAAAAGAAAAAGAAAAAGAAAAGAAAAAATTGAAAAAGTTTGGTGAACTCGATGGATTTATATATTAAAATATTTTGGTATTCGCACTATTTATAATATACAGTCTCTATACAAATTTTTCACTTTACTTTTCGACAACTGAAAAATTAATTATACTAAATCAACTAATTAAATTATTTAAAAATGTCAATTGAAGAAATTCCACAAGGTGCTGACGTTAATGTCATTCCAAAAAATGAAAAAAAAGCTAGAGAATTAATTAAAAAATTGAACTTGAAACAAATTAAAGGTATCTCAAGAGTTACATTTAAACAAAGAGGTAACTTAATCTATGCAATTGATCAACCAGATGTTTATAGATCAGCTGCTGGTACTTATGTTGTTTTCGGTGAAGCTAAAGTTGACGACATGAACCAAAGAATTGCTGAAGCTCAACAACAACAAGCTCAACAAGAAGCTTTACAAAAAGCTGCTGCTGATGCTGGTACTGCTTCAGATGATAAATCACCAGAAGCCATCACTGCTGACTTAGAAAAAGCTTCAATTTCAGATAACAAAGCTGCTGATGAAGAAGATGAAGGTGAAATCGATGAATCAGGTTTAGATCCAAAAGATATTGAAATTGTTGTTGAACAAACTCAAGTTTCAAGAGCCAAAGCTGTCAAAGCTTTAAAAGCTCATGATGGTGACATGGTCAATGCTATTATGGACTTACAATAAATGTTTTACAATAAAGGATAAATATATATTAATCTTTTTCTTTAACTATTTCCATCTCTGGTAAATAAGATTCTTTCTTGCTTTCAATTGGTTTAGTGTCTATTTCTTTAGAATCTTTTGTTTCCTCTGGATTTGAATCTTTTATCTCTTCAGGTTTCACTGTGGTTTTATCTGGATTCAAATCATTTAAACCTACCTTTTTGCTTTTGATATTATCTTCTTTATACTCGAGATCATTTAATTCCTTTGAATTTTCACTTTTATTGTTATTATCTTCTGTACTTTCGGCTTTATTTGATTCATCTAAACTGTGTCCTTCCTGTTTGCTTGGTTGTGATTGATCAATGAATAAAGTTCCTTTACCATTCAAAGCACCACATTTCCAACAATGATATTTCACATCTAATGGATCTTCAGTATGAGGTGGAGCCAATCCATTATGACTAAAGCAATTGTAACAAATCAATGCGTACCTTTTCTCGACTGATTCACTATCATCAGAGCCAATTAAAATATCCAAAAGTCTATCTTGAAATGATTTATTTTGTTTAGCTGATAAGTCTTTCTTTTGTTGATGTTGTTGAGCTGTTGGATTAGGTGGTGGAGAATTCATTGGGACATTAGCAGTTGGTGGAGGTACACTTGGTTTCAATTTCAATTCCTTCAACGCTTGTTGTTTTAATTTATCATTTTTAGTCTTTGGATTATTTTGTTTTTGAATTGGAATTGTTGGTTTTTCTTCACTATATTTATTTATCAATTCATTTGTAGTGTTAAAATTGGTAATTTTTTTCAATTCTTCGATCTTATCTTTATGTTTCTTTTGTTGATTCTTTAAGTAATTCGATTTAGAATTGATATACAGTGAAAAAATCAAGTTCAGTAATTTAACAATAAGAACTATTATTATTGGAATAAGGATGATTGATGAGAGTTTTTCTTTTGATTGGTTTAAGATGAATTGTTGGATTTTATTAGTTCCATTAATGGATTTGCTGGTAGTTGAATAGCAATATATTAAGAATAAAATATAACAAATGATCCCATATTTAAGGATAACATTTTTGACTCTTTTTTGACTTAACTTTAGTTTTGATATTTGTTGTCTTGTATTGGTTATATTTGTAGTTATAGTAGTCAATTCTTTTTCAAAAGTTTTTGGATCGAAATCTTTCTTGAATATATTGAATAATCCCATATTGCTGTAAAAAATTAAATTTTATTTACTACCAACTTGATAAAAATTGTTTTTTCCATACGTCACAATTTTTTGAGACAGAGATTATAGAAGGAAAACCCAATGAGAATAAATCTTAAGACAAAACTAGATAATAAATAAGCTTATTGTAATTTTGCTTTTTTGAAGATACTTAAAACTTTTACAACTTGATAGTTGGAATGTATATTTCAAACGGGTATTGAAGACAATTATTCCTTATGTTAGTTCATTTAGGGACTTCATTTTAGTGTTCATTAAGTATGATTTTTGAAGGAACATAAACCAACCAGAGTTTCAAAATGGAAACTTATAGAAGAATTAAAGAACAGTAAGAGCTTAAATATTAAACATGATGTGTATTAGTTCATCAAAATAAAGTAAATCTAAGCAAACGTTTCAAAATCAATCAATCCAATTAAAACCTTTAACAAAAACCAATTTACCTACATGATAGTACAGTTTGAACCGACCCAGCCATTTTTAACATTTTTGATAACATTATCTTTATCAGCATTAGTTTTTGAAGCGTTGTTGTTTGTTTGTTGAGCAGCCATTTTAATTTATCTTATTGATGAGAATGTAAAAATTTATTGGAAAAAATGGTTGTATTTATACTAAATTTCTAAAGCCAAAAATAATTAATTACATGAAGTTATTAAAATAGATAAGTCTGTTTTAAATGTAAGAATAAAAACTAAATGTAAAAATAAACATGATTTATTTTTTGGTTGCAAAAAAAATTACTTTTTTTGGCAGCCACAAAGATGAACAAACAAAATACGAATTCGAATATGCAAGAATAAAAATGTTTTTAGACATATGAGCACAAACTAAACATGTTAAAAAGGTAATTTATTTCAATTGTAATGCCCTTTTATGGAAAGTAATTTAAATTTGAAACTATCAATTAAAATTCTTACCATATTTTTTGATGATCTAATTAATCTTGTAAATTTTTTGATAAACTATTATTAGTAACTTTAAGATTATCGGATCATGATAATTTAATTTTAACATAATAGTACTATTTCTATCTCGATTGCGGAGGCCATTTTTGGAAATTATTCTAACAATTTGTTATACTATGCATTGAACTATCAGAGCTGAACTCACACAAAATTTGCACGTTTTTATAATATCTTTTTTGGCTCAAGAAAATCAGTTGTAATAATCT
Source organism: Insectozyma morakotiae (assembly GCA_030564645.1). Classification (NCBI taxonomy): domain Eukaryota; kingdom Fungi; phylum Ascomycota; class Pichiomycetes; order Serinales; family Debaryomycetaceae; genus Insectozyma; species Insectozyma morakotiae. The sequence continues at coordinate 489,220 of JAKTYD010000002.1, forward strand.
ATGCGTTTCTTGATACTTGATGAGCTCAAAAATTTGAAGATAGGTTAAAAGTTTGTATAATTCAACCTGGAATTGAAGAATTTTGTACCAAATGTTTCAAAAAATTATCTCGTCTAGTTTCTGTTCAAAAAAACGGGTAATAATTAAAAGATCCTTTACATATTTTTAGTATTTGTGAGCTAAAGTATCAAAGTTAGAATAATTTGGTGCGATTTTGTAATAAACTTGAAAAAAATACAATTATTCACGAAACAACTAATTTATACAAAACAAAAGCATACTAGAGGTATAAAAAACATTCTCGTACCTTATCAAGCTCTTTAAAACTTGCAAACGATCAATTTTCACGAAACTTTGAATAAAATTGTACAACTCTTCAATATTGATGTTCAGGTGTAAATAGACGAAATAATCGCCAAAAATTCCAATGTCGCACGGACTTATTATGTCGTGCAATGAAATTAAATAATTTTAGATGAATTAAATAAATTTATTTATACATTTATAATCATATGCCATATACAATTGGTGATAGAAAAATCTCCTTAGATTCAAATATAAATGAATCAGATCTTAAATTAATCAAATCACATTCTAAAATATTCAAATACTGTTTAAATAATGCCCTATATAAATACATTATCAATCTTAAAAAAATCATCCACCTATATCTGGATATAATGACTATATATTCAACTTTATTAAGAAAAATACCAAACTACGATGACATTACACAAATGACTACAAAAATCAATCTTCAAGTTTTAAAATTGGAAGATGATTTCAATGAAATTTTCGGTAAAGAAATTGATAATTTACAAATTCAAAATTGGGATGAACGAAATTATGAAAATGATTTAAAACCAAGTATACTTTTGTTTCTCAACTCTTCAATTGAAACATTTCAACATATTTATTCAAATTTATCATGCATTGAATTATTTTTCAAAAATTTCAATAATTTAAAAAAATTATTAATACCGTTTTTGGTTGAACAAACAAAAGGTATACAAAATAGTTTTATTAAAATTGAGCAAATTATAAATATCAAAACAAAAGTGGACAATTTAAATGGAATAGAAATTGAAATGACTGATTTGAAAAAAATCGAAAAGATAACCAGCGGGATTGAAAAGGAATCAATTATATTAAATTCAGCTTTTATAACATTTGATGGTTCATTAAAACAATATACAAGTATTTTGTTAGGTAAAGCTATATTGAAAAGAGAAATTCCTTTGAATCAATGTGGATTAATCAAACGTAGAGATATTTGTTTCCAAGCTGCTGAGCATGTTGTTAGTATTCCATTAACTGAAGAACAAACAGCCAATAGAACAATGAAGAATCTAAGTAAATATCTATTTTATGTTATATTTGGTTTAATTTTGTTAATTAGTATAGTTTTTTATAGAATTTTTAAAGTAATTGTTTGTAGATAATCAACAGAAAAATAAAATAAAACAACACAATAAATTTCATCTATCAATGTCTGACAAAATCTTTTCAGCTAGATATTCAAATGTAGATGTTTTAGAATTTGTCACCTCGGAAGGTCCTATAATGCGAAGAAAGAATGATTCTTGGATTAATGCAACACATATTTTAAAAATTGCTAAATTCCCAAAAGCAAAAAGAACCAGAATACTAGAAAAAGATGTTCAAACTGGTATACATGAAAAAGTACAAGGTGGATATGGGAAATATCAAGGAACTTATGTTCCATTACAAATTGGTGAACAAATTGCAAAAAACTTTGATGTTTATGAAACTTTAAAACCAATTTTTGAATTTAAATATATTGAAGGTCAAAGTGAAAATCCACCACCTGCACCAAAACATAATCATGCTTCAGCATTGAATTTAGCAAAACGACAGGCACTGTTGGATAAAAAGCAACAAAGGGAGAGATTGAAACAACAACAAAATTTAGCAGATGAGCCAAGAAGGAGGGGAAGACCTAGACGATCTCAAACTTTAAGTTCTACACCATCATTACACCATCAAGATACAATACCGATCAATCAAGATTCACAAGCAGTGGAAACAGATGAAGATGATGATTCTGCACCTAAATCAGCATTGAAAAAGAGAAGATTTGAATTTGAAAGTCAATCTGATATATCAAAAAAACCAGAATTCAAGAAAAGAGGATTTGAATTCACTGAAAGTCAACCTGATTTATTAACATCAAAGGAATTATTTGGAGTTTCAAGAAATTCATTTGAGAAAAAGACTGATTTTGTACCATTACAACCATATCATCAACCAAGCATAAATCTATCACAAGAAAATCAAATATATATTGATTATTTTCAAAATTTTTTGAATTTCTTCCTTGATGATACATTGAACGAATTACCAAAGAACCTACTCAATCCTCCACAACCAATATCAAAAATTCATATAAATCAAAGTATAGATAATGATGGTAACACTATTTTTCATTGGGCATGTTCAATGGCTAACCTACAAATCATTGAATTTTTAATTGACAATTTCCCAAATGAAATCACATCAAATACCAGAAATAATCAAGGAGAAACTCCATTAATGTTTCTTGTCAAGTTTACCAATGCTTATAATATGAAGAATTTTGATTCAATTTTGACTTTATTGAAAGATTCAATATTTAAAGTAGATGTAAATGGATCTACAATCTTACATAAAATAATAGAAAATAAAAAGGAAAAAGTCTCAATTTTTTACATGGAAAAACTATTCAATGAAATCTTTGAGCATAATGAGGAAAAAGTTATTCATAAGTTTATAAATCATCAAGACATAGATGGAAATACCGGTTTACATCTTGCATGTTTCCATTTGAGAAGAAAAATTATAAATTTCATGTTGAAATATCCAAATATGATTGATTTTAACCTACGAAATGTGGTTGGACTTGAATTTCAAGATTATTTGAAGAGTCAAAATTTCATTATAAAAGAAATTGATATGAAGCAGGAACCAGAGGAGGAAAGTTTTATAGAAAAAGAAAGTTTATCAAATAATGAAGTTATTATTCAATCAATCAAAAATTCATCAAACTTGATCAATGGGGAGCTAGTTAAATTTCAAAATGTTTCAAAAGATCGATTACAAATACATGACCAAAATATCTATAGGCTCAATCAAGTTATATCGCATCTCAAACACAATCAAAAAAATATTATTGGAAATCATAGTCAAAAAGAAATAAATACCATATTGAATGATTCAATATATAACCTAATCAAATCAAAATTACAATTTCAAAACTTGTTGAATGCAACTCATTCTAACATCATAAAAACAACCACCAAAAAATCAGAATCAGATACCAATGGGAAATTATCAGATCAACCACAACAAGACGACAAAAAAGACGAATTATTTGATTTAGCTATAGAGTTGCAAATGGAGATTATCAAAAGGAAAAAAAACATCGACAAATTACTTAATGTTAATCCAACAAATAATCTTTTGTATAAATATAAAAGGCTAATATCATTGAGTTGTGGAATAGAATTCGATGAAATTGAAAATTCAATAGATCTGATCTTGAATAATATTATGTAACAGTATAATGTATTATTAATTTTTTGTCTACATACAGCTTTTAAATATTAAAACAGAATTTCTTATCGTCTCGAATTTCCATTTTCGCCGTGCGGCTTTTACATTTTCTGTTATCTTTGACAAAACTATATTATAACATGTTTCAAAATATGAAGATTTACAGATCACAATGGAACAAACCTAATACCTAATCCATCCAATCAAATTAGTAAGTGTGAATATTTTGAGCAGTTTGTGTGGAAGCTAACAATAGATAGTACAAAGATAAACATCTATGCTCATAACGAACAATAGAGTAAATTCAAAATGTAATTAATTTTGCAGATAAACCATTTATCCAACACTATGAATTATGATAAGTTCCGAGTACTCAGTCTTTCAACGGAATATGTATAGTATGGTGAATTGAACAATCAATTTGAAGGAATCGATTCAAAAAATATAAAGGCAAAAGAATTTGTATTTATTATTTGATCATTCAAGATGCTTCGATGGTTATTTTATGCTGCTTTCTTTCTGGTTTCAACCAATGCCGCTTATTTGAGTAAAAAAGATTTAGGAAAAGTTCATTCATTTGATTTGACTCATAAAATTATAACTCCAAATCAGAAAAGAAATTATGACGAAGTCTATACTGGGGATGTTTATCACAATCGTGCAGACGCGTATTATACAATCGATGTTGAAGTTGGTTCGAATAAAGATCGTGTTACTTTAACTTTTGATACCGGATCATATTATTGTCATGTGTTTGATAAAAATATAACTTGTTCTGGTAATTGTCAAGGTTTAGGTACTTTTGATTCTGCAAAATCAACTTCATTAATTAGAACAACTAAAAATATCACTGATTCTTATGGTCTTGACTCCACGCATATAAGTGCTGAGCTTGCGGGTGATTTGGTTTATGATGATTTAATAATCGGTGGACTCAATGTGAAAAATTTCTCATTTGTTGATGATAATTACGTTAAAGGGGAATCAGGTGGAATTTTTGGTTTAGATCGTTTTAGTAAAAGAGAAAGGAATATTATCTTTGCTGCTTTTGATCAAGGCTTGATAGCTAAACCAGCTTTTTCATTTGTGTTAGGTGATGATTACACACCTGGTAAGTTTCATCTTAATGGTTACGATCAAGCAAAGCTAGATGGAGAGTTTAGTTGGCATTCTATCAAAAATACTAGACCTATGTCTCACGCTGATTATATTGTCATTGGTAATCAGAATATCACTATTGATAGAGATTTTTTAATGGATACTGGTGGAGATGTTCCTTACTTACCTGACCCTATATACACTCAAGTCTTCAATGCAATTTATGATGCTGTTCCTGAAGAAACTGAAGACAATAAAAAGAAAAATTTAGTGAAATGCAGTTTATTAGAAGGTAAAAATATTAAATACTCAATAAATGGAAAATTAGTTACAGTTCCTTTGAGATCTTTGGTGTGGTCTGATTACAATCTCCATGGTTATTGTCATATTTCATTATATAAAGGTGAATATCAAGATCAACAAATGGGTGCATACCTTTTTAGATACATACAAGTAGCTCTTGATTACGAAAATGATCTTCTTGGAATTGGTCAATTTATAAATACAACAGAAACAAATATTGTTCCTTTTTGAAATAGATTAATAATACATTTCATTTGATCATTTCCCTTTATTTATTTATTCTAGCTCAGTCTGTAGCTTCAAAAGAGTAATGCATGCAATTTTTTAACTTTAACTAACAATCCAAAAGAAACAAATTTAAATGTAATTTTACTTTTGAATGTCTTTTTATTTTTGTAGTACATAATTATAAATATCGATGATTTTTATAGCTTAGGATCAAATTACTTCATCTCACGATATGCTTCAAATATAGTTTCTAAAAGCTAAAATTTTATTTGAAGAGATGTGTCATATGACAGAGCTGAAACTAAATATTCAAATCCTTACATGTTTTCTGATTTCACTTTATAGAATTGTTTTTCGCTTTTCAATCTAGGTTATATTCGCTCCTTTCTCATAACGATTATCAAACGGATTTCGTTCGATAAAGGTCCGAACAATAGAGTTGGAGGATTATGAGACTTTTTACTAATTAAATCAAATTTCAAGATGGTGCAACTCATTGGAGCAAATTTAATTTATTTAGCTACATAATTTTTAAATTCGTAGTCATGTGGCCACTGGAAACAAAAAAACTAGTTCTAAAACTATAAACAAAAAAAGAGAAAAGGATCTTGACAATTAAAAAAGCATCAAGTCGACCTTGCTTTAAAAATGAATTGAGTAATCCCAATTATTAAGCCATGTGGTAACTAGCAACAGATGGTGGTTATGGAAATTGTGTTGAGGAACTGCTCCTAACCAACAATACAAATAAACGTTAAACAGAAAATTAACAATATAGGAGATGAAACGGCCAGTTTTATTTTGTTTCACCAAACCGTATTACTAATCTTTTAGAGGTATTGTTTGAACAATATCAATTTAACGAAGCCAGTTCACTTATTTTAGAAATTATAAAAGCGTAATAAATTTTCTTGCTTGAAACAAAATTAAAATTAAAATCAAGATGCTTTACCAATGGTTAGTTGTTGCTGCTTCATTCTTAGTTTCAAGTAATGCTGCTTTCTTGAGTAAAAAAAATTTAGGAACAGTTCATTCATTTGATTTAACTCATCAAATCACAAATAATATTCAAAAAAGGGATGATGGTAATGGAGATGTTACACACAATACCGCCGCCGGATATTATACTATAGATGTTGAAGTCGGCTCTAATAAAGATCCTGTTACTCTTGTATTTGATACTGGATCATATTACTGTCATGTATTTGATAAAAATATCACTTGCGCTAACAATTGTCAAGTTAGAGGTACATTCGATTCAGCTAAGTCAACTTCATTGATCAGAACATCCGTTAATTATACTAGTAATTATGGTACTGCTCAATATGGTTATACTACAGTTCTTGCTGGTGATGTAGTATATGATGATTTAGTAATTGGTGGTCTTAATGTTAAGAACTTTTCATTTGTCGATGATAATTATGTTAAAGGTCAAGCTGTCGGGATTTTTGGCTTAGATCGTACACATGAAAGAGATATGAGTATTATTTATGCTGCGTATGATCAAGGTGTGATTGGTAAAGAAAGTTATTCATTTTTCTTGGGTGATCATCAGACTCCTGGTAAATTTCATCTTGGTGGTTATGATAAAGCAAAGTTAGATGGTGAATATAGTTGGCATTCAGTAAAGGGTAAGAGAATAATAAGTCATGCCGATTATATTGTTATTGGTAATCAAAATGTCACCATTGATAAAGACTTTTTGATGGATACTGGTGGTGATGGTTCATCTTTACCTGATCCAGTTTATACTGAAGTTATAAATGCAATTTATGAAGCACTTCCAGATGAAACTGAAGATAACAAATCAAAGAATTTAGTGAAATGTAGCTCATTAGAAGGTAAATCTATCCAATATTCAATTAATGGTAAAGTAGTTACAGTTCCGTTTAAATCTTTAGTATGGTCAGATTGGCAATCAGGAGAAAATTGTCATATTACATTTTCTAAAGGTGATTATGAAGATGAGCAAATGGGTGCATACCTTTTCAGATTCGTTCAAGTCGCTCTTGATTATGAGAACGAATTACTTGGAATTGGTCAGTTTTTAAATACAACAGAAACAAATGTTGTTCCATTTTAATACCAATTGCGAATCATATTATGAGACGGTTGTATCTCAAGTTTAAGAGTTTGTGGTTGAGTTGATGGTTTATAGTTCGTTCATACGATAAAAATGAAAATAAAAACTATAAAAATGTGATTTTTAAAATTTGCAACTCCAAATATCGTGTCAAAGCTTCTTTTATTCTTATTGTAAATTGTTATTAATAAAATTTTTGATTTTTTTGTGTTTATTTATAAACGCCTGTCCTAACTAATTTGTTTAAAATATAACATCTCCGAGAAATATTTGAAAAAAGAGAACTATTGCAGAAATCAGGTTTATAGTTTAAAATGTTTGTAGTCAAGTTTACTAAAAATTTGTAATACAGGTTTGAATTAGTATCAAATGGATTTCATTCTATAAAACTCCGAACAATAGTTAAGACGGTTATGAAATATATTCTTTTCTTGAGTTATCAGACTCACAACATTGTGTAATTCGATAAATAAATTTACACTCAACAAAAACAACATGATTTTTTTTGAAAAATTGACGTCATCAAATAGTAAACCGATAAACCAAAAGACGGCGCGTATTGCAGAATTTAAAGTTACGAGATTAGTTTTCAAATATAAGATTAAAATTGGGATTAACCATGAAAAACAAAAATTGTAGGTACAGGTTTGCTTCCACCAAAATTTAGCTAAAATTGAATTCAAGGATGTGGTAACTAGCAAGTGACGGTGAAATTGAACTTTCTTTAAGATAATGCTCATAACCAACAATAGAAATAAACACAGAAATGAAAATAATTAAAGCTACAAGTGAAACGAGTCGGTCGTATTCGATAAAAAAAAACTGTAATTGACATAGCAGATCAAGCTATAATTATGATAGTACCAATTAATTTATTAGATCCATAATAAAAACAATATAAAAGCAGAACAAATTCTTTGGATTAATCTATTATTAAAAATCGAAATGCTTTCTCAATGGTTTGTTTTTGCTGCATCTTTTTTGGTTTCGACTAATGCTGCTTTCTTAAATAAAAAAAATTTAGGAACAGTTCATTCATTTGATTTGACTCATCAAATTTCGGATAAAGTTCAGAAAAGGGATGATAACGGTAATGGTGATGTAAATCATAATTATGCTACCCAATATTATACTATAGATGTTGAAGTTGGTTCAAATAGAGACCCTGTTACCCTTTTGTTCGATACGGGTTCATATTATTGTCATGTGTTTGATAAAAACATTCTGTGTAATGTTAATTGTCAAGCTAGAGGTACCTTTGATTCTGCTAAGTCAACATCATTGATCAGAACATCCAAGAACTATACTGATCATTATGGTACTGCTCAAATTGGATTTTCAAGTACAATTGGTGGTGATGCAGTCTATGACGATTTAGTCATCGGTGGACTCACTGTTAGAAATTTTTCATTTGTTGACGATAATTATGCTCATGATTGGGTACAAGGTATTTTTGGATTAGACCGTCCACATGAAAGAGATATGAATATCATTTATGCCGCTTATGATCAAGGTTTGATTGAGAAAGAGATTTACTCGTTTTTTTTGGGTGATCACCAAATTGTTGGTAAATTTCATCTTGGTGGATACGATAAGGCTAAACTTGATGGAGATTTCAGTTGGCATTCAATCAAAAACAGCAGACCTATATCTCATGCTGATTATATTGTTATTGGTAATCAAAATATCACTATTGATAAAGACTTTTTGATGGATACTGGTGGTGATGTTTCATCTTTACCTGATCCAGCTTATACTGAAGTTATAAATGCAATTTATGAAGCACTTCCAGATGAAACTGAAGATAACAAATCAAAGAATTGGGTGAAATGTAGCTCATTAGAAGGTAAATCTATTCAATATTCAATTAATGGTAAAGTAGTGACAGTTCCTTTCAAATCTTTAGTATGGTCAGATTGGCATTCAGGTGATAATTGTCATATTACAATTACTAAGGGTGACTATGAAAATGAACAAATGGGTGCATACCTTTTCAGATACATTCAAGTTGCTCTTGATTACGAGAACGAGCTACTCGGAGTTGGTCAATTTATAAATACAACTGAAACAAATATTGTTCCATTTTAATTATTTTGAAGTGGCGGTGAGTCGATTTATGAATTTGTAGTCTAAGTAAGTTTGTAATCTAATCATAATTTTTTTGATAAAAAATTCGCAAAATTATCAGAGCTCTTAGATTATATCAAAGAATAAAATTTTGATCGGTATCTATTGCTTAAGAACAGATATAAATGTAGATATCATTTTTTGCCTACTAAGCTCGAAAAAACTTTGTTAGAATGCTATTTATATTTACCCTGAAATGATTTTATTGAATTTTTTATTTTTTCACTGTATTTTCATTAACGTCATTAAAAAATATATAGTTTGACTGAATCAAGTTTTAAACCAATATGAAAAAAATATACAAAGTTAATCGTACCCAATATATGAGTCGTGACTAAAAATACAGGTTGGTAACTAGCACATAAATGGTTTTCGCTCAACAAAACTCTAAACAATAGTTCAATCGGTTATGAAACATTCTTCTAATTTAAAGTTACAAAACTCACAAAATTATGAAATTTGATTAAATATATCCATAGAATAACAAAATAAGATGGTAACGTATTTCAGACTGGAAAAAAAATTACGAGATAAGTTTTCGAATATAACAATAAAACTTTAAAAGCTTAGGAAACAAACAATACAGACTCAAGTTTTCTTCCTTTCAAAAGCAAGTAGTGAGCTTTGTTTTATTGATGATTTTTTTGGTTGGTAACTAGCAACTGATGGCAGTTTCTTAAAAATGATGCTCATAACCAACAATAGGAAAAACATTACAAAAAAAACAAACAAAATTGTAAGTGAAATGAATCGGTCTTATTCGATTAAATAAAACCGTAAACGATATTTCAGATGTAGCCGTTGTTTTAATATAACCGATCGATTTGTTAGACTTGATTTAAAAAATGTATAAAAACAAAACAAGTTCTTTAGATTTATTTATTATTAAGAATCAAAATGCTTTCCCAATGGTTAGTTTTGGCTGCTTCATTTTTAGTTTCAACTAATGCTGCTTTCTTGAGTAAAAAAAATTTAGGACCAGTTCATTCATTTGATTTAACTCATCGAATTTCAAATAAAATTCAAAAAAGAGATGAAAATGGTAATGGTGACATAACTCATAATTCAGCAACCCAATACTATACTATAGATGTTGAAGTTGGTTCAAATAGAGACCCTGTTACCCTTTTATTCGATACTGGTTCATATTATTGTCATGTGTTTGATAAAAACATTCTTTGTGATGATAATTGTCAAGCTAGAGGTACTTTTGATTCAGCTAAATCAACATCATTGATCAGAACATCAGTTAATTACACTAGTAATTTTGGAACTGCTCAAGATGGGTTTCCAACTACTATTGCTGGTGATGTAGTCTATGACGATTTAGTCATCGGTGGACTCAATGTCAAAAATTTTTCATTTGTTGACGATAATTATGCTAATGGTTGGGTACAGGGGATTTTTGGATTAGACCGTACACATGAAAGGGATATGAGTATCATTTATGCTACCTATGATCAAGGTTTGATTAAGAAAGAAAGTTATTCGTTCTTCTTGGGAGATGATCAAACTCCTGGTAAATTTCATCTTGGTGGGTATGATAAGGCTAAACTTGATGGAGATTTCAGTTGGCATTCAGTTAAAGGTGAGAGAATAACAAGTCACGCTGATTATATCATTATTGGTAATCAAAATGTTACCATTGATAAAGATTTTTTGATGGATACTGGTGGTGATGGTTCTTCTTTACCTGATCCAGTTTATACTGAAGTTATAAATGCTATTTACGAAGCAGTTCCAGAAGAAAGTGACGAGAATAAGCAAAACCTTTTAGTAAAGTGTAGCTCATTAGAAGGCAAATCTATTCAATATTCACTTAACGGTAAGGTACTCACAGTTCCTATGAAATCTTTAGTATGGCCAGATGTGCAATCAGGTGAGGATTGTCATATTTCATTTAGTAAGGGTGATTATGTAGATGAACAAATGGGTGCCTACCTTTTCAGATACATTCATGTTGCTCTTGATTATGAGAACGAACTACTTGGAATTGGTCAATTTATAGATACCACAGAAACAAATATTGTTCCTTTTTAATACAGTGAATTGTTTCATTAAGTTTGAATATAAAACCCAAAATAATATGTCTGTTTATACCACTGCAAAATAGATAATTAAATCAATTATAACTTATCTTTACTTAATCTTGCGAATCTCTGAAATCTATTTCCAAGAAAGTGCTGTTTCAATTTTCTACAATTTGAAAATTCAATTTGTAGCTGATTTGGCAACTGAATTCAGCTTTTTATTGAGATTATTTAATGCTCTACCAGAAACTAGATGGATAGAGATTAAGTATTTCCATGATGACATGAAACTCAAAGTGATCCAAAAAGAAACCGTTTTTTGTTTCACATTCCATGCATAGAAATTTGACACTAAGAATGAGAATGAGAATTGGATTCTAAATTAGGAGATTTGAGCCGATTTTTTGCTAGTCAAGAAAATTCAACCACAACCAATGAATTATAATAAATAAATATCGTCCATTTTTGATATTATATCGTTTAATTGAATCACATTAATATTTCAAGATCGAGGTTGTTTGAAAAAAATATAATTTTCGTTTGGCTATACAAATGAAATAAAAAATAAAATCATAACCAACAATAATAAATCAGATTAATCCATCATGTATAAGAATAAAAAAGTAATACGACTATTTGGCTTCATATGCTTAATATCTGTAATGATATATGCCACTTATAATTTCACAAATATTTGGGAGTATCGACAGAATCCAATAACTAAGATCATCAACACAGCCATAGAAGATAATGATAAATTAAAACAACTTGAACAAAATAAATTAAACAAATTTCCACTTAGTGATCAATTAATTAATGAAAATTACCAAATGATCAAACTCAGAACATTCACTGACCCATTCAATTTTATCAAGAATTCTAACTTGAAAAATAAAAAAGAATCTGAGATCTGCCAAACTTTAAAGTATGAAAATGTATTCAGTGTATCACAGCAGTATTACCTCGATGCTGAACTACCCACTTTTTTATCAGAATTAAATAAACATCAAGAATTTGCATATATCATTCAATTAGCCAAAGATCAATTTAAACCAACAATCCCCGAACAAAAACAATGGTTCAGATTTGGAGGTTCAAGTGTTTGGTTACCACAATTCAATTGTCATTTTATGGTATCCAGAGTATTATATACCCCTAGTGGAATCGCAAACAAAGCATTTGCATCATTTTTATACATTCAATTATTTGATATAAATTGGAATGAAATAAAACAGGATTTAGAAATTCCATATGAAGAAACCAATGAACAAGAAAAGAAATTAAAATTTCGAATTGAATCATATCCACAAGTTCTATCAATTCCATTTGATTACGAAATGCAAGTGAAAAATAAAAAATATTATTATGGACCAGAAGATCCAAGAATAATCTTGAGACAGAATCCATTAGGATTTGAAGAACCATTGATTGTGTTCAATATGAAAGATTTGAAATTAATTAAAAGAACCATGCATTTGTATTTACCATTTTCTAAGCAATTCAAAATTTTCAAAAAGAGAAATGAACCATATGCAAAGATTGAAAAAAATTGGACTCCCTTTATAAGTGTTCATAAACCTAATGAATTAAATTTTATTTATTCAATTGTTCCATTAGAAGTATTAGTATGTAATATCGACGATGCAATTTGTGATTTCTTGCAAAAACCAGTCAAAAAAGATTATAATTATGTTGGTCCATTAAGAGGTGGAACTCAATTGATACCATTACCGAAAAATATACAAGAAAAACTACCACAGAATAGACAAGTTTATGTCGGATGGGCAAGAGCTCATTTGAATAAATGTGGATGTGGTGAATCAATGTATAGACCTAATTTGATAGTATTGATTGAAGATTATAATGAATCAACTAATAAATTTTATTATAAATTAGGTGATGTGTCTGAATATATTGATTTTAATGCAATTGTTCCACCATGGATTATACCAAAATTAGATTCAAATGGTCAATTGATAGAGGATGAATCACCTTCTCAATGTGAAGGTAGAAATGTATTAATACCGAACTCAATAGCATATTGGAATACATACCAAATTAAGAAAGATAATGAAGTAGTGGAACAATTTGATAAAATAGATAAAAGTGTGAAATTCATTGATTATATGGGTGTTACATTATCAGCAGCTGATAAAGACGTAAGTATCATACATATAAAGGGTTTATTAAATTACCTTGTCAATATCCCACTGTTGTTTGATGAAAACACGGTTATTACTAATGATAAAACATTTCAAACCGAAGGTTATGAATGGAATAATAAATGTGCAATGATTGCTAGTAAACAATATTGTATGGCATATGCAATTAAACACGGAGTTGTATTTGAAGAAACGAAAACAAAAATATAGAATATAGAAATGTATAAATCTTCTAAAACCGAGAAATTTTTATAAATTTGCTTCCATAGCCGTACGGAGAAAAATATCATCTTAGAACCCTGTGATACACTTTATAACCCCTCTAAAGCTAAGACTACATGATCTTACATCTCCAACTATTTCGTTTCAAAGTATTCGCCTAATCAACACTGCGATATCGATGAATTTATTGTAGTTCTTTTCATCAACGGTAAATCGTCCCACTAAAGTTAGAGCTGTCAAAAAAAAAGTTTCTAGCGTCAATAACCGATTTTTTTTCAAATCGCAAAATTTAGAATCAAATTTATATCAATATCGGTATACAAAGAAATATAAAACAAACAAAGATGCTGCTATTGAAAGAAAATTTTATTTTAATCAATACTTAATGGATAAAGAAAAAGAATCGTTTGATATCAATCAAAATGATATATCATCTTCCTCATCATCAAATGAAGGTCCAATCACTCTCACACAATCCCATTTTGACAATCATCATTTACAACAACATCGTAAAAGTTCAATAAATTCCATACACAAGAAATCAGTCGAATTTTTCAGGAAAAGTTTAACTGGTGATTCACAATCTATAAACCTTCCCGATGATTATTCTGTACATCATATTTATGGAGATTTAGATCAAGAAGAAATTAATTTACAAAGATCAGCCACTAGAAAATCTCTTCTTAATGAAATTGAAAATAAAGTTGATGAAAAAATAGACCCTATAGATGAATTAGCTATACCTGAAACAAGTATAATACCCGTTCAAAAACATGGTCAAGAATTTAATGATATAGATCCAGAATTAATAACGTTTAGTGAAAATGATCCTGATAATCCAAGAAATTGGTCAACTGCAACCAAAATATATTTGATTGGGTTTGTTTCATTATATGCATTAGTAGCGCCAATGTCTTCATCAATGGTTTCTCCAGCCGTTTCTGAAATATCCAAAGAGTTTCACATCACAAGTCCTGTTATTAAAGCTATGGTTGTTTCAATTCAGATATTATCATGGGCAATCGGACCTTTAATTATAGCACCATTATCTGAACATGATACTATAGGTAGAAAATTAGTTTTGGATGTTACATGTTGGTTATCATTAATTTTTAATATAGGATGTTCAGTATCACAAAACACAGCTCAATTAATGATTTGTCGTTTCTTTTGTGGTTTATTTGGTGCAAATGCAATGTCAATATGTGCGGGAAATATAGCTGATTTGGTTGCACCAGAATTTAGAAATATGGCATTAGCTGGTTACTCGTTGGCTCCATTATTAGGACCAGTAATTGCACCATTAATTTCAGGATTCATAGTTGATCATAAACCATGGAGATGGAGTTTTTATATCTTATGTGCATTCAACGGATTTGTGGCTCTTAGTGCAACTTTCTTATTCAAAGAAACTTATGCACCAACTATTTTATTAAGAAGAGTTAAAAAATTACGTAAACAAACTGGTAATGAAAATTTACATACCATCTATGAAATTACTGATACAGAAAGTTTTTTTAGTAAAATATGGATATGTATGTGTCGTCCAATTAAATTATTAATATTTCATCCAATGATTATTGCTTTGGGTTCATTCATGGCTTTTACTTATAGTTTCATGTATTTAATGATTGTTACCTTTCCTCAAGTATTTAGTCAACAATATGGTTTTAAAACAAAGGGACAAATTGGTTTAATGTATATTCCATTGGGTATTGGATTTTTATTAGGTGTATTTATATGGACTTATTCAATTGATAAAATATATCAAGCTTTAACAAAGAGAAATAATGGTGTTGCAAAACCTGAATTTAGATTACCTTGCTTGATTGCATCTGCTATATTCATTCCATTTGGTTTAATCTTATTTGGATGGAGTGTTGAATATAAATTACATTGGATTGTACCAGGTATTGGAAGTGCATTATTTGGATTTGGTTTAGTGGCTGTATTTCAAACAATACAAAATTATTTTATTGATATGAATACAAGATTAGCTGCTAGTTCCGTAGCTGCTGGTGCAATGTTTAGATCCATTTTTGGTTTTTTCTTACCTTTGATTGCTGATAAATTATATGGTAGATTAGGTTATGGATGGGGTAATTCATTATGTGCATTTATTGCAATTGTTTTAGGTATACCATTTCCAACATTTTGTTTCTTTTATGGTGAAAGAATAAGAAACTGGGCCAATAAAAGATTCGAATTAGAACAATTGAAAAGAGATCAAAAGAATCTTGATAGAATGAAAAGGAAAAACGAAGATTTTGTATAGATTTTAATAGACATTATTTATTTGAATTCTGATTTCTTTTGATCCTAAGTTGAATCTAAAGTATTGAAAAAGTCTGAATCATAGGCTAGAAGCTCATGGTCAAGCTCAAACAAGTCATAATCGAAAGTGATTTTTTTTTTGGAACCTCTCAAATAGCCAATATTGCAGAAAGATAGTTTTGATAATTTGTGGAAAAATTGGTAGCAATAAATCAATGAATCAATCAATTCCAAATATAATCAAAACTATTGATAACGCAGTAGATGTAGGTGCATTTCCACTACCAAAACAATTAGAATCACTACCTATCAATAATCTACGAGAATTCATAAACGACCCAGTTTTAGTTGAAGGATATATACATCAATTAGCCAATTACAAAGATAAAGTAGAACAAGTGAAGAATAGTTTACAAATATTAAAACAAATATTGAATGATGATATAAATGATAGCTTAGTATCGAAATACCAAGAAATATCTGAAAAGATCAATCAACAAATCAAAACTATAACTGCAATTCATCAGGAATTTACAAATTTAGAAACATTTCAATATCAATTATTCTCATCCAACTTCAATCAAGACTTTCTCAAACATAAAATGAAAAGGTTAATTGATAGTACCAATTTAGAAAGTATTGAAATAGGAAAGTCCCTCAAAAAAGCCACCGATGAAGATGAATTCATCAACATAGTAAATCAATATAAAGAAACTCGAATGAAATATCATTTTAGAAAAGAGAAATTGAATCGATGGGAGGAAGAAAGAGTTAGTGGCTTTTTATAATTGACTCAAATTTGATTTGGTCTAAATAATTAGTTTTATATATTTTCGGTTATAAAAAGTCCGCAATTTTCTTTATCAAAATCTCTTCTCGAATTTCAGTCGAGAGCACTTTTTTATAACTATTCAAATGATTGGTAGATTGTGTACAAGAAGATTCTTGTCTACATCACCAAGACTCTTAAGTCAATCAACTAAAAAACCATCAATTGTAACTAGAATTTTCAAATATACAATTGGTGCTTCAATTTTAGCTGCACTTGGTACAACTGCTGTAATTGGATATAAAATTTATGAAGAAAGTTCACCAGCTGATCAACAACCACAAAGTCCAATTTTCCCAAATGGATCCAAAAAGAAAACTTTAGTTATATTAGGTTCAGGTTGGGGTTCAATACCTTTGTTGAAAAATTTAGATACAACCTTATATAATGTTGTTATTGTCTCACCAAGAAATTATTTCTTATTTACTCCATTATTACCTAGTGTCCCAACTGGTACTGTTGAATTAAGATCAATTATTGAACCAGTTAGATCTATTACAAGAAGATGTCCAGGGGAAGTTATTTATTTAGAAGCAGAAGCAACAGAAATCGATCCAAAAAATAATAAATTAATAATTAAACAATCAACAACTGTACACTCAGGTCATTCAGGTACTGATACAACTTCTTCAAAATCAACTGTTTCTGAATATACTGGTGTTGAAGAAATTACTACTAGTTTGAATTATGACTATTTGGTTGTTGGAGTTGGTGCTCAACCTTCAACATTTGGTATTCCTGGTGTTGCTGAAAATTCAACATTTTTAAAAGAGGTTAGTGATGCAAGTGCTATTAGAAAAAGATTAATGGATGTTATTGAAGCTGCAAACATTTTACCAAAAGATGATCCAGAAAGAAAAAGATTATTACACGTTGTTGTTTGTGGTGGTGGTCCAACTGGTGTTGAAGCCGCTGGTGAAATTCAAGATTATGTCGACCAAGATTTACGTAAATGGGTACCTGAAGTTAGTGGAGAAATTAAAGTTACATTAGTTGAAGCATTACCAAATGTTTTAAATTCTTTTAATCAAAAATTAATCGATTATACAAAGGAAGTTTTTAAAGATACAAATATCAATTTAATGACAAATACTATGATTAAAAAAGTTAATGATAAAACTTTGATTGCATCTCATAAAAAAGCTGATGGTTCAACTGAAAGTTTGGAAATTCCTTATGGTGTTTTAATTTGGGCTACTGGTAATGCACCAAGATCATTTACAAGAGATTTGATTTCAAAAATTGATGAACAAAAAAATGCAAGAAGAGGTTTATTAATTGATGAAAGATTAAAAGTTGATGGTACTGATAACATTTATGCACTTGGTGACTGTACTTTTACTAAATATCCACCAACTGCTCAAGTCGCTTTCCAAGAAGGTCAATATTTAGCTACTTTATTTGAAAAATTACATCAAGTTGAATCTTTGAAATATTCAATTGAAAACCCAGCTGCAAATCAAAACATTGAAAGATTAGCTAAAAAATTAGTAAGATTAGAAAAAAATTTACCTAAATTTCAATATAATTATCAAGGTTCATTAGCTTATATTGGTTCTGAAAAAGCTGTTGCTGATTTAGTTTGGGGTGATTGGTCAAATATAACCAGTGGTGGTAACTTTACTTTCTTATTTTGGAGATCAGCTTATATTTATATGTGTCTTTCTATAAAGAATCAAGTCTTAGTTTGTTTAGATTGGATTAAAGTTGGTTTATTTGGTAGAGATTGTTCTAAAGAATAAAATATACAATAGATTGTAGAATTTTTTTTTCTTTAATTTGTGTTGCAAAAAATGTCAAATATCAAGAGTTTTAGTATCAATAAATTCTCAATCTATCGCGATGACGATTGGTTTCATTATCCACAAAGGTCAGAATTATCAATGAATGTTGTCAAGAATGACAAGCTAAATATTACGATTCTTTGGAGAAATACCAATCTTGTATGTATAATTTTGATTTTTTTACAACCATACTGACTATTCAGGATGAATTTACTTTAGTCTATGATACACAATGTGTAACAACCTTATTGACAAAGTATCCATGTATTGGATTAAAGCAATGTGATTCAAGAGGTCATATTTTGTTAAGGTTTCAAATTAGTTTGAATAGTAAATCTGATTTTGAACAATGTGAGAGTTTCTTACAACAAGAATTGAAAATTAAGGTAAACAACAAATTAGATGAATGGATCAATTCCCAACTGTTTCAATCCCCTCAATCGCAGCTGAATCAAACTATAGCTCCAATTCAGTCGCAGCAACCAAATCAAAATTTATATCAATCCCAATCTCAATTCACCTCACAAAATTATTTGCAACCAAATCAAAATTATCTACAATCAAACTTTAATTCAAATTCAAATGGGTTTTTACAGTCACCTTCTAACTCAACCTCACATTTTTTACAATCACCTACCAATTTAGCTCATCCTCAAACTTATTTATACCCACAATATATCCCCTATCCAATTCAACATGATTCACAACGAACTCAACCGGAATCACAACGCAAACAAATTGATTCACAAGAAAATCAAGATGATTTAAGTTATTTAAATAAATTATCCGATGATTCATTAAAAGAATTGATCCAAACTCGATTTAAGGATCCAGAATTCCTTCAATTGGTCAAAAGAATAAATAAAATCGTAAATAAAAAATAAAAATTCTATATATTTCTATAAACTTTGACCCAATTTTTTATAGTCAACCCATCACTTAATTTCTCTTCTTCAACAATTAAATCATAATTTCCCATCCAAGGTAAAAATACAAATTTAACCCACCAAAATAAAATACAAAATAAAATACAAATCAAACCCACAACACCATAATTTGGCCAATTTTCTAATCCCTTTGGATTTGGACTATATTTTGAAATAAATGGACCAACAGTCAAATAAATGTTAATAATTACCACCAAAAAAGTTCCAAAGAATCCTGCTTTGATTGGTGAATGTAAATCTGGATATTTTTTACGAATGATAAAGATCCCAATTGCAACTAATCCAGTAGCAACTGACATTGGGAATCCTTCCAAACTAACCATATAACTATAAATATCTCCATGAGGGAAAACAACAATTATAAATGTTGTGATACTACAACTTAAAATCATTGTTCTTAAAGGACCTCCACTTGGCCAATTTGAAGACATGAATCTTGAAAATGGTAAATAACCCTCACGAAATACTTCTTGATCAACTCTTGAGATCGTATATAATACAACAAATATGTTTCCGCCAGCACATAATGCAATTGAAAATGTTAATAATTGTTGTCCTAATATTTTACCAAATAATTTTTCAAATAAAATTGATCCAGCTAATGTACTACTATTGGCTAATTCCTCATCTGGAATCACTATAAGATATGCTAAATTGATAATGAAATATGTTATCGTCATGATTATCAATGATACAGGACCAGCGATTTTGAATGTTCTTATTGGATCTTTAATTTCATTCAGAACTGTATGAACCGAATTCCAACCACTAAATGCAAATGAAGCTTTGATGACTGCACTGGAGAATGTTGATATACTCACTTGCTTTCTTGTTTTGAAAACATCATCAAGACTAATTTGACTTTCAATATGATTAATGGATTGTGGTAAGAAAACATATAAACCCGATAAAATCATAATTATCACTAATAGTAATTTTAATCCACCAAGAAAGTTTTGTACCTTGACACCATGATTTACACTGAAGCCATGAATTAATGCAGTTAAATATAAAAATAAAAGACCAGTTAATCTAGTTCTAAAATCAGTAATTTCTAGTCCTAATGCATGTATACAATATTCCCCAAATACTAATACATTTGAAATGGTGAAGCCAAAAATGACTGAATATACTGAGAATGCAACAGTAGCTAATAGTTTCGGTTTATCATATATGAATTCCAAAAAGACCTTAGCACCTCCAGATCTTGGTACAATTGATCCCAACTCTAAAAATACATATAAACCACCAAATGAAGCAACACAAGCTATGAACCAAGCTAAAAAAAATAAATAAATCGATTGTCCACAATCTTTATATATCCCAGATGTGATACTGAAAATCCCACTACCTAATATTCGACTAACAAATAATATTATAGTAGAAAATAAACCAAGGTGTCGACCTTGTGGTAAATCTTCCAAGTCTTGTAAATGTGATATTTTACTATTCAAATATGGATTTTCTAGTGATGGTCCTACTAACATTGATGTGGATTCTGTAGATGATCTAGAAGAACTTCGTTCAACGACAGTTGTTGTGGGTATGGTCTTATATTCCGACTTGTCTATACTATCCATTTCAATTGATGTGTTGATATTTTCAGGTTGTGGTTGTAAATCTGAATTTAAATGATTTGAATGATTTATTGTGGGATCAAAATTTGACATTATAATTAGTAGTAATTATGTAAACATTACTAAAAAAATTCAAAGTTAGTGCCACAATTTTGATAAGAGATAAGAGGGTCACTACCAAGTGTTTGGATCAAAAACTATATAAAACTGGTGTTTCAGAAACTTCAAAACAGATTGCGAATTTTGCAATTTATAAAGTTCGATATACGAGATGAACTTCATTTCTGAACCTAACAAGATTGTAACAAATCATATTTGTTAGATAACATATAGCTGCATATCAAATATATAATTACAAAATAAGAAAAGTATAACCAGACTAGTTGAAGACAGTTTTAGACTTGAATCTACACAATTATATATTAGACTCGACATAGAAGTTTCAGTGTGAAATCTCACTTATCAAATTTGCTCTATATTTGTTAGCTGATACTAGATGCTTCTTAATTATTATATTATCAACACATATGATATTTTGAAACTGATCTTAGCTCTATTTCATTCGAATTGAACGATTTTTTAGATCAGTGTTTTTACTGTTTGAAAAGAAAAGTGGTCTGTTTTTTTTGCATTGTTTGAGCACATGCTTTAGTTTTATATTGTTGGTAGATTTTTTCACATTCTAAATTTGACACAAAAATCTGATCGGAGATAATGCACAAAACGCAGAATCGACTTTCACCTCTGATTTTTCTTCTCTCCATTATTTCAATCATTTATATATCAAACTTTGACCTAACTTTAGCTCAAACAACTAGATGAGTTTTATACTACCAGACAAAGTCGAGCCTAAACATATAGACACATTCACATTATTATGTGATGGAATCATTCATGAAACAACAGTTGAAAATATTAGAAATGTTGTTGGATCACATTTCACTACTGATGACTTAGAATCATATGTCAAAACATTTACAAAACCGTCAGATACCCCTGGATTTAAAGAAGGTGTTGCACAAATAATGAGTAATCAAACAACTTGGTTATCACAAGAATTTGTATTCTTATGTATAGCTTTAGAATCACGATTTTTATCACCAACCTTGACAAATTCTTTAAAATTAGTTAAAGATATGACAATAAAGGAAAGAGAAGAATTGATAAAATCATGGAGAGATTCTCCATTAGAAATCAAGAATAAATTATTTAGAATTGTTTATTCAGTCAGTGTAGCTACTTTTATTAGATTAGCTACTGATTTACATAACAAAGCTACAAATTATCCAGTCAAAGAATTAAGAGAAACAATTTATGATAATCAAGTAGTTGATCCATTTAGATATGAATTTTTAAGTAAACCACAATTTGATAATGGAGAATTATATTTACCTGATATTGATGTATTAATTATCGGCTCTGGTGCTGGTGCCGGTGTTGTAGCTAATACTTTAGCTAATGATGGTTATAAATCATTGATTTTAGAAAAAGGGAAATACTTTCATAGCTCTGAATACAATTTCGATGATCTTGAAGGTATGAATGAATTATATGAAGGTGGTGCAGCTATAACTACCTTAAATGGACAAATGTTTGTATTAGCTGGTGCCACTTTTGGAGGTGGAACTACTGTTAATTGGTCATGTTCATTAAATACTCCTTTTAAAGTTAGAAAAGAATGGTATGATCAATTTGGTTTAGAATTTGCAGCAAATGAAACTTATGATAAAGCACAAGAATATGTTTTGAATCAAATGGGTGCATCTACTAAAAATATTACTCATTCATTAGGTAATAAAGTTATTCTTGATGGTGGTAAGAAATTAGGGTATACAGTTAAAGAATGTCCTCAAAATACTGGTGGACATCCTAATCACTCATGTGGGTTTTGTTATTTAGGTTGTAAATATGGTATAAAACAAGGAGGATCTGCAAATTGGTTTAAATATCCAGCACAAATTGGATCAAAATTTATGGATTCCGTAAGAGTTTTAAAAATTTTACATGAAAAAGGTAAAGCAATTGGAGTTTTATGTCAAGATGAACAAACTAAAAAAATATTTAAAATTTCTGGACCAAAGAAATTTGTTGTTGCTGGTGGTTCATTGAATACACCTATAGTTCTTCAAAATTCAGGTTTCAAAAATAAACATATTGGATCAAATTTGAAATTACATCCTGTAAGTGTTATATTTGGAGATTTTGGAAAAGAAGTTCAACATGATCATGTTAAAAATTCAATAATGACAGCTGTAAGTACTCAAGTCGAAGATTTGGATGGTAAAGCTCATGGTGCAAAAATTGAAACTATTTTAAATGCACCATTCCTTCAAGCCACTTTATTACCATGGAGAGATTCAGATGAATTAAGAAAAGATTTATTACGTTATAATAATATGGTTGCAATGTTATTAATCGATAGAGATACATCAAGTGGTAAAGTTTATGCAGATTCCAAAAAACCAGACACAATTTATATTGATTATGAAGTTAACAAGTTTGATAAAAATGCATTATTACAAGCCTTTTTAGTTGCTGCTGATATGTTATATATAGAAGGTGCAAAAAGATTATTAAGTCCTCAAACGAGTGTACCTATATTTGAAACATCAAAACCAAAAGATTCAAGAAAAATTACAGATAAAGATTATGTTGAATGGAGAAACAAAGTATCTAAAATACAATTTAAAAAATATGGTACAGGATATGGTAGTGCTCATCAAATGTCATCTTGTAGAATGTCTGGTAAAGGTCCAAAATATGGAGCTTGTGATGAAAATGGGAAATTATTTGAATGTTCAAATATTTATATAGCTGATGCTTCAGCAATGCCAACAGCTTCAGGAGCAAATCCAATGATTACTACAATGACGATTGCAAGACATGTGGGATTAAAATTAGTTGACGATCTTAAAATTAAACCTAAATTATAAATCTCTATTTATTATTTTTTTTTTGAATATATGATTCTTTTGCTAATTTTATTAAACTTTCTAATTCACCACTATTTTCACACATACTATAAAATAATGAATCTTTATTAGCAATTAAAATATATGGATTATCATATTCAACAACTTTACCTGCATCCATGACTAAAATTTTATCATAATCTATAATTGTTCTTAATCTATGAGCAATTGTTAAAATAGTTGAATTACCAAATTCTTCTCTAATTGTTTGTTGAATAGCTGCATCTGATTTATAATCAATTGATGAAGTAGCTTCATCTAATAATATAACTTTTGGATTTTTCAATAATGATCTACTCAAACAAACTAATTGTCTTTCACCTTGAGATAAATTTCCACCACCTTCGGTAATTGATGAAGATAAATTAAGAAATTTATTAACATTTTCAGAATCATTTGATTCACCAATTAAATTTGTTCTTCTTAATGCTTCAAAGATTTGTTCATCTGTATAAGCATTAAATGGATCAAGATTACTTCTAACAGTACCAGAAAATAATGTTGGATCTTGAGGTATAATTGTGATAGCTTGACGTAAATCACGTAATCCAATTGTTGTTATATCCACATCATCAATTGTAATTGAACCAGTTTCAGGATCTAAAAATCTGAAAAATGCAGTAATAATAGTTGATTTTCCTGCACCAGTTCTACCAACAATACCAACTTTATTACATGGTTCAATATCAAAAGTAACATTTTTAATAACTCTTGGTAAATCAGGTGCATATCTTAAAGAAACATCCTTGACACTGATTTGTCCCTTTTCTGGCCATGTAGATCTTGGTTCAGTTTCCTTAATCTCATATGGAGGTTCTTGATCAACTTTTAAATATTCTTGTAATCTTTCAACTGAATTCATATTCATTTCAACATTAGCATAAAGACGAACAATCCATAATGCACTTTCACTAAATGCAATTGCATATGATAATGATAAACCTGCTAAACCTGCATCAATCTTACCAACTGATAATAACACAAACATACCTGAAAACAACATAACCAATGACCCAACTGCATCAACCCTAAATGATAACCATCTATTAGCAACCCATAAATAAAAGAAAGGTCTGTTGTTATTATCAATTGCTTGGAGATTTTGTTTCATAAATCTTGATTCAATACCATAAGCTCTGATTGTTGCAACACCATTTAATGATTCACTAAAATGTTGATGAATTGGTGATTTTGTAATTGATTCAAATCTTTTCAATTCTCTTGATAAAGTAAGGTAAAAATATCCTACTAAATAATATAAACCAGCAATTAAAATTGCAAATACTAAAAATCCTGGTGTAATAAATGTAATCAAAACTAATGTGGAAAGACATTGAATAAAACAAATAAATACACCTTCAGCAAATGGAGTTACTTCTTGATCAACCGATTCAATATCTTTTGAAAATCTATTCATTATTCTACCCAATGGTGTTTGATCAAAGAATCTTAATTTTGCTCTTAAAATTGTAACCAATACTTGTTTAAAAATTCTATTTGAAGCACGTACACCGGAAAAAAATGTAATACCAACTCTAAAACATGCTGTAAATGCATAAGTGAAACCAATTACAGTATAAATTGAAATGTAATATAAAGTTGAATGTTCTTCAGCAAATGCATTAATGTCTGAAATTAAAAATATTTTAGTAGCAGTTTCACTATGTAATGACCAATTTCTTAACCACCATGATTGATACATATAAACAATTTGTGATAATAAAAATGATGTAATTACAATAGTCCACATTGGCCAACCACCAAAATATTTTGCATATCCAAAATAAACATCTTTACCAACTATACCTTCAGATTTACTTTCTTCAGCAACTAATTTACCATCGGTTTTAACTTGTTCTTCTTCTGGTTCAGAAATTGCTTTCAATTTATTTTCAATAGCTGCTGCTTTTGCTTTCATATCAGCATTTTTACTTTCCAAAGATTGTAAATTTGTACTTGATTGAGTTCTGGAATTTAAAACTGAAGTAATTAATTCATCATCACCTAAATCACCACTTTTCAACAAATCTTCGGTTGTACCTTGGTTTTTAATTTTACCATTTTCTAAAACTACTATCCATGCAGCATTTTGAACAGTTAATGCAACATTATGAGAAACCAATATACAAGTTCTATTTTCCATCAATGGACCAGCAATACAATTTTCATAAATCCATAATGCAGTATGAGAATCAACAGCTGATAAACAATCATCTAATAAAACATGTTTTGAATTGGAGTATAATGCTCTTGCTAAAGAAACTCTTTGCTTTTGACCTCCAGATAAGGTTATACCCTTTTCACCAACTTCAGTTTGATCACCAGCGGATAAAATTTGTAAATCACGAGTCAACCCACAAGCTTCAATAACTTTTTTATAACGATCTTCATTAAATTTAGATCCAAATAAAATATTACCTTTGATTGTATCATTTAATAACCAAGCAGTTTGTGAACAATAAGCAACAGATTCAGTTAATCCTTGAGAATCAACTTCCAATTCTTCACGTGGAATGATACCAGGAAGAAAAACATTTCCTTGTAATAAATCCATTTCACCTAATAAACCTAATAATAAAGATGTTTTACCTGAACCTGTAGGACCAATAATTACATTCAATTTCTCAGGTTTGAATGAGATATTTAAATTTAATAATTTGAAATCAGTTTTTGAAGATGAATTCCATGATAAAGTAGCATTTTCAAATCCAATCACTGGAGAATTAGTAGATCTTGGTTGAGCCAATTGTTCATATTTTGAAGTTTCTGGTTCATCAAGGAAATCTGCTACTCTATCTAAAGAAACTTTTGATTGAATAACAAATGATGTCATATCAGCTAATTGATCCAATGGTGATCTTAACAAAGTGAATAATGATAATGCAGTGAAAGCAACTGGTGCAGTCAATACATTTCCATCAATTATTGTATAACAATAGAATGATAATAATGTAATCAAGGTAGGAGTTATAAACCAAACAAAGGACCCTAAACACCAAACTAAACATCTTTTCTTAAGGTAATGTAATTCTTCATGTCTAACATCCATTGCACTTTCAAAAAATTTATCTTCCCAAGCAAAAAATTTAATAATACGAATACTTTGAAATGTTTCATTCAATTTTTGAATACGTTTATCAGTAACAGCCAACATTTTCTTTTGAAGTCTACCCATCCATTGAGCAAAACTATAATTAACGGGAAGTAAAATTACAATTGTCAATGATCCGACAAATGCACTCCAACCTATTAAACTGTATAATAAGAATATACAAATAATAATCATCAAAATGGCTCCAACGAAATAATGTAAGTAACCACAAATTTCCGAGACTTTGAATGCATCAATGGCCATAAGATTTATAATTGCACCTAATTCGGCAGTTTTTTTACCTGATTTTTCATCTTCTTCTTCTTCTTTTTCTTCTTCTTCTTCTTTGGTTTCTGTGACTGTTATTTTTCTTCTTAAAGCTTTGGCATAAATTTCACCAATAATAATTGCTTTCATTCTACAACAAACTCTTCTACCCAAAAACAATGAACATCCTGAAGCAACTGAATCTGCCATTTTAACAAAAGGCATTAATATAACAAAAGTCCAAGCAAGATTGGAGGAAGTTGAATTTGGATCTGCAACATATTCTAAAACTTTTTTTAATAAAATGGATGGTCCAAAAATAAGCATTGATTCTAATATAGCCCAAAATGCTTGAATTGAAAATAAAAATTTGAAATGCCAAAATAATTTATAAGTAAATCTCAATGTTGATTTTGAGGCTTCAAAACCTTTAAGAACATATAATGCATAATCATCTTCTCTTAAACCCCAAATATCACTTAATTTTAGCGAATCTTTATTAGCTTTCCAAACCATTTTATCTAACCAACTGTAGGAGATAAATGAAGCAATACTTGATATATTTTCTGGTGATGGTTCAGCCCCAGGTGTAATATATAATTCTGATGGTTTATCACCTATAGTAGCAGTGACATTCAAATAAAGTAAAACTGCATTAATCAAAAATTCGAAGATGTAATACTTGCTAAGTTTTGAAATAATAGCTGATCTAAATGTTAATAAACTTGGAAGTGTTATGAAAAAATATAAAGCAGTTGAATGAATCCATAAATTTGGTAATTTTATACTTCTCTTTCTCATATTAATAACTCTAATTTGAACAATGATAAATAAGTAAAACCAAAAGATTGAATTAACAATTATTATTTCCATCGGTATATTTAAATTGATAAAAAATGGTGATAAATGCAATGCAAATGATAAAATGACTAATATATATTCTATAGATACCCTTAACCTTTCTCCAGTACCTTTAACAATCTCTTTAATTTGACCATGAGGAGTTCCATCTATATTAGTGTCTGGTAATCTCGATAGATCAAAATGCATAGATTTAATATCATTAGAAATGGGTTTTTCCTCTAAATAAATCCCCTTTTTCTTCAGATTAATCAATAGTATAAATAAAGATAATAAACCAATGACTAAAGGTGGATAGAACTGTAATTCTAACCTACCACAATTGGTTATATCATCGTAATCCCAAAACAGACACTTCATACTAAAGAAATTTTTGATGAGTAATTTAGAAAGATACGCAGAGATACGCGGCACAAGATTGAAGATATTCAATTAAGAACTCCTCTATATAACTATTCACTTGGGATTCTTGAATCAATAGCTACATCAACAACTATTTCTCTACCATTGATTTCTTTACCATTAAATTCAGTAATAGCTTTCTTTTGTAATTCTTCACTTGAAAATTTAACAAAAGCAATACCTTTATTAAATGGTCTTCTAAATTTGCCACCAACTTTACTTGGTTTTCTTGAAGGTACATGGATCCATTTTGGTTTATATTCTTTAAAGATAGCATTCAAAGCTTTAACATTAACTTTATAATCCAAATTAGTAATGAAGATGGTATCTTTTGATGGAGTACCTTCTGGTTGAGATGGTTCTGATTTTTCAACTTTTTCCTTTTGAACTTTTTCCTTTTCAGCTTTTTCTTGAACAGCTTTTTCTTTCTTAGCTTTAAAAGCTTCATTTCTTTCCTTCTTTTCTTCTTCAGTTGGTGGTGGTACTGCTTTTTTAATGAAAATATTTCTACGTTGGAATTTTTTACGATTATAATCTGTAACTGCTTTGTCTGCTTCTTCTTTAGTTTCAAATTGGACAAAAGCAAAACCTAAATGTCTTTTGAAAGTTTTATCTCCACGAGTAGTTTCTTTAAATGGAATTTCAACTTCAGTGCTAAAGTTTTGTTAGTATAAATTAAAATCAGAAAAGGTAAAACAATTGACATACACTTTCAAATCTTTGAATAATTCTTTCAATTCATCTTCGGTAGCCTTGTAATCAACATTACCGACGTAGATTCTATCTTCAATTAAAGGTTTAATAACTTTTTCAGACATGTTCAATAAATCAATTCTTCGTTGTTGGAAAAAAGAATTTGCTGACGCACAAATTGATTGTCTTACGAGAGAATAATTTTTTTTTCATTTTACCCATAATAAATATATTACTATTCTATTTTAATTTATTAAATAATCTTGGAGCTACACAATCATTGACACAATGTTGTAAATGGAAATATTCTTCAATACAGTCTTCTTTATAATGTTTATGTTCATAATCTGGTTCATCCATCTCCTTTGTGACTCTTTCAACACATTCATGAAAATGATGATCAAATGGTTTACATGCAATTGTTTTCGCACATTCTTCTCTTAATGCATCTAATGGATCTTCGGATTCTTCTTCATCTTCTTCATCTTCGTCTTCTTCGTCTTCATCTTCTTCTTCGGCATCTTCTTCTGGTGCTTCTTCTTTTTCTTCTTCAACGTCTACTTCTGGAGCTTCTTCTGGTGTTTCTTCTGGAACTTCATCTTCTGGCTAAATTCTTGTTAGTAATCCCAATTGATATTTAGACTTGTAAGAACATACTTCATCAGCATAAGCAGTTGGTATGACTGATTCTAATAAATCTTTGAAGAATGACATTGAATATTTATGCTAGTTATTAATTTTTCAAGTATATAGTATAAATTTTCTGATGTAATATAAGAAAATCAACTATCTAATTGGTTGTTATTATACACAGGATTTTGCATTTTTGTGTTATTATTCTGACCTGATTATTATTCTAAATTTGAAACTTAAACGAAGATTGATTAAACGAATTCAATATTTAAACTGCTTCAAATCCTGATTTTTTCACATCAACCATGGATCAAATACATAATAGCTCTCTTCCAATAAGAGAAAGAATGGAAGCGTTGATTCGCTTAAAACAACAAGAAATTACTAAAGCCGTTGCGGAATTAGATACTCAAACATTTCATACAGATGAATGGATTAGAGGTAATAATGGAGGTGGTGGTGCATCAATGGTTTTACAAAATGGTACTACATTTGAAAAAGGAGGTGTCAATATTTCTATAGTCCATGGTAAATTACCTAAACAAGCAGTTGAAAGAATGAAGGCTGATCATTCAAATTTAAAGGGTTCAGCTTCAGATGGTAGTGTCAATTTCTTTGCTTGTGGGTTATCATTAGTTATACATCCTCATAATCCTCATGCTCCAACCACACATGCCAATTATAGATATTTTGAAACTACTGATCCTGATACAAATGAAATTCAAACTTGGTGGTTTGGTGGTGGTGCAGATTTAACTCCAAGTTATTTATATGAAGAAGATGCAAAACATTTCCATCAAAAACATAAAGATGCTTTGGATAAATTTGATAAATCATTATATCCAAAATATAAAAAATGGTGTGATGAATATTTTTTCATCAAACATAGAGGTGAAACAAGAGGTGTTGGTGGAATTTTCTTTGATGATTTTGATGATAGACCAGCAGATGAAATTTTAAAAATTATTGAATCTTGTTTTGATGCTTTTATACCTTCTTATGTTCCATTAGTTGCAAAAAGAAAAGATACTCCATTTACTGAAGAACAAAAAAATTGGCAACAAATAAGAAGAGGTAGATATGTTGAATTTAATTTGGTTTTGGATAGAGGTACTCAATTTGGTTTATCAACACCTGGTTCAAGAGTTGAAAGTATTTTAATGTCATTACCAGCAACGGCAAGTTGGGTTTATGATCATCATCCAGAAGAAGGTTCAGAAGAGGACAAATTATTAAAAGTTTTGAAATCCCCAGTTGACTGGGTTTAATGTATATAGTATTGATTTAGTTTGGACACCAATCTTTAAAATTCGAATATGGATCATTTAATGGATAATTTTTAAAAGTTTCTTTTTTAATAATTATTGGTAATAAAGCCCCAGTCAGTAAACTAATCATACGATGATTAGTAACTCTCATGACTGAATATATAATTCCTGAATGCATAACAATATTGATCACCTTATCATCAGTTTCAAATATATCGGAAAGCAATGAAGCGGCTCTATAATCTACGTGTTGATTTTTTTCACGATATTGTGAATTCCAATATATATCTTCTTCACTAAAACCAGACTCAAATTGAAAACTTGGCCAATTTTCATGAATATATGTCTTATTATGACGTTTACTTTCAGTATCTATACCGTAAACTTCCCTTGCATTTTCTTTAATTATTGATTGCGATTTATTCCCCCAAGTCAATTCAAAAGTTTGTAAACACCTTCTTAAGGGACTGACGTAAAATGCATCAGGTTTTGGGAAATCTTTAGTGTTGGCAATTTTTTTAGCTAATAACTTACCATTTTGAATTCCCGTTGGAGTTAATTCAGCATCAAACCATTCAATTTGTCCATTTCCATCTTGTAATGACCAATAGCATGTCCAATTTTCTCTTGAATAATACAGTGGTGCTACATTATGCCAGCCTTGTTGATGACGTTGTAATATAAACAACTTCTCATCTGGCTCAAGTGATGAAATAACTTGTGAAAAAGTATAAATTGAAAGTAAACCAAAATTAGTATAATTTATTTGATTAGAAGGTATAGAATCAATGCTTTGCTCAAAATATTTCTTGGAAGAGCTAAATGATGGTAAGTAAGTATCTTGAAGGATGACTTGAGCAAATGTTATAGCTAAATATAACGGTAAACAAAGTATAAGCATTTAGGCGAATGTGATTTAAACGAAGTATTTTACGAGACAAATAGAAGCATTTAAATATTGAGTATGTATAATCAAATTCAATTTTCACAGTTAGATTGAAAACGTGGCTGAAGTTAAAGAAAAATTAACAACCAAAATTTCATAAATCAACTCACCGACAATCAATCGAAAGAATTTTGTGCCATATCCACACGTTTAAAGCTTTATCAAAAACTATTCTTTATTGTTCCTTGTGAGCTATGTCTTCTTAGATTTAACAAATCATGAGCCGCACTCTTGTCTTCATTTTCATAAAAATTGACTTTGGGTACTGGTTGATTATAAGTTAACATTGAACTTTTATTTATTGTTTGTTGTAGAATCTTTTGACATTTATACTTCACAAATTTTAATATTTTCAAATATTTCAAATCTTCATCCAATTCTTCATCATCCCAGTCTATATTTTTATAGTACGAATAGTCTTCTTCATCTTCTTCAATATCTGAATTTTCTTGATATTTGAGTATATCATCTCTTAATTCATCATTTATAAGCTTTTCAAATATTTTATCTTCTTTCATTTTGGTACCAGACCTATAATTGATAAAAACTTTTACAAATAAATCAATTGATTTCAATATTAATTCAATAGATTCATTTATCCCGCTTAATAAATCATTTCGTTTTACAAATTTCATTTGACAAATTAATAAATATAACATTTGTAAAACAATTGATTTTTTCAAATTAATAACTGTTAGTGATAATCCATTCAACATTGGATTAAAAGGTGAAATTGGTAATTCTTTAGCAACTCTTTTCAATGGACTCGATCTACCTGATGGTTTCTTTCTTCTCACTGAAAAATCATTAATTACAAAGCCATCCTCATCCACATCTAATCCTAAACTCTCCATCACCACTGAATTTGATGATATAATTGGTGTATTTACTCTTTCTTGGGCTTTGCTTACATGATCAAAAAACATCAAAAAATATTGTAAAACTTCTTGTGAGATTTGACAAATTTGTTTATAATAATTAAAATTTAATTCTTTATCAACGATAAAATTAAGATAATTCATAGATCGAATTAATATATAATGAAAATTTAATTGAATTTTTATTAGCTGTGAAGCAGTATGAACATCAGGTACACCAAATTGGTAATAATGCATCATTGCTTGTGGAGAAATACCTTCTTGTATATCATGATATAAGTCATTTTCAAAAGTATTGAAAATGTTAGGTAAACCCATTGCTTCAAATGGTTTCAAAGGTATTTTCTTATCTTTAAGTGATAATCTCCAATCTGAAAGGTTTTTATCAATTGTGAGAAACTGATTAAAGTTATAATTTAAATTTCCATCATTTCCATCACCATCATCCTCATTCAAGATCCAATCTAGTCTATGATGATTGTGAGTTTCTTTTTCTTTTTTTTTCTTATCTTGTTTTAGATATTGATAATAGTTTGGTGCAAATGATGATGGGATTATAATATTCATTAAATTTAGAAATTCAATACTTGGTTTCAATAAAGTATTGAATAAATCATCTGATCCATCCAACAATGAACTCAATTTTTCTGGTGTTAATTGAAAGTACTTATCAATAGTAACTGGATTGATCACAGTTGTGTTCAAACTTGGCTTAAATCCAAATTTTAAATTAAAACATTTTAATAGTACTTTGAAATCCCAAAATATTTTAACTCTATTTCTTCTTTGTTGTTGATTTAATGATAAATCATTAAAAAATAAATTTTTCGAATTTAAATTAATCCCAAGGATTCCAATAAATGCATTGACTAATGAGGATAGCACTAATGATTTTTCCTTATTATTTGTCAACAACGAATAATATAAAAATAACAAATATGTCTGTAGTTGATCTATAGATACATGAAATCCATTAAAATATGGTAGAAAATCATAAATTGATTTAATTATAGATTTATTATAATAATGTGGATCTCTATGACTCAATAACAAGTTCAAATTTATTGCAGGATTATTCATCATGATCATAGTATATATCTGAATAATTGTCATTAAATAAGTATTTACAATTCCATAATCATTTGTATTTGAAAGGTTGAAACCGTTGATTGTT
The DNA here is from genome assembly GCA_030564645.1 of Insectozyma morakotiae. Taxonomy (NCBI): domain Eukaryota; kingdom Fungi; phylum Ascomycota; class Pichiomycetes; order Serinales; family Debaryomycetaceae; genus Insectozyma; species Insectozyma morakotiae. Next base: position 523,621 of record JAKTYD010000002.1, read on the forward strand.
GAATCATCATAAGTGAAAATAAACGGATACATTGTATGAAAAGCATCATAAGACTCCATAAATTGTTTATAATCAAATATGGGTATGAATACATTATAATTTAAAAAAAATTGAACAACTTGAAAGTCCAATTCTTGCTTTGTTTTGAAAATTTTTTTAAAATTGTTTATCAATTTTATAAATAAATCATAAACATCATTCGGTAGTGAGCTATTCTCATTACCAGTTAAGGGATTGTATATGAAATCATCCTTATTGTCTCTTTGGTTATACAAATATCCATCAGGATCATTTAGTAGATAATTATGACTATTGGTGATTTTCAAAAATGGTAAATTTAAATTTATCAATAAATGATTGAATTGACTTTCAAAGTTTAGATTATCATTCCCTATAATCACTCCTTTGTTATCCAAGTTAAAAATTTGATCTATTGGATTATTGATTTGTATTGTTTGGTTGGATGATTGTAAAATTACTTTATCATTAGTGGTAGTGGTGGTGGGTATAGCTGCACCTTTTAATTCATTAAGTTCGTCTTCTAATTCTTTGACTTTTCTCTCTAAATTCTCGGTATAACCTTTGGGGAAAGCTCTTCTTGTTAATTTATCACTTGTTTTACATTCAATATCAACTTTTTTACAATTATGACATGGTGATTGTCCATCACATTTGATTTTTTTTATCCTACATCTATCACACGCTTGTGAGACTCGTACTCCAGATGATGTGTTTATTAGTTTGAAGTTAGTTTTAGATTTATCTTCTTTCATTGGGGTTCGTGAGCTTGTGAAAATTTTTAAATCTGGGGAAACAAAAACAAGTATGAATAAAGAAAAAATCAATCAAGAATTTAACAAATTACATTTGTTCATATATATATATTCCTGATATTAAAAAAATATATAGAAAGACTGATAAGAGTAATATTCAAAAGCGAATACTAGCATACTGAATAATATTAAATAAAATAAATCTCTTGTCTGCTCTGAGTCTTTAAATATTTGACCTTCGTGATGTTGATCGTGTTTCGAACAAACAATTGATGGAATAGAAAGTATGATGAATACTATATCAGCTTAATTTATTTACAAAATAGAAGTAACCTGTTTTCCCGGAAATTTCCTGATTCACCGTACCCGCTAAGGTTGGACTAATATTTGATACTAGCGATTTGGTATGTCATTGAATTTAGCTAAATAGTGGCAGTTTATCTTTTATAGGGTCTTTAGATGATTTTCCAGTCGTCACTATTTAAGCCGAACTAAATAGCTAGTCAGCAAGAATCTCCAAATAATGCAGGATTGCTGCGTTTTCCAACAATTGGGTGAGTTCGTTGATCGTATGGAAACTAAATTTATTAATTAATTGATTTGTAAAGTTTGTTCTAAGCTTCAAAATACTTTTAAGTTCCTTTCTATGTAAGTTTCTGAGCCGTGTATCCGTGGCAAACCTATACATTGGAAATCATAATTTACATTATTAGGTGGCTGAATTTCGCAGCTATTATTTAGTGTCATGTTTCAAACAATCAAATTTAGATATGTTCCGCTAAAACTGAATCTACGAGCTAACCTGTTTAAAGTTGAGATCTTGAATGAAAATAAATTTTCAAGGGTGACATCAAAGAATTAGTGATGACTTCAACTAGATACTTCTTTTATACTCAAAATCAGATCTTCGAGCAAAATTGAGTACTTCAATCTGTGTTCGCAACTAGCATAAGTTCTTAGCAATATAATAAAAAACTCACTCTAGTAGATTTCGTTGAAAATTTAGTCATTTGAAGTTGAACTTGAAAGAATATAATTCATTTGCGACCATCATTTAATCATAAGAATAATTGACTCAGTTTTCTATGATATGTTTGGAAATCCAAAAATCAAAGTCTATTAAAATTGAGAGATGACCGTCAAAATTCTTGACACAAATTACTCCCTATTAGTAAAAAAGGCCCTTACAGCCTAAAGAAACTTACGTTAGTCCTTTTTGATGCAAAAAGTAATCACAATCAAAAAAGAGCATAATACGTTCAATAATTTTAAAGTCCATATAAAGTCGAAGTGACAGGATTTTATTAAAATCTAGATGGTATTTCCTTTTCTTGATACCACCATCTCATAGCTAATTCTACTCTATTTAAATCTAAACTATCACTCAATATTTTCCATAACATTTTGATCAAGTAGTCGGTTTCTGATGGTTCACAACCTATGATCAATCTCCAAACTTCATTCAACCATGGTATAAATTTAGATAATGGGAAATAAGGTACTAAATTAATAATTGATAAAATCATTGCTTCTCTAGTTGTTTCTGGTGCTAATCTATTTTCAAATTTATATTTTCTTTTAAATCTTGGTAATAAATCACGAATCACTTGATCTTTTGGTTTCTTTGCCTTATTTTCATGAATAATATCCTTATCTAATTCTTTACTTTGTTGAAGTGTGTTTAATGTTGCATGAGCTTCTATTTCAGCAATAGGCTGTGCTGATGTAAAACTTGCATGTTCATTTGGATTTAAAGTAATTGATTCCATTTGGAATACTTTATTTGTCAAATAAGTAAAGAATTCAGCTCCACCATAAGATAATAATCTTTTCCCCACCGTTTCTATAGCTATGTTTAATTGTGTGGATGACAATTTACTAGGAAATTGACTGATTAATAATCTTATGTAGTTTATTGAATCGGTCATATTAATATCGTTATGTGAAAAATATAATAATAATACCGAATGTGAAGCTTCAATTAGATCTGAACTGATGTATTTTTTATCATTCACTAAATTTATACAGATTTCATAAACTTGTTTAGAAAATACCTTATTTTTATACCCCAGTTGAAAATAATTTTCCCATAATCCTAATACAAATAAAATCTTTGCCTCCATCATCTTATTATTGTTCAATACATCAGGATAAGTATTTAAAGATGAAATTAAGTATAATGTCTGTGTTTCAAAATAAGTACCTGTTTTCAATGCCAATTCAACTGTGAGATAATACACAAAGTTATACGTATCAAATCCACCTTGTCCAATCGACAAAAGAATGAAATTCAAATAATATAAATTTGGGATCAATTTCAATGCAATGGCTCGAAAATCTCTTTTTCCTTTAAAATAACCAGTCAAAATGCCCTGAAATATTATAATTTCTGAAAATAATAATCCTTTAAGAAATAAACTGTCTCCTTCTTGAAGTTTAGAATTGAAACTCAATATCTTATCTAAGTTTTCCATAATTATGTCCTCATTAGCATCTTCGAAGAATTTACCCAATAAAAATGATAATCTATTGATATGTGTGATCACTGGTTTAGGCATATCTACGAAAATCATTTGAACAAGTTTATTAATCATGAATGGATTCCCTTTTATGTCTTCTTTTTTCAACGCTATACTCATTAAACTAAGATATGTGATATCATCAGATCCAACTATTCCGTAATTAATAGATTTTTTGAATAAATTATCAATTTCTAAATCAAATTTATAAAATTTTCCATGTAATTCATTTCTTAATTCTTTAGTTAAAGATATTCCACTGATGATCGGTAACACTTTCCAACTATTTCGTATTGGATCAAAAGCTTGAAAATTTTTCAATTCATTCAAAAAAACTCGATAAAATTGTTTAACCAGTAATGTAGGTTGTGATATTTTTAACTTTTTATCAAAAATCAATTTATATACTTCAATGATTGGGTAGTTCTCTTCAAAAGTATTAAATCCAAGATAATTTAGAAATGTAGCAAGAATGATTCGTAAATTATATTCTTGTTTCACATATGGTACATAATTATATAGGTATCCAAGAATTTTATAAAGTGTGGTATCTTTTTTGGGATTTCTCATTTCATTGATTAAAAAGTCTAGTTCTTGAGGAGTCATGTTTGATTGTACATTTTGGTCTATCAAAGACCTTCCTTGCGGGCCTAATTGACTTTGATATGACATTTGTTGATGAAATATGATAAATTTTTTTTTATGCGGGGGGTTGATTCGAGCGAGGTTTAGTTGCAAAATTTATTAAAAGTGAACATTTGAATTATAAATATCTCAAGTTAAAACAGCATATATCAATAAGGAATCCAAGCTAACAATACAGCGGCAACAATTGATATTACTTGATGTCACATGAATAGAGATTTGGTCATTTGCTTCCTTTTTAATAAGTCTATATTGTCGTAACATTCATCAATGAATTGCCAAAGCTAAATCTACGAAAATATTCAATATTTGAATTAAAGAATAATGATTATATGAATTAAGAATAAAAATCAGTTTGGCTTATTTTTATTGATCGAACGAAAACAGATCCTCTTGTTATTGAGGTGCCCTATGTGAAGACTGTTACTTTTAAATAACTTTAAGAATGTGAATTGCAAGGTACAAACACTAGATGTTTATATTTGTCATCCATGACCTTCTTAAGTTAATGCTGCTTAAAGATTTTGGACAATTATGCTGTATTTTTACTTATTTTAAAATTTTTTGTAAAAAATTATTAAAGTAATCAAAGTCAAAGAAAATGTATTATAATGAGATCTAAATTAGTACCGAGCTTACAGAAGACTAGAATTATGTAGAAAATGATCTCAAATAGTCTTTATGATGCCAGTTTGAAGATTTGCACGTGTTTCTAGACTGCTAGACTAGTACTTGAGTTGGATTCAGAATTTTGTAGAAACAGCCTGGCTAGCTCAATCGGCTTAGAGCATTCGACTCTTATTCTAAGAAATCGAAAGGTTGCGGGTTCGAGTCCCGCGTTGGGCTTACTTTTTTACACTTATCTTTTTTTGGCTTCGTGAGAAATAAACTTACTAGCCACAATTGAGTATTATGGATTAGTTCTACATTCAGCTCTACTTTCAAATTGCTCATAATTCGATTATGAACAAGGTTGCATTATCTCCAGAACAAAAACCAATTCGATTAACTTTGAATGTAGATTTTGCATTAGTTGAATCAATTATTGACTCAACTTTAGAGCTTCCTACAGCGAAAATTATAATTTTACTTACTTTCAGTCTTGAAACACATTTCCACGAATATCAGTATTCTCATATGTACTTTTCTATTTGCTTATCTAAATATTGCCAAACTTTTTCATTTTCGACTAGAAGATCCGCTCTTGGTAAACTCTTTTTTCCAAACCCTATGTAATAACAATGTTCTTCTACTGGTCCCAAAGCAGCGAATAGTTCAGTATAGGCTCCAAATTTAGGTTCATGAGTGATCATGTCACCAAAGAAATTTTCAACTTTTGATAAATGTCTACTTAAAGATGTCTTTAAATATCCTGGACATATAGCTACACTATTTGGAAATGCTCTTGATTGAATAATATTGACTGCTTTGCTTTGAGCATATATAGTTAGACTCCCAGCCTTTGTGTTTTCAAAATTTGGATCATCAAAATTAAACCCATTCTTCGGTGACCAATAATGAGCAGTGCTAGCTACCCAAACTGTTCTTTTAGGTTTGAGTAGTTTCTGCAATAGCCATGGACCAATACAATTTGTTGCTAATTGAATTTCATACCCTTGTTTTGATTTGACTCCAGGTTGACCAGAATACATCACACCAGCATTATGGATTAGTATATCTACTTCAAGTCCAAGATTATCAACTGCTGGTTTTATACTTTCGAGATCTGACAAGTCTATTTTTATATCTCCATTTCTTGAAAAATTGTATACTTTTGCATTTGTTGAAGAGAGCAATTTTAAAACTTCTGATCCAATACCCGAACTACCACCAGTTATAACAATTATTTTCCCAGTGAGATCGGGAAAGTCTTCTTCAGTAAAGCTCGGCGGATCTGGGTTCAAGCCGTAAAAGATCTGTTTCCAATCGTAAAAAGATAACATGAAAATGTGGAGAATTATATGCACATCTCGAATTTTTTTAGATCTGATAAGAATTCTCAAAGTGGCTTTTAAAATGGATGCATACTAGAGTCTCGAGGGGCTCTCGACTCGTCGCTTAAATGACCAAACTCCTACTTAGAAGAATGAAATAAATTCATAAACTAAATTGCAATGCTTTAATAGTTTAAACTAACTCTGATAATCTTCCTGACATAGAGAAAAGAAAATAACATTAAAATTTTCGTTTAACTCTGAAACAATTTGAAAATCTATGTATCAACTTAGCTTCTTGATCATATCGTGCTACAAATTAACTTCTCATGAATTTAAAGTTCTTTGACAGAGTTAATAATAAATTCAAAAATAGATTACACATTATACATTAATTTCTATCTAATGTAAACCACCTGTTCTTTCTTTTCTTAATTCATTTTGTTGTTTTTCTACTTCAGCATCCCATAAGATAAAATCATCCAATGCTTTACCAGCAGGAACCATTGGTAAAACAGGAACTTTCTTTTCAACAATAACTTCCATCAAGACTGGTTCTTTACAATCTAAGAAATCCTTAACACCTTGTTTTAATTGATCTTGTGATTCAATTCTTATACCTTTTACATTCATTGATTCAGCTAATTTCATAAAGTTTGGATTTGATTGATGGGTATGAGAATATCTATGTTCGTAGAATAATGATTGCCATTGAGTGACCATACCTTGTTCTTCATTATTTAAAACACAAACTTTGATTGGAGCACCAGCTTGAACAGCAGATGATAATTCAGTTAAAGTCATGTTAAATGAAGCATCACCATCGATATCAATAACAATAGCATCTGGTTTAGCAACTTGAGCACCAATAGCTGCAGGTAAACCATAACCCATAGTACCTAAACCACCTGAAGTGATCATAGTTCTTGGTTTTAACCATTCCCAATGTTGAGCAGCCCACATTTGATGTTGACCAACACCAGTTGTAACAATGACTTCTTTATTATAATTTTGTGATTGTTTAGAAATTTCTTGTATTAATGTTTGAGGTTTAATTTTTGAACCTGGAGTTTCTAATTGATATGAATATGGATATTTTTCTTTCCATTCATTGATTTTAGTAAACCATTCATTTCTTGAATCGACTTTATTTACAAGTGGGATGAATGCTCTTAAATTTGCTGTAACATCACCTTCAATAGCTTCAGTTGCTTCAACAACTTTATTTATATTTTTTGGTGAAATTTCAAAATGTAAAATACCACCACGACCTTCTGAAGCAGCTAATTTTGCTTCTGGGGCAAATTTAGATATATTACCAGTAACTCTATCATCAAATCTTGCACCTAAAGCTAAAATACAATCAGCATTTTGTATAGCAGTGTTTGCAGCTGCTGAACCATGCATACCAAGGAAATCTAATGATTTTGGATCTCTTTGATCAAAAGCTCCTAATGCTTGTATAGTAGTTGTAACAGGAATATTTACTTTATCAGCTAATTCTTTTAATAATTTTGGACCATCTTCATGATTTAAAATACCTGCACCACAATATATGATTGGTTTTTTTGATTTATTTAAAATGTTAGCTGATCTTTTTATAGCTTCTGATGTGAATTCACTTACAGCTTTTTTTGTAATTTGACTTAATGCGTTTGATGGAAGAGTTGTATTTATCGGTATTGATTCTCTAAGAATTGAGGCTGTGACATCTTTTGGTAAATCAACCAAGACTGGACCTGGTCTACCAGTGGTTGCAATTTCGAATGCTTCATTTATACGTCTTGGTAATTCTGCAACATTTTTAACCATGACATTCCATTTTGTACAAGATCTTGAAATACCAATGACATCAGCTTCTTGAAATGCATCTGTACCTATAGCTGTTGTTGGTACTTGACCTGAAAAAACAACTAAAGGAACACCATCCATTAATGCATCTGCTAATGGTGTTATGACATTTGTTGCACCTGGACCAGAAGTAACTAAAACAACACCTGGTTTTCCACTTGCTCTAGCATAACCTTCAGCCATATGACCAGCACCTTGTTCATGTCTTGGTAAAACGAATTTAAACTTATCTGAGTTATATATAGCATCAAAAACTGGTAAAATGGCACCACCTGCGTAACCAAATACTGTATCAACATTATGTCTTAACATCATTTCATGAAAAATTTCACCACCGGTTAAACCAATAAATGAATCATCCATAGCTTGTTCTTTCTTTGTACGTTGGAATAATGGTTTCTTATGTGGTAGTGGACTACTTTTGGATCTAGCATCTGATGTATTAAAAGCTGGAGCTGGTTGAGGTCTCGCAGCTTGTGCTTTTACAGCACTAATCTTAGATAAACACCTAAGTTGCGCAACTGATCTTCTACTTATGTTACGTGAAATCATGAATAAATATTAATGATAATTCAATAAAATTAGTTGATAAAGTTAAATATGGAGTAAAATTTTTCAATGTTGAGTCACCTTTACTCGCTATGCAGACCTGAATCGCAGGACAACCGGAAATCACATGATCCAAAAAAAAAGAAATTTAATAAACGCAACATTTATGAAATCATATAACCAATTACACTCATTTAAAGTCTAATCATATTAATTAGGGTTAGACCATTGGTATCTTATTTGCATTGATAATTGAAAAGATATTTTGATCTAATTATACATAAGGTCGACTCAACTTGGAGCTAGTCAATTGAAGTCGATTCTTCGAGTAAAATAATTGTAGTTGATTTGCAACCAAATAAATTTACTGATACGTAGAATCTCTTTTTATAATGTGTAGATGTTTTAAATCTCATGATTTCTGTAGAAATTAAAGAGTCATAAAGCTTGTAGAGGCAATATTACCCAGAGAGTCTATCACAATTTATCCTTCCATTCATTAATCTATTTATTCGGTATACTTACAACTGCCTCTGGTTTTATTTCGACTGGTGGCTGCACATGAGCAGCTTCTCTTTGTGATGGTGGTGTATTATTTGGATGGTAAGCTGCTGGTTCATCCTTTTCATAATTTGTGTCATTATTTGAAGATAAGCTATGATCAATAGCATTTATAGTTTCTGTTTTTTCTTGTATACTATGATTTTCACTATTAGCATTACTATTTTGTAAAGTTGGATTTACAGTTGGATTACCCCAATCCAAGAAATCTCTTCTAACTTCAACATAATCATAAGCAAATTCTCCAATTTGATCTTCATCAACACCAACTTCTTCTGCATTATAATCAATTCTTAAATGTAAACCAGGAATTTTATTAATAACAAAACATAAAATAGCAGTTACAACTACTGAATAACCCAATGTTGCCAAGATATAAACAATTTGAATATATAATTGTTTCCAATTATGATCAATCCAACCACCAGGATGACTAGTAGCATTATCATAACCTATAACAGTTGAGGATCCAAATAATGCATTAAATATTAATCCAATAACTCCAGCGACTCCGTGCTCTGCCCAAACATCAAGTGAATCATCAACATGGCATAAATATTTGATTTTTGTTGATAAATTACAAAGAATTCCAGCAACGATACCTAAAATTACTGATGCCCATAATGGAATCATACCAGAACTTGGTGTAGCAGCAACTAAACCAGAAATACAACCAGAACAAACGGCAACCATTGACCATTTTTTTTCTAATCTAAAATCAAGTAAACACCATGATATAGCACCAAAAGCACCACATAAATGAGTATTCATCATTGAATATGGAACACGTAAACTTGCATTTGCACATGAAAATCCATTAAAGAATAACCATCCAACATATAATAAGCAAGTACCTAAAAATATAGTTGAAATATTATGTGGTCTATAATTGATCATTAAAGTTTCATTTCTTCTTCCTAAAAATGCTGAGTAAACAAATGCAGAAGCACCCGATAGTATTTCAACTGGTCCACCACCAGCATAATCCAAAGCACCTGATTTGTAAGTTGAGGCCCAGCCTCCACCCCAAATCCAATAAACAACGGGACAATAAACAATTGTTGCCCAGCAAAATAAGAAAACCATTGCAGGTAAGAAACGTCCTCTTTCTGCAATACAGCCACCAGCTAAAATAGCTAATGTGACTAATAAGAATTGTAATTGAAATAAAGCAAATGCAATTTCTGGATAATCAGTTTCATCTGAGGTTGCCCCTAGTAGATTTTTAAATCCAAAAAAATGTAAATCACCTATAAATGAATTTGATGATGTATCTGAAAATGCTAATGAATAACCCCAAAAATACCATTGAAAGATCCCTATAAATGATGACATTATAACTATGAAGATCATTGATAAAGCAGATTTTCTTCTTGCTAAACCTGAATAAAGAAATGCCAAACCGGGTACCATAATCCATATCATAGATGAGGATATACTGAAAAGTAATACAGAACTTTGATTATACTCATTATTTTGAGTGAATAACTTTCTTCTTGATATGTACTCAATCACTTCTTCATTCATGGTCTTCTAAAGGTTGATTAAAGAAATTCAAATTTTTTAATTTCACATTTGCAAATATTTCATAAAATATTACACAAAGAAATAAAAAAAAAAAAACAAATCTAGAAAAATAAAAAATATAAGAAGTAACAGTGAGGCTTATAAAATTATTGGAATTTACCATTGAATATATGCACCAACTATGAGCCGAATCAATCGTCACAGCATGCTAATATGATCTCTGAGTCTATAACAAACAGATGAGTGGATATTGTTTTAACCAGGGTTCATGTACCAATCATTAACGTTAGCTAACAAAACTGAGCCAATTTTTAGAATCTTTTTTTTTTTTTCAGTTACTGATAATCATAATAAATGTCGACCAATCAAATTGTAGAATCTTGCATATAATATAAGTTCATCTCTTATCAATATCAAATTAAAACAGCACGCTTCAATTTAATTTCTTACAACGTTTGACTCTATTGTCACATGATTTACTCATTTAACTATATTAAGCAATTTTATATCAATTCTACTTCTCAATCATTATTCAAATATAACTTCTACATAATTTTTATATGTGATTTGATCAGTAATTGTTCAGAAGTCATCTCTTCAACGAAGGCGTTTATTTAGTCACCGTTGGTTGACTCCGATGAGCATTGAGCAATTTTCCGTTGGACTCGGCTTTTTCCTAATTTGTCCGAGAATTTTTGTTTTTTCCTGCTTTTATTATTTTTGCAACCATACAATTTTTTGCACCCATTTATTATTTAATAGTATTTTCATGAGATCTGTTTATCAAAATTATCAAAATAATGACTTCGATTCTTCGATGAACCTCTTATTCTTATATACATAGAAATCAGCCCTTAATTTACTGTAATCTCCGAGATGATTTGCTTACTTTTAGAACTGTGATTTTAATAGTATTCTCGATTATAAAGGTTTTGCAAAGAAAGTATATATTGAAATCTAATAAAGAATCAAGAAAACATAATACAAAGAAAATTTAACATGAAAAAAAAAATAACCCAGTAAATAAAATAAATCGAAACATAAAAAACAATCAAAAATGGTATACAAAACAAAATTTCAACAGTCAACTGTTTAGGTAATCTAGAATAATGCTAAACCAGCTAATAATAAACCACCAACAAATGATAAACTATAAGTTTTACCTGCAGCCTTACCTTCATAAATTGGAGTTGGAGTTGTTTGAGCAGTACCATTTGTGTATGATGAAGTTGTATTACTATAAATAGGTGGGATCTCAGTGATTGGTTCTAATGTAGTCAAAGTTGTATGAGATTGAGTTATGGTAATTTCAATATATGATGTAACATAAACTGTTTCGGTTTCTGAATCAGCAATTTCAGATTCTGAAGTGACATTTGGAATTGAAGTAGTTGAAATAACACTTGATGAAGATTCCGCTTGTGTTGGATTGACACTTGTTGATGTGATCAATGTGGTAGGTAAAACACTTGAAGAAGAAGCTGCAGTAGTTGGAATAACACTGGATGATGCTTCTAATGAGCTTGATAATTGAGATGAAACACTTGATGTAACTGAAGTGCTTGATACTTGAGATGGAAGAACACTTGATGTAGCTTCTGAAGTATTTGGTAATTGAGATGATGAAGTTAAGGAGGTAGATTCAGATTCTGGACAGTAGGTAGTAGTTATAGTATGAATATCAGTGACTACTTTAGTAGTAACAAGAGTCAATGAACTGTCAGTTAATGGACAATAAGTGACATAGTCAGTATGAATATCAGTAATTGTCAAAATTGAAGTAACTAATGGAGCTTGAATAGTTGATGAAATAAATGAAGCTTCAACACTTGAGCTTGGAATATTTGCAGAAGATGAAATTGCAGCTGATGATGAAATTACAGCTGATGATGAAATTGCAGCTGATGATATTGGTGAAGTAAATGATGAACATTCATCTTCATCATCTGATGAGCTTGAAATTGCTGTTGGTAAAACTGAACTTGATAAGATAGATGAGCTTTGAATTAAAGATGATGTTGAAATAATTGAGCTTGAAGCAATGGATACTGCAGATGTGCTTGAAGCTGGTGAGCTTGAGAAAATTGATGATTCTGGTGTGTTTGAAGAAATAGCAGTTGGTAAAACAGATGAGCTTGGAATTGATATAGCGGATGATAAAACAGATGAGCCCAATTCAGTAGATGAACTTGGAATCGAAATAGCAAATGATAAAACAGATGAGCTTGGAATTGAAATGGCTGGTGATACAATAGATGAGCTTGGAACTGATACAGCAGATGATAAAATAGATGAACTAAAATCAGCAGTTGAACTTGGGATGGTTGAAGAAACTAAAGTTGAGCTAGGAATTGAAACGGCAGATGATAATACAGAAGAGCTCGGAGCAGCAGATGAATAGTATGAGCTTGGAGCAATTGAGCTTGGAGCAGCAGATGAATAGTATGAACTAGGAGCAATTGAGCTTGGAGCAGCAGATGAATAATATGAACTAGGAGCAATTGAACTTGGATTTGGAGTAATTGTTGATTCATAACCATTATCTGGACAAGTGACAACAGTTTCAGTATTATAATTAGTAACAGTTCCAGTGGTAAGAATAGTTGAACCCGCTTGAGTAACAGTAGCAGTGGTGGTTTGATAAACTGTTTTAATTTTATGGGTAGTTGTTAATTGAGAACTATGTAAAACAGTTGTTGAATGTTTGATAGTTGGAACAGCAGTACAGCCAAACTTACATGAGGTGATTGTTTTAATAACGTTATCTGATTTAGTAACAATAGCAGTGATTACAGCATTTGGACCAGTAATTGTAGCAACATCAGTATAACCAATTGTAACAGTTTGAAAATCATCACAATCTGTTTGAGGTTTAGGTTCATTTCTATGAGCATTGATTTTGCTGATAGCACCTAATAATAATATAAAAATTTGAGGTTTAAAAAGCATAACGAAGGACTAAGTTGGATGGTGAAAAAATTTTACCTTGACAAATTCATCTCTTTAAATACTTGTTTAAATTAATACTCAATTAGGATCTTCGTATCTTTGTACTACAAACTCGTTAATTTTAAATTTTGTTTGTGCTGCAATCTCGTTAATTTTTGTTTTTAATTGTGCTGCAAACCATATTGTGTCGCTTAAATGTGGGGTCCAATTGATTTTCATTATACTTGAATCTGGTTCAATTTTCTTCTAAATTTCGACATAAGATCCAGAATGCGTTAGGTGATGTGATTAAACAAGAATCATAATATTAAATTGATGATTAATCATTTCAAAATGATAATTTTCATATTATACTTTGTTACACAAAATTGTGCATTAATTAAAGACAATTTTTAACGTGTACCTAATAGACGATAAAGACCAATTAATTAATTTATTTACAATTTGTTTATTTACAGAATTATCTTTTTAATTGTTTGTTTTTTTCATTAGATTTTTCGTAAAAATGAAAAATCTCAAAACAAACTTCAATTAAAATTAATATAATAATTATCCATTCTAATCTAGTTGATTTTTTCTCATTCAAGACAGACAAAAATGCTCTTTGTTCTTCAGTTGCATAATCCAATTTCCTATTCAAGATACTTATTCTTGAATTTATATCTAAAATTTTCGATACTTTATCATAAATTTTTTCCAACTTTGGCTCAGTCCAATATAAATCAGGTGTATCTATTAATTCAGAATAAAGATTTAATTTCCCCCTTAATAAAAATAATTGACCAGTAATTTTTAAAAATTCATGTTCAGAAGTTGTAATTTGTTTACCTTTACTTAATAATTCAGCATTTTCTTTAGTTAAATTCAAAAAATTATCAAGTTGAGTTTCTAGTATTGATAATCTTGTCGATCTACTTAAACCAATTGCAAATGCAGCCATATCTATTAATTTTTGATCATTTGTTTCACCTTGAACTACTAATATTTCACCATATAAGTAAGACCCATTATTATTTTTATCCTGTTGCTTTAATTCAATCCAATCTATTTCTTCACTTTCATAATCATCATTCTTGGACACTATTGAATCTTGTATTATAGGTAGGAAATTGGTCAACATTTCTTTTTCATTTAAATTCCATCCTACTAATGAACCATTGGATAGTATCATTAAATTTTTATCTTGATTTGAAATATTGATAACTTCTTCTGGTATCACAACTTTATATTCATACCCTTTCAAATGAGGTATTAGATTTTCCAAATTGATTGCATCACCAACTGTAACTGAAGTGACTGTGGATAAATATTTCTCTAGAGTTTTTGAACTATTTTCTTTTTCATTCAATAATGATAATATATAACTTGTTGATTCATTTTGAAAATTTGGATCTGCTCTTCTTAATTTTTGAGCTCCAATCTTTTTCTTTGGCACATTTTTAAAACCAAGTGATATTGAATTATGTCTAATGAATCTTAAACTGAATCTTTTAAACATGAAATGATTTTACGAAAGTCACGCGAAAATCACGTTAGCGAAAACTCCTTTCAGTAACGTTGATTCGACACGTGACCATGATGATGTATTATGTTTTTAATTTAACCTAATTAGGATACGTAATATTCTATTTTTAAAAATTGTAACATTGGAAAATTTATATTTAGATCTAAAATTCTAAATCGGACGTGATAGAACTAACAACTTTCTTTTCATTATGTGGTATGTATACAATTATAAGCAGGTAATTTGAATGATTAAACTAACAATGTAGTGGTATTTTTGGATATGTCAATTTTTTAGTTGATAAAACTAGAGGCGAAATTATTGATAATTTAATTGAAGGATTACAAAGATTAGAATATAGAGGTTATGATTCAGCAGGTATAGCTGTTGATGGAGAAGTTATCAAATCAGGTGATGAAGAATACATGGGTAATATCATTGTTAAATGTCCAGGTAAAGTAAAAGTACTTAAACAAAAAGTCATTGATGATCAAGTTGATAGAGAAGCAGTATTTGATAATCATGCAGGTATTGCACATACAAGATGGGCAACTCATGGTCAACCTAAAATTGAAAATTGTCATCCACATAGATCAGACTCAAAGGGAGAATTCATTGTTGTACATAATGGTATAATAACCAATTTTGCTGCATTAAGAAAATATTTATTATCAAAAGGTCATCAATTTGAATCCGAAACTGATACTGAATGTATTGCTAAATTATTCAAACATTTTTATGATTTAAATATCAATGCTGGTGTTTCACCAGATTTAAATGAGCTTACTAAACAAGTTTTACATGAATTAGAAGGTTCATATGGTTTATTAGTTAAATCATTTCATTACCCAGGTGAAGTTTGTGGTACAAGAAAAGGTTCACCATTATTAGTTGGGGTTAAAACTGATAAAAAATTAAAAGTTGATTTTGTTGATGTTGAATTTGAAGATAAACAATCATTTAATCATAATAATACTACTTCTGCAGAATTAGGTTTTATACCAGTTGCACCAGGTGAACAAAATTTAAGAACTTCACAATCAAGAGCTTTCCTTTCTGAAGATGATTTACCAATGCCAGTTGAATTTTTCTTATCATCTGATCCAGCATCAGTTATTCAACATACTAAAAAAGTTTTATTTTTAGAAGATGATGATATTGCTCATATTTATGATGGTGAATTACATATTCATAGAGCTTCAACCAAAAGTGCTGGTGAATCTACAGTTAGACCAATTCAAACTTTAGAAATGGAATTAAATGAAATTATGAAAGGTCCTTATAAACATTTTATGCAAAAAGAAATTTTTGAACAACCAGATTCTACATTTAATACAATGAGAGGTAGAATTGATTTTGAAAATTGTACAGTTAATCTTGGTGGATTAAAATCTTGGTTATCTACTATAAGAAGATGTAGAAGAATAATAATGATTGCTTGTGGTACTTCATATCATTCATGTTTAGCCACAAGATCAATTTTTGAAGAATTAACAGAAATTCCAGTATCTGTTGAATTAGCAAGTGATTTCCTTGATAGAAAATCTCCTGTTTTTAGAGATGATACTTGTGTTTTCGTTTCTCAATCAGGTGAAACTGCTGATTCAATCTTGGCTTTACAATATTGTTTGGAAAGAGGTGCTTTAACCGTTGGTATAGTCAATGCTGTTGGTTCATCAATGTCAAGACAAACTCATTGTGGTGTTCATATCAATGCTGGTCCTGAAATTGGGGTTGCATCAACAAAAGCATACACATCACAATATATCGCATTAGTTATGTTTGCATTATCATTATCAAATGATTCAATTTCAAGAAAATCAAGACATGAAGAAATTATTAAAGGTTTACAAAAAATTCCACAACAAATTAAACAAGTTTTAAAATTAGAAGATAAAATTAAAAAATTATGTGATGAAACTTTAAATGATCAAAAATCTTTATTATTATTAGGTAGAGGTTATCAATTTGCAACTGCATTAGAAGGTGCTTTAAAAATTAAAGAAATTTCTTACATGCATTCAGAAGGTGTTTTAGCAGGGGAATTAAAACATGGTGTTTTGGCTTTAGTTGATGATAAATTACCAATAATTGCTTTTGCAACTAGAGATTCATTATTTCCAAAAACAATGTCCGCTATTGAACAAGTCACAGCTAGAGATGGTAGACCAATTGTGGTATGTAATGAAGGTGATGCAATTATATCAAATGATAAAGTACATACTACTTTAGAAGTTCCACAAACTGTTGATTGTTTACAAGGTTTATTAAATGTTATACCGGTACAATTGATAAGTTATTGGTTAGCTGTAAACAGAGGTATAGATGTTGATTTCCCTCGTAACTTGGCAAAATCAGTCACTGTTGAATAGATTTATATATTAATTTTTTTACTTATTACCTCTGTTACCAATTTCACATTACCTCTGTTTTCAATTTCATTTATAACTTCTTGTATCAAGAATTCACTTATTACCTCTGATAAAATATTGTGAATTACTTAAAAATGCAATTGTGTTATCTAAAACAGTATCTCCAATATTAAAATATTTCATAGTGTAGTATTGAACATCCTTATTTTCAATCTTGTCAAAATTAGGTGCTAATCCTGTGGATCTTTTGATACCTGCAAAGAATCCAGATATTAAAACTAAATCAAAACTTATATGTGCTATTCTACCAATCATTATTTTGATCGAGGGCAAAATCAAATTAATTAGAAAAAATGGGTTTTTTTTTTTTAAGAATAATAATAAAAACTGAATTGATCTAACAGATAGAGAATCACATTTACCAGTAGGTAAATTTTCTAATCAGCTCTTCCGAATTATAAGAGCCTTCAATTTCAAAACAATCAAAAATCATTCATTTCTGAATATTCTTGATAATCTTGAAAAATGTGATTGCGTTCAAGGTTTGACCGAAGTCAGTCATTGTAAACAATAACCTACCGAAAGCATCTCACGATGATGAATATCAGACACCTTTTGAGCTTTATTCATGAACGTATCATTTCATAAATAATCAATTGTGTATCTGATTGTTTGATTGTGGTTGAACTTGAATGTTCAACATATTTGAAAAGTGTAAACTTTTCATTTAACACCTTAAATTTATGATTCTTGACATATATGATACAAATTTCCAATGCATTGACTCTGAATTACACAAGAATAGATCTAAACCTGATGACATTTATGCAATTTTTTGCAACAAAAATCTATAGTTGAAAACAAGTTTTTTAAGAGAGAAAAAAATATATACTTCATCATGGTTAAACAATCCAATAATCGAGATTATAATCAACGTGATTACAATAAACCATCCTCTTCACGATCAACATATATTCCAAAACAACAATCAAGTCGAGATTATGCCAAAGATAGTTATGTTCCTTCAGGACCAAAACGAGATAATTATCGATATAGATCAAATGAAAATAAACCTATACCATCAGGACCTTCAAAGTTTGTACCTGCTACGAAAAGACCATTACCTTCAGGTCCTTCAAAGTTTGTACCTGGTATGAAGAGAGCGTTACCTTCAGGACCTTCAAGTTTTGCCAAACGAAGAGATTTTCATAATATTCCAAAAGGACCAAGAGTGAAGAAAGAGGTACAAAAAGATTTATTACCTCATCAAATATATACAATTAATAGAAAAGGTCCCAGTATATATGAACGTGTTCAACAAGTTGGTGAAGGAACATATGGAAAAGTATATAAAGTTAAGCATTTAATGACTAATGAATTTGTTGCATTTAAAAAATTAAGATTAGAAAGTGAAAAAGAAGGATTTCCTATAACAGCAATTAGAGAAATCAAATTATTACAATCTTTTGATCATCCAAATGTAATTGGGCTATTAGAAATGATGATTGAACGAAATTCAGTTTATATGGTGTTTGATTATTTGGATCATGATTTAACTGGATTATTATCACACCCAGAATTAGACTTACAAGAATGTCATCGAAAATATTTATTTAAACAATTAATTGAAGGTCTTAATTATTTACATCAAAAAAGAATAATTCATAGAGATATAAAAGGTTCTAATATTTTACTAGATAGAACTGGAAATTTAAAAATAGCCGATTTTGGTCTAGCTAGACCCATGAAGATATTGGAAAAGGGAGAATTGCCTGATTATACAAATAGAGTGATTACAATATGGTATAGACCTCCAGAATTGTTATTAGGTGCTACTGATTATGGAAGAGAGGTTGATGTTTGGGGTGTTGGATGTTTATTAATGGAATTGTATTATAAAATTGCTATATTTAGAGGTATGGATGAAATAAGTCAATTATGTAAGATTTTCAATATTATGGGTACTCCAACAATGGAAAATTGGCCAGATTTTGATAAATTACCATGGTTTGAAATGTTGAAACCAAGATTAAATTTAGCATCAAAATTTGAATCTAAATATAAAAAATCAATGAGCGATGAAGCTTTTGAATTAGCTAAAAAATTATTACATTTAAATCCAAAAAGTAGACCAACTAGTGAAGTTATATTACAAGATAAATATTTTACAAATGATCCACAACCTGAACCTTTAAATTTCCTTAAAAACTTTGAAGGTGAATGGCATGAGTTTGAAACTAAACAAAGAAGAAGAGAAGAAAGGAAAAGACTTAAAGAAGAAGAAGATGCTGAAGCTAATTCTAGAAAAGAAAGAGAAAAAGTATCACCACAATTCACTGATAAAACATCAACTGAATAAGGTTTAAATTGTCGCTGATATGAAATGTTTATTTATAGATAATCATCCTTCTTCAAGTTTTATTTATTATTTTACTGTTTAGTCAACTAAATATATAACTTGATAAATATAAAATGCTTTGAAAATAAAAAAATTTAGGTGTATATGCAATTTTGTAACTTTTTTCTTTTATTTTTTTTTTTTTTATTTTTAATTTTGAGTCTAATTTTCAATCATTCGTTAAAATATGGGATTATGTACCTCAAAATCACCCAATGAAACTAAAGCCAATAACAATACCGTAGCCAAAAGACAGGAACAGAAACAGGCAATTCAGCAACCTAAAATCACCGATTCAAAACAGAATTTTTCAACAGCAAGTCTGTCACAAGAGAAACAAATTCAAGAAGTCAGTGAGGTATCAAATAATCCAGTAGATGTAGCTGCACAATCTAATTCTTCCAGAGAAGTTAAAGTTTTGTTGTTAGGCTCAGGGGAAAGTGGTAAATCAACAATTGTTAAACAAATGAAAATACTACATCAAGAAGGATATACTCAAGAAGAATTATATGAATATAGACCATTTGTTTATAAAAATGTTTTGGATTGTATAAAGAATGTAATAAATGCTATAATTGATTTAGATCCAGATCTCATTAAACAAGAAGGTGATTTAGAAGATGATCACCAAGTTGTGGAGTTGAATGAAAGTAGAAAACAAGTTTTAGATTATAATTCATTAAATGATATTCTAGATTATGATTATCCAATGGATGACTCATCTTTTGATCAAAATATAGCTCAAAAAATAATACAAGTTTATGATACTCCCGAAGTTCGAAATTTCATGATTCATAAACAAGGACAATTTTATTTAATTGATTCAACTGATTATTTTTTATCAAATTTAGATAGAATAGCTACTCCAAACTATATACCTTCAACCAATGATGTTCTAAGAACAAGAAAGAAAACTTCTGGTATATTTGATTTCAAATTTGACATGGGTAATGGGTTAAATATTCATATGTTTGATGTTGGTGGACAAAGATCAGAAAGAAAAAAATGGATTCATTGTTTTGATAATGTTACTTTAATTATATTTTGTGTTGCATTAAGTGAATATGATCAAGTTTTACTAGAGGAAAGTAATCAAAATAGATTAGAGGAAAGTTTAGCATTATTTGATTCTGTAGTTAACTCAAGATGGTTTGCAAGAACTTCAATTGTTTTATTTTTAAATAAAATCGATGTATTTGCTGAAAAATTACAATATTCACCATTGGAAAATCATTTTCCTGATTATACTGGAGGAAATGATATAAATAAAGCAGCAAAATATATTTTATGGAGATTCAATCAAGTAAATCGATCTGGTTTGAATATTTATCCTCATGTGACCCAAGCAACTGATACATCAAATATTCAAATAGTAATGGCAGCTGTAAAGGAGACTATATTAGAAAATGCGTTAAAAGACAGTGGTATATTATAGTTCATACATTAATATCTATATATACAATTATTCAGGTTTAGATCGAACATACTGAAGATTACCTCTTCCTCTTCCTCTATTACCTCTTCCACGATATCCACCACGTCCTCGACCTCTTGGTTTTGTATTCTCATATTTTCTTGGTTCAGTTTGTTTATTTTTGACTAATTCATCTAGATGTTTTTTGAAATCTGGTCTTTCATCTTCGATATTTAATTTGCTCATGTCAATTTCGGGTTCAGATTCAAATTTAGTATCAGGTTTGGTTTCAGGTTCGGGTTTGAGTTTAGATTTTGGTTCAGATTCAGGTTTCTTTTTTTGTTCTTTTCTACTTTCTTTTTTAGGTTGTTTTTTTAAATATTCTCCTTCTTTTACAGTCAAATCAATTGGTGGAGGAGGTGGTGGAGATGATGCGGTTGGTTTCTTTTTCAAAATGACAGGTTTTAATACTTTTGGTGTACTTGTTTTTGGTGTATTTTTACCAGATGATGGATTTGAAGTTATCATTTCAGATTGTTCACTTAACAATTGAGCCAATGATTTACCTGTACCATTAGTTGGATATGATGAATCAGATTTTCCTTCAGATTTTCTTCTTAAAATTGAAACAGAAGGTCTTTTCTGTGAAATTACTTCTTTTTTCATAGTTGGAGACCCGCTCTCATGAAATTTTTTAATTGTAGTTTCAATATCAACAGATTCATCCTCACCCAATGTTTGAACAGTAGTAGTATTTAAATTGATTAATTTTTTTTCAATTTCTGTTTGTTTTGTGAATGTATCAACAGGTTTTGCTGAACCAAATGGATTCGATTTTGATTTGTGAGGTAAATTCGTTTCAATTCTTGTTGGTTGTTGTTGTAGTTGTTGTTGTTGTTGTTTTATTGGTGGAGGTCTATGATAATGGTCTTGTAAACCAGTTCCTCTTTGACTCATATCAAAATCATTTAATAAAGCCATGTGTCTTGGTTGATGTTGTTGATGTTTTTGAGCCAAAAAATCCCTTTGAATTTGATGAATTTCTTCATGATGATCTTGATTAAATTTAATACAATTTTGAAAATCATTAAAATTTGCCAATTCAACTACAACTCTTCTTGTTCCTTTATAATATAAATCATGCCATTTTAAAGCTTTCAATAAATCTGCTTGAGATTCCAATTCAACAAATGCAACTTGTTTTATAACATGAGTTTCTAAAATATTAGATGATGGATCCGTTACAATTTTAAATTTGACATATGGTGTATATCTACTTTGAAATAAATCAACTATAAAAGCATCATTAACACTAATAGGTAAATTTAAAAGTTTAATTATAAAAGGTGGTTGATTTGGTATATTGGAACCAATTGAATTATCAAAATTATAATGACCTGTCTTTTCTATCGGTACTGAAATTGAAGCCATATCAATTTCTTGATCTGCCCAAGAACCTCCAAAACCTTTATGAATCGTTAGTATTTAATTTCATATAATTCATCATTGTACATACTTTCATCTTGGAAGAATTCCTGTAAACTCATCTTTTTCGGTGGAGCTAAACTGTTAGTATCAATTGAATAAATTGATTGGATTCTACTTACCCATAATGTAGATGATGTAAGATCAAATTATTTGTTTACAAAAAATAATTTTTTTAATGATGATGATGAACACACAAAATAGACTAATAAATGACAACTAATTGATAATCGTAATGTATCAACTCTTTTTATAAATGATTGTACAGTAATACGTTGTATCTCTTGATATTTCCTTCTTTTGCGGCTACCATTCTAAAAATTTCTTCATCAAATGACTGGTTCAATTACTCGAGCCTTGAATTGGGATTTTGGATATGAACAACAATTCATTGCTGTGACTCCCATGGGAGATGAAGTAATATTATACCAGACAAATCATGAGGATCCAGGTATTGAATCGAATTCAATGATTAAAATCAATAGTAGAACTGGGTTTGATAATATACAATGTTCATCTTATTCATATACAAATAAAGGTATGATAGGAGTGGGATCTAACAATGGTACTGTTTCCATATTTGATATCAATTCTTCATCTTCAATGTTGCAATTAAGACCCAAACAAAATAGACCTTGTAATGCAATTTCATTTAATGATAATAATTTAGTTGTTGCTGGTTACGATAAAGGTAGACAAGATAATTCATTACAAATTTGGAATATAGAAGATGATGGAAAACGTCCTGTTGCGTCTTATTTACCAAATGAAGCTATATTATCAACTGTTTTTTATCCTGATCAGAATAATATTATATGTGGGTCATATAAATTTTTAAGAGAAATGGATTTAAGATCTGATCAACCTGTATTTCAAATGGCTACAAAGTGTACTTTAGGTCTAAATATTGATCATTTTCAAAATCATTTATTTCAAAGTTTTAGTGAAGATGGTTCATTAGCAATATGGGATAGAAGAAAATTAACCAATAATAATGTTAAAAAGTCATTAACTTCAGGAATCATACAAGAGACACCTATCTTACAATTTAATAAATTATTGACAGATTTTTCATCAAGAAAAGTTAAACATCCTTGTGTAAGATATTCAACAATTCGAAAAGGAGAATTTTCAGCGATTTTTAATGGTGATTTAATACGAAGATGGCATACAGGAAATGTACCACCAACTAAGAATTTAAATCAAAAATCATCAATTTTCAAATCCAAGCATGAAAGTGTATTACAAAGCTTAAAACAACAATCATCATTGTTATACAAACCTAATGAAGAAAGTTTATTTGTTTCAATGGTTTTAGATGTGAAAACTGATTATGAAAAAGTTATTTCATTTGATTATTCACCAGACACAGCTTCATCAACTTCAACTAATTTTGTTTGTATGAGACAGTCAGGTACTGTATTTAGAATGCCCGTTGTTGAATGTGTTGAACATATTGATTTTAATCCAATGAATGAATTTACAATTACAGGACCTGAAGGTTCAATGACAAATTTTTTAAAACCTGAAGAAAGTTTGAATTTAACAAATGAAAATTTAAAAGAAAGAAATCGATCTTCACTTGCTAAATTATCTAAACATGAAGAACTTGAATCTGAAATATCTGAAGATGATAGCGCAATTACTGATTTGAAAAATGTAAATGGAGGGTTTTCTGATAAAAGATATTCATATGAAGATGTACCATTGAATACATTATTAAACCCAGAAGATATAATTGATAATGATATTTGTATAACAATTAGAAAAAGAGCACAATTAGGATATGGTTTTGATTGTGAGAAAAATTCACAAATACTCGAACAACTTGATGTAAATAATCATCAATTATTTCTTAGAAATACTTGGAAATGGTTAGGTTTAGCAAAGAAATCTTTAGAGAAAGGTACCATGATTTCAGAAGGAATTGATTTAGGTTATCAAGGAGTTTTAGGAATATGGAAAGGTATAGAAGAACTTCAAAATAATCAAAATAGAACAGAAAATAGAAATATGACTGATGTTTGGTTTTCCCAAGCTGTTAAAAGTATTATATCTTCAAAGGGTAAAAAAACAGCAGGAATTCAAATTCCAAGTGATAGTGAAAAGAAAGCACAAAGAAAATTATGTTTAATTGTATCTGGATGGTATTTAACAAACACTGAATTGAATGAAAAATTACAGACATTAGTTTCAATGGGTTTACTGGAGAAAGCTGCTGGTTGGAGTGTTTTCCATGGTGATGTTTCAACAGCTATTGAAATATTGTCAACTTCAAAAAAAGAACGTTTAAGATTAATGGCTACTGCTGTTGCTGGTTATTTAGCATACAAGAATTCAAATGTTAATAGTCCTTGGAAAGATCAGTGTCGTAAAATGGCTTCAGAGTTGGATGATCCATATTTGAGAGCCATTTTTGCTTTTATTGCAGATGATGATTGGTGGGATGTTTTAGATGAACATTCATTACCTTTAAGAGAAAGATTAGGAGTAGCATTGAGGTTTTTATCGGATAAAGATTTAACTGTATATCTTAATAGAATTGCTGATACAGTTGTTAATAAAGGAGAATTAGAAGGATTGATATTAACTGGAATAACTCCAAAGGGTATTGAATTATTACAAAATTTTGTAAATAAAACCAGTGATATTCAAACAGCTTCATTAATATCATCATATGCTTGTCCAAGATATTTCACTGATTCAAGAATTACTCATTGGATTGATTGTTATCGAAATTTATTAAATAGTTGGGGATTTTTCAGTATTAGAGCTAAATTTGATGTTACAAGAACTAAAATGTCAAAAACTTTTACTGGTGAAATAATAATTAAACCAAAACCAAAACAAGTTTATTTACAATGTCAAAGATGTAATAAAAACTTATCAAAATTTAAATCAAATAATCAAAATAATATCAACATAAAATCAGCTACATCTCCACCAACTAATACTCAACAAATCTTAATGAAACAATTTAACAAATTAAATAAAAGTAATAGTATGAAAACTGAAATATCAAATTGTTGTCCATATTGTGGAGCTCCATTGCCAAGATGTTCAATTTGTTTATTATCAATGGGTACAGAAATCACTGAAAATACAATAGAAAATAAATTTAAAGAATGGTTTAGTTATTGTTTAACATGTAATCATTGTTATCATGCTATACATGCACAAGAATGGTTTTCAAAACATTTCAAATGTCCGGTACCAGATTGTAATTGTAAATGTAATAGTAAATAGACGCATTTTGTGTAATTTCCTTTCAAAGCGAAATTTTGATCTGTCGTTTTTTTCTTTCTATTTTCAACAACAATAACAAAATAATACTTTCACAAGATGTCAGAGATGTTGGAAGATGTTATCAATGATATCAAAAGGAAAATTGTAAAAGAGCAAAATCACATACAGGGTTTTTTAAATGTTAAAAAAACGTCAGCTAATCCTGAAGTGATACAAAAATGTACATCACAAATTTATGAATCTCAAAATATGATTGATTATTATCAAGATAGTATTAATAAACTTACAGAACAAATGCAAAAAGTAAATTTGAGAGGTCAAAGAAGCTCTAGTGATAGAAGTTCGGTGATTTCAGAACACAAACCTGTTTATTCAAGATTAGATTTAATTAAATATGAATGTCCATCATTAGGTCATAAAATTCAGCATATGTTACAACAATTGGAATTTAAAGTTCAAGTTGAGAATCAATATCGTGAAGCAAATAAAAAAATTTCTCATCTTTATTTAATGGATGGTGATAAATCTTCTAGTAATGCGGCTGAAGGTAGTAGAACAGAAAGTGATCAAAGATTACAATTATTAGAAAAAATATTGAAAAGATATCAAAGTTTCCGTATTAATTCAGAAGATTTTAATCGAGATTTTGAAATCTTGGATACACCTAAACATGCAAGAAAATCTTTAAGTGGTCAATTAACTATATCGATTACTTGTATTAGAGATGTTGATCATATTTCAGGTGGGAAATTTAAAAAAAGAGAAACATATCTTTCAATCAAGATTGATGATGTTGAAAAAGCTCGTACAAAAACTTCCAAAAATGATAATTGGAATGAAGAAATAGTAATAGATGTTGAAAAACTGCATGAAGTTGAAATATCAGTTATGGATAAACAAGGTAATAATGCAGTACCAGTTGCAATAAATTGGTTTTCATTATATGATTTAGCTGAAGAAATTCGTAAGAAAAAAGCTGCCAAAGATCAAGGATCAAATGGTTGGCTTACTGCATCAAATTTGCCTCAAACAAATGGAAGTAGTTCTAATGGAACAAATAATTCAAATTTAGGATTATCTGCTGATATTCCAACACCAAGATCACCAAATCAATCAACACCAGAATCAAATCAAAAAGTTCTGATTAATTCTTGGTTAAGTTTAGAACCATCTGGACAAATTTTAATTAATTTAAATTTTGAAAAATCATTGAGTCAAGGTAAACAATTTAGAGGACCTTTAGGCCGTCATGGAGCTATTAGACAGAAAAAAGAAGAAGTATTTGAACAACAAGGTCATCAATTTGTTCAAAAACAATTTTATAATATTATGTCTTGTGCATTATGTGGAGAATTTTTAAGATATACTGGATTTCAATGTCAAGATTGTAAATTTTTATGTCATCGAAAATGTTATCAAAAAGTTGTTACCAAATGTATATCGAAATCTGGTGCAGATTATGATGCAGCTCAATTAAAACATCGTATTCCTCATAGGTTTGAACCAATCACCAATCATGGTACAAAATGGTGTTGTCATTGTGGTTATATTTTACCATGGGGTAAGAAAAATACTAGAAAATGTACTGAATGTGGTGTTATGTGTCATGCTCAATGTACTCATCTAGTTCCAGATTTCTGTGGTATGTCATTACAAATGGCTAATGAAATTCTTGCAACAATTAAATCAACTAAAATATCACCAAAGAAACAACAACCTATCAAACCCTTACCACCTAAACCACCAATTAAACAAAAAACATCTACCGAGTCAACTGATATATATATTGATGATGAAGTAGAGAAAGAAATTGAGCTTAAATTACCAACCACAACCAAAAATACATATCAAGAACCATTTGAAGTTCAACAAACCAAACGTCGTCCACCAATTGAGGAAACCTATCAACCATCAAAAGAACCAGTTAAAGAAGAATTTGAGAATTTCGATTATAATAATCAACAAACCCAAATTGTACCAGTGAGTCCATTTGTTGATAAAGTTGAAGAACCAATCAAAAAACCAAAAGGTAAAAAACGTAGAAGAAAAATTGGATTAGATGATTTCCAATTCTTGGCTGTTTTAGGTAAAGGTAATTTTGGTAAAGTTATGTTGGCAGAATCAAGACAAACTCAAAAATTATGTGCAATTAAAGTATTAAAGAAAGATTTTATAGTTGAAAATGATGAAGCTGAAAGTGTTAAATCTGAGAAAAGAGTTTTCCTAACTGCAAATAGAGAAATGCATCCATTTTTATTAAATTTACATTGTTGTTTTCAAACAGAAAATAGAATTTATTTTGTAATGGAATATATTTCAGGTGGTGATTTAATGTGGCATATTCAAAAGAATAGATTTACTGCAAAAAGAGCCAAGTTTTATGCATGTGAAGTTTTATTAGGATTAAAATATTTTCATGATAATGGAATTGTTTATCGTGATTTAAAATTAGATAATATTTTATTAACAACAAAAGGTCATATAAAAATTGGTGATTATGGTTTATGTAAAGAAAATATGTGGGAAAATGGTACTACATCAACTTTTTGTGGTACACCTGAATTTATGGCACCTGAAATTGTTGCTGGTAAAAATTATAATAGAAGTGTTGATTGGTGGGCTTTTGGTGTTTTATTATTTCAAATGTTATTATGTCAATCACCATTTAAAGGTGATGATGAAGATGATATCTTTAATGCAATAGAGCATGATGAAGTTAAATATCCAATCAGTTTATCAAGACAAACAGTATTAGTTTTACAAGCTTTATTAACTAAAGATCCAGAACAAAGATTAGGTAGTGGACCAAGAGATGCAGATGAAATTATGGAACATCCTTATTTTCATGATGTTAATTTTGATGATATTTTAAATTGTCGTATACCAGCACCATATATTCCAGAAATTCAATCAGAACATGATTATTCAAATTTTGATTCTGAATTTACATCTGAAACACCAAGATTAACTCCAGTTGAAACTGTATTAACTTCAGAGATGCAAGAACAATTTAGAGGATTTTCACATATATCAGAACATGCAACAATTTAAAATTTCTATTAATGCTAAGTAATAATACAACATCCAGATTTGGATTTTCTTTCTACAATTGGTTCTCTTGTATATTGTCGAGTTGTAGTTTGAATAATTTCTGGTGAATCTAATTCTTCAGGATTTTTTTTGGATTGTAGTTCATCTGATTTATTTTTTGATTGTATTTCCTCTAGATTATTGTTTGATTGTGTCTTGTCATTTTCTACTAGATGTGGTTCTGTTTGTTTTGATGTACCTCCTATAATTTCATGATGTGTTTCTTCTGGTTTTGGATCTATTTCTACAATTGATGATTGATAAGTTAAACTATTAGTACTATCACAAGGTATTAAAGCATCAGAATTATTTCTTAACAAATTTGCTTTATTTTTACTCTTTATCTGTTTCAACTTAATATCAACAGCTATTCTCACTATTCGTTCAAAACTTTCTTTTACACCTTCATCATATAATGCCGAACATTCCTTAAAAGATACTGCATTTATTGAATTTGCAAACTCTTGACCTTTTTGAAAATCAACTAATCTATTACTACTATTATAATCTGATTTGGTTCCAATTATAGCTATTTGAGGTAGATCATTACCTCTTATATGTTTGATGACATCATAATAATCTAATAAATTAATAAAACTATCTAGATTATCAATGGAATATACCAAAACTACTGTGTTTGCATTGACTATATGTAATCGTTTACTTGAAGAATGTATATCCTTTGCAAAATCACTATCAAATATTGATATTTCAAATGTTTTATTATTTAAATCAGGTAATGAAATTTTTTTATAATATAAATCCTCAACTTCAATATTTTCCATAAATTTACCATAGATATATTGGATTATCAATGATGATTTCCCTACTTGTTCTGATCCAATAACACAAATGTCATAATTGTTGGTTAATACATGAACACTCATAAGAGAATTTAAGAATGATATTTTTTAGTTTTCGCAATTTTTTAGGCGATTCGTAATCTTCGATGCTGTCAAAAAAAAAAAAAAAAATTAAAAAAAAATAACCTTTGAAAACGTTATCTGTCAATCATGAGATACAAGATGAGTATCAGTTGATTTGTATTGAGCTAATATCATTTATCATATAATTTAATTTTGAATGTTAAGTTTAGAATTAATCAAAAAATTAATGACACAAAGGTTATAGAAGAAAAAAGAAACCGTTGAAGCGGCAGAGCTCACAACCAAATAACCTTTTTTATCAAAATTCATGGGTTTGAATCCATGAAGATTAAATGTAAAATAGATCAAATTAGATATAAGATTGAAAAAAAGAGTCTTAATTACAAATTAAATAGTATGTATTTTTTATTCGTCATCAGAGTTTAAATATTGAGCAAAATCATCAGCAGATGCAAATGTTGGAAGTTCTCTGATTCTTTGTTTTTTACTCTTTTTCTTTTTTGTGGATTCTTCTTCATTAGGACGTTTCTTACTCTTTTTATCTTGTACTTCTTCTTCTTCTGATTCAAAATCTTCATCACCCAACATTTTTAATTCAACTTCTGAATCACTCAATTCATCATCTTCATGAGTTCCAAAAATTTCTTTCTCTTCTTCATCAATTTCTTCTTCATCATCTTCATCTTGTTCCTGTTCTAATTCTTGTTCTATTTCTTCTTCATCATCAACTTCTTCTTGATTTTCTTCTACTTCATCATCATCATCTAAATCTGAAAAGTCCTCTTCATCAAAATCTGAAAAATCTTCTTCATCAGAGGCTTCAACGTCAGGTTTTGATTTAACTAAAGCTTGCCAAACTTCATCATCATCGATTTCACCATCTTCATCGATATTTTCTTCATCTATAGGTTTATCCTTTTTATTTTTTAATTTATTAGTTTTTGTTGTAAAATATTGATAAAAGAATTTTTCATCTGGTTTAATATCTTCAATTTTTTTATTTAACCAATTTTCAGCATTAACTGGCATATTTTGATCTAAAACATTTGTAGCTTTAACTAATAAACTACCAGTATGAACACCACCTAATGGTTGCATAATAGAAGAACCTTTTGTCATTGCTTTTTGTTTTGCATTTTTATAAACAAATCTATCCAAGAAATGTGAAAGGGTATATAAACCTAAATCTGGTTTTTGTTGTATATCACCATTTAAAAAAGATGTAGCATAAATATTGATAGTTGGATGATAATGATTTAAAAATTGATTAATTTCCCATAATGATGAATTATCAGCCCCAGCATATTTTGGATCACGTTTTCTAGGATCATACTCGATTGGTTTTTGTTCTTCTTTTTGTTCTCCTTCTTCTTCTTCTTTATCTGGTCTAGATGCAACATCAATCATTAAATCATTAATTTCGGGATTTGTTTTTGATAATTCTGATAATAAATATAACATACCAGCCACAGCACCAACATTTGACCAATGTAAACAAATTTGTAAAACTCTTTTAACAAATGCTAATACTCTAGATTTATTTGTATCATTTTTTAAAGATTTAAATAATAAATTTAGATATATACCTTGTTTTGAAGTATTTGCTAATCTTGTATCTAATAAAGATTCATATAAAGTTCTATAATATCTATCTGAATCTAATTTTTGTTGAGTTATAATATGATTTATTAAAACCAATGCTTGAATTGAAGTATTAAAATTACTTGAATGAGTGATTTTAAATAAAGTATTTAAATGATTTTGAAATATTTCATTTGGTAAATTTGAAAAAGGAAATGCTCTATTTAAACCAGTTAATAAAGCAGAAAATAATCTTGCATTTTTTTCTTCAATAATTTCTTCATTAGATTTTTCAATTTGTTTAATTGATTTACCACCTTTTTTACCCTTTTTAAAATTTTTACGATTATTTTTTCGACCTTTTTCAGATTGACCAATTATTTTATCTTTATTATCATTTTCTTGTTTATCAGGAAGTTTAGTTTCAACTAATATTTTCTCAAATAAAGCAAAATAAGTTTTAACTAAAGAATTTGCTAATTCTTGTTCATTTCTTGTTAAAATAGTTTGATTTAAAGTAGTTATACCATAATATTGTGAATGATCATCAGAATTATTTTGATGGAAAATTATATCAATAACTGAATCACTTATAATTTTTTTCATAGCTGGATGTTTTTGTTCCAATTGTAAAATTTGATATGAAGTTTTTGCTGATACTTTATTATCCATATCACCTAATTTATTAACTCCCAATTTTAATAAATTAACTTCTTGTTCTGGCTTTGCACTTAATAAATCAAATATATGAGTTAAAACATTCATTCTAACATGAAGGATTGGATCTTGTAATAATTTTTCTAAAATTTGAATATATTTAAAATATAATTTTTTTAGATGATCTTCAAAATAATAAATTGTTAAAATTTGATCAGTTGAATCTTTTTCTAATGGTTGTTTATCAAAATATACAAGTTTTCTATCGGGTAATAAACCATTTAAAAATAAATCCTTCATTGCATTTATAGATTGTAATGCAGCAGTTCTTGATTTTTTATCACAATAAGATAATAATGTATCTAAAGCTTTTAAATTATGAACAGGAGCTTCTTGTATTAATAAAGTTAAAGCTGATATTTTATCATTTAATGTACCATCTGATAAAATTTGAGTTAAAAATTTTTTTTGTGAAGTATTTGAAGCAAATTCTTCAAGATAAATTTTATTTTCTTTATCAATTGTATTTTTGGCTCTATCCAATAATCTTTCTCTAGCAAATCTATCTAATTTTGGTGGAGTTTCAGTAGGAATTTGAGCTATATTGTACCAATCAGTACGATTTGGAACTATTAATTTATCACTTACAACCGATGAAACTTGTTCGATTTTATCTGATTTATCTGTTCTTTTTTCTTTTCTACTATTTATTTCTTGAACAATTATATCTTCTTCTTCAGATTCGGATTCGGATTCGGATTCAGATTCAGATTCAGATTCTTGTGGCTCATCATCTTGAGATTCAGGTTCGTTTTCTATATCTTCTTCTTGTTCAACTTCTGATTCATTTTCTTCTTGAGATTCACTTTCTGAAACTTCTTCATCTTGTTCAACTTCTAGTTCAACTTCTTCAATCACAGGTTGACTGTTTCCTAAACCTATCCCATTCATGAACTTACTCAAATCAGTATTGAAATTTTCATCCAATTTTGTTTCTTCAGATTCTCCAAATTCTTGTTCACTTATATCATCATCTTCTTCTAAACCTTGTATCAATTTTAAATCTTCTTCAGTTGCTCCTAATTCTAATGCTTCACGACGTAATAAGTCATCTTGATCTTTTAGTTTTTTATCTTGATCTTTTGGTTTGTTTTGATTCTTTGGTTTATCTTGTTTCTTTTCCTTTGGTTTATCTTGTTTGATTTGATTCTTTGGTGTTTCCTGATTCTTTTCCTTTGGTTTATCTTGTTTCTTCTTCAGTTTAGATTTGTCATTTTTATCTTTGTTTTTATTATTACCCAGTAGATTCAATTTGCTGGCTATTTTATCTTTCAATGAAGATAAATTTAATCCAGTACTCATCTCTTATAATTAATGCAAATTAAATTAAATTAAATGTTTCACTAATTTTTTTTTCTGATGAGATGAAAAGGAAGAAAAACCGCTAGTTAAAAAACAATGTAGTGGACTTCTCGATTGGGCAGTCTAGATTTAAACTTTTTGCAGCAAGATAAAGATCGGAAAAACTTTCATTTCGATAAGGTGACGTTAAAAATTATTCAATGATTTCAACCAGATTCAGACCATGGAGCCAAACTCCACAACAGGTATACATAGAGAATCCCAAATATATTATAAATAAAAATCCCATTGGTGATGGGTCATACTCAGTTGTTTTTGAATGTAAAAATAAGATAAATAATCGACATTATGCAGCTAAAAAATATAATAAAAGATTAGTATATGGATTAGAAGAAATGTTAATTAATGAATTTGAAATATTAAAACAATTATCAATGAAACATAAATATATTTTATCCCTTATAGATTATTTTGAAACAGAAGATAGTTTTTATTTAGTTACAGATTTAGCAAAAGGTGGTGATTTATTTGATAAAATAATTAATGATGGGAAATTAGATGAATTTGAAACAAAAGAAATTACAATACAATTAGTTAAAGCAGTATCTTGTTTACATTCAAATAAATTAATTCATAGAGATATCAAAGCTGAAAATATTTTTTTTCAAAATAATCATTCTAATAAGATTCTACTAGGAGATTTTGGACTTGCAAGATTATTAAATAATAATGAAAAATTATATGATGTTTCTGGAACATTAAGTTATATGGCTCCTGAGATGTTTAATAGAGAAAAAGGTTATGATTTCCCCGTTGATATTTGGGCAATTGGTGTTTGTATATATTTTATGTTAGGTGGGTATATGCCATTTGATTGTGAAACTGATGAAGAAACTAAAGATGCAATTAAACACATAAAATATTTATTTGAACCTGAAGATTATTGGAAAGATGTCTCAATAGAAGCTAAAACTATAATGAAAGCATGTTTTGAAATAAATCCAATTAAAAGACCAAAAATAGATGAACTATTACAATTCCCATTCTTACAAGAAGATCGAATGAGAATATCCAATAGTCAAAGAAATCAAATTGTAAATATTTTTAGTAATCAAGAAAATATTGATCTTACAAAAGGTGGTGGACTTTGTGTTTCACCAGACCGTGTTTCAGCATTCTCAACTAAAAACAATTCAACAGTTGTATCTAGAGAATCATCATATATCAATAATGAACCAATTACTATTGAAAATAAATTGAAATTAACAGATTCAAATAATCGATCAATAGCTAAATTTTTATTATGAATAAATATACGCACCGAAAAAAAAAAAATCGCATCCAAATGTCGTCCTCTATTTATGATTCAAAACCAAGGGAAGAACAAGACTTTAGAGAGATATATCCTGATTTGGATGTAACGAATCAATTACCAGTATTTATAATTAAAGATGAAGATGAAGATGATGATGTTTATTCTCATGTTCATCAACCAATTAATAATAATTTTGTAAATATGTCTGAATTAAAATCACCATCTTTTAAACAAATACAACAACCACAAGCAAATCCAAATATAAGATTTAATAAACAATTACTAGAGTATGGATTTCAAGAAGCAAATAAATTTAATAAACCAATTAATACATATAATCGACCTTTTCAATTATCAACAACTTCAATTAATATAGATTCAATTGAATCAATTGAAAAATTGATTGAAAAAAAACGAAATTTAGTTGAATATGATATGGATGAACAAGATTTATTATATCTTAAACATCGAAATGAACAAATTAATCATATAATTAAAATAACTCCCGAAGTATTTGAAATTTTAATTACTACATTAGAAAATGAATGGGATAAATTAGAACATCAAATGAATTCAATAATTAGTAATACTACAAAGCAACTACAAACAACCACCAATGATAATAATAAACTATTAAAAATGAGTCATAATAATCATAAATATGGAAACGATGATGGAATTGTACCTGGTTCAATATATGATCAAAAATGTGCAATTTGTAATGATAGTGATTGTGATAATGCAAATGCAATTGTATTTTGTGATGGATGTGATATAGCTGTTCATCAAGAATGTTATGGAGTTGCATTTATACCCGAAGGTCAATGGTTATGTCGAAAATGTATGATTAATAAAAATCGAATTACAGAATGTTTATTTTGTCCAAGTACAACTGGTGCTTTTAAACAATTGGATAATAGTTTATGGAGTCATGTTATATGTGCTATATGGATAAATGAATTATATTTTGCAAATCCTATATATATGGAACCAATTGAAGGTATTGATAATATACCTAAAAGTAGATGGAAATTGATTTGTTATATATGTAAACAACGTATTGGTGCTTGTATACAATGTTCAAATAGAAACTGTTTTCAAGCTTATCATGTAACTTGTGCAAAAAGAGCTGGTCTTTATATGGAAATGACACAAGGTATAAAAGGGGCAATAAATGATAAATTAACATTGAAAACTTTTTGTGATAAACATGGTGGTGATTCTGAAGTAGATGTATATGAAGGTATTGAAAAAGTTCGATTATATTATCGTGATACAAAATTATTAAATGAAGAAAATATAAGATTAAAAAATAATCAAAAAACTGCAAATAAATTAAATATTTTTAAATGGAAAACTGAATTAAATACACCAATTGCACCAAAAATGTTTAGTGATGAATTAATTAAGATCATGTATAAATTAAAAGTTGAAAATCAAATAAGTTTACCTGAAGAATCAACAAATCAAGTATTGGATTTGAATGTATTACCAAATCGTACAAAGAAAGAAATTGATGATGAATTAAAAGATATTGCAAATGAGATATGTAGATATTGGTGTTTGAAAAGAGAACTGAAAAGAGGTGCTGCATTGATAAGAAAAAATAATAATTTAATTTCAACAAGTTCAATATTATATGATTCTGATTTTTTAGAATATGGTGTATCATCATCTGATAATAACAAATTAAAAGAAAAATTAAATTTTGCAAATTTATTAGTTGAAGATTTAAAAAAAATTATTTTGATTAATGAATCAGTTTTAAAAAGACAAATTTCAAATAATGAATTAAATATAACAAATTTTGAAAATATTGATATGATTTATTTCCCAGTGAAATATTTTATTGAAAATTTATTAAATAAATTAAATAATAAATTTGATCAAAATGAAACTTTTCAAAATTTTAAATTGAAAAAGGAAGTAAAGTTTTCTTGTTTGAAAGATATTATCAAATATAATCAATTATACGGGTATAATAATATTGATGATTTCAAAAATGATATAGAAGATTTAACACTGCAAATTTTTAAAGAAAATAGACCAAATAATCCAACTTATAAAAAAGTTAAAAATTGGTTAAGAGATTATAAGAAAGATATTCAAAGGATATCAATAAAAAAAATTGAATATAGTAATTATGAACTTGATAAAACCAATGATTTAATTGTTGATGATTCTGATGAGGAAATTGAGGTAGTAAATCAAGCTGATGATGATGATAATGAAGTTGATAATATCCAACCAGACAAAACAGATCTTAATGAAATCCAATCAGATGTTAATGGTGATGAAATGGATTATGAAGAGCTAAGTGATATTGAGTTTTTGGAATCTAATGAAGATGCTAAAACATTGGAAAAATTTTTAAATAGTGATGAAAAATTTGAAAATATATAAAATAGTATCATTTTGTGTTTGTTTAAAATTTCAAAATTAAATTTGAAATAGGAATTGGTTTACCTTCACCAATTTTCCAATTAAAAAATCTATTAATAAAAAATGACACAATAATTAAATATTAAGGGTCAATTTTTCTGCCGAATAAAATATCCATATGTTAAAAAGGTTAAAACAACAATATATTATTTTTTAGCTTCTATTGTTTATTACGGAATAATTTTCTCGTTTTTCAAATTATTCCAGATTTAAACATTCGATTTTTAACATTTATAAATGGAAACACTAAAATTTATTATCTATTTTATCTTTCAAGCAAAATGTCATTTGTAATTTTGATTTATCATTTCTAATTTTCGTAAACTGCCATCAAAATCATTTTTCATTTTAAAAAAAATCAAATTTTATACGATACTTAAATTAAACCATTTCGGGAATAGATATAAGAGATTTGATAATATCAAATATGAGTAATTATAATTCTATTCTATTGTGGATTAAATTGCTTGAATTAACAAATTATTTAATTTGTGTAACAAATGACCAAATGGGTGGTTTAAAACATTTGAATTGATCCCAATTGAGCAAATAAAGTGCAAAAAAGTTTGAAATCTAATAGATTTGTATGGAAATTCCAGACCCCCTCCAATGGTCATTAGTCTAGAATTGAAATTGTTTCATCAAAATTTCATGGTTATGATATTTTTAATTATAAATAGAAACAATTTCGGTTAATTTTTTCGCGTCCAAAATTAATTTAATTTCAGGTACCAGATCATGTTTCAATACAACAACAATCATTATTATATCAATGACGATTATCAAATCGAAGGTAGATCCATAATAGATACTGATCCAATGAATTATGAAAAAGAAGAAGATTTTTATTCTTTACCATTGGAAAATAATATTCCAATTGACGATATTGAAGAAGGTCCTTCAAAAGCAATTTGGTCAGATGATATAGAACTAGCATTTCAAGAATCTTTTAAATTAATTCCAAAATCTGGTTTTAATAAATTAAAAATAGCAGGAAAATCATGTGGTAGAAATGAATTAATATCAAATTATATTTTTTATAAAACAGGTAAATTTAGATCAAGAAAACAAGTTTCTTCACATATTCAAGTTATAAAAAAAATTAATCAAAATAAACAACTTATTGATCTAATCAATAATGGTCCAAAATGTAAATCAAAACAAGAAGAAATGATATTAATTAAAAATTTTGAAGAATTCTTCTTGAAAATAAGTTTAGATAAAACATTAGGAAATTCAATACAACCAAATAATAATTCAATTAATAAATCAAATTCTTGTACTCCATTAGGTATAATTGAAATTAAAAATTTCTACATGACTACAAATGATCAAATCTTTACATTTCAAAATAATATTAGAGATGTTTTAAATTATGAATTAAAAGTTGATGATGCAAATTTTTCAAAATTTCCTGGTTTAAATGAATTTCAAAATTGTTATCATATAACAATTATACATAATATGGTTAATTTATTTTTACCACAATCATATAATTTGCAAAATGGATTTAAAAGTATATTTAGTTTAAATTATAATCATCCACCATATCATGGAAGAAAATATAAATCATTTACAGTAATTTATATTCATGGTAAACAACAATTCAAATTTTATGAAGATAATATATTTTTCAATCGTGATAGAGAATTTTTAAACAAATTTTGGATATTTTTCTTTAATAATTTAATTAATAAATCAGATGAAGAACGTAAAATTGCAATTAAAGGAATTACAATAAAACAAATCTTTTATGAAGGTGATTCAAATCCAATATCAAAATTAAAAATTAAATTGGTTTTATTATGGGAATTTGCAAAAACATTCAATATTAATGATGCTTTTACAATGAGTAGAAATTTGATATTGACGTCCTCTTCATCTGATACAACTACGACGTCAACAACCATTCCATCTCAAGAGACGATACAACGAAGATTTAAATATTTGCAACAAGCTGCTAGTTTAATTTGATAAATAATATATTATCATTTTTTTTTTTTTTCTCTTCTTGACTCTGAAAAACATCACATAGATATAGAGATTCAAAAATGGATTCAAAGACTATTGGTATATTGGGAGGAGGCCAATTAGGTCGTATGATTGTAGAAGCAGCTCATAGATTAAACATTAAAACAGTTATTCTTGATGCTGAAAACACCCCTGCAAAACAGATAAATGCATTAGATGATCATGTTAATGGATCATTTAAAGATTATGATTCAATTGCTAAATTAGCAGAAAAATCAGATATTTTAACTGTTGAAATTGAACATGTTGATGTTGAAGCTTTAAAGAAAATACAACAAAACTTCCCTAATATTGAAATCTATCCATTACCTGAAACTATCAAATTAATTCAAGATAAATATTTACAAAAATTACATTTAATTAAACATGATGTAGAAGTTACTGAATCAATTGATGTTCAATCTGATACTGATTTATCTATAATTGGTGAAAAATTTGGTTATCCATTTATGTTAAAATCAAGAACAATGGCTTATGATGGTAGAGGTAATTTTGTAGTTAAAGATGAAAGTTATATTGAAAAAGCATTGGAATTCTTAAAAGATCGTCCATTATATGCAGAAAAATGGTGTCCATTCACCAAAGAATTAGCTGTTATGGTTGTTAGATCATTAGATGGTAAAGTATTTGCATATCCAACAGTTGAAACTATACATGAAAATAATATTTGTCATTTAGTTTATGCACCAGCAAGAATTTCCGATTCATTATCAAAAAAGGCATCAATATTAGCTAAAAATGCAGTAAAATCATTTCCTGGTTGTGGTATATTTGGTGTTGAAATGTTTTTATTATCAAATAATGAAATTTTAATTAATGAAATTGCTCCAAGACCTCATAATTCAGGTCATTATACAATCGATGCTTGTGTTACATCCCAATTTGAAGCTCATGTAAGAGCTGTAACTGGTTTACCAATGCCAAATGGTTTTACTGAATTTTCAACTTCAATAACAAATGCAATTATGTTAAATGTTTTAGGTTTAAAAGATGAATTAGAATTACAAATTTGTAAACGTGCTTTAGAAACTCCACATTCATCAGTTTATCTTTATGGAAAATCATCAAGATTAGAACGTAAATTAGGTCATATAAATATTGTTTCATCATCAATGCAAGATGTCGAAAATAGATTAGCATATATATTGGAATCTAAAGAGATACCAAATCAAATTAAATCAACTGATTCCCCATTGGTTGGTATAATAATGGGTTCTGATTCTGATTTACCTGTTATGTCAATTGGTGCAAGAATTTTAAAACAATTTGGTGTTCCATTTGAAATTACAATTGTTAGTGCTCATAGAACTCCTCATAGAATGTCAAAGTATGCTATTGAAGCTTCAAAAAGAGGTATAAAATGTATAATAGCTGGTGCAGGAGGTGCAGCTCATTTACCAGGAATGGTTGCTGCAATGACACCATTACCAGTAATTGGTGTTCCTGTAAAAGGTTCTACATTAGATGGTGTTGACTCATTACATTCAATTGTTCAAATGCCAAGAGGTATACCTGTAGCAACAGTTGCTATAAATAATAGTACAAATGCTGCTTTATTGGCAATTAGAATTTTAGGTGTTTCAAATTCAAAATGGTTAAATGAAATGAATCAATATATGTTAAATATGGAATCAGAAGTTTTACAAAAAGCAGAAACTTTAGAACAAATTGGATTTGAAAATTATTTAAATAAATAAAGAATAGACTTTGATAATTGATAATTGATACTTGATATATTTATATTAAAAAAAAAAAAAAATTTGAAACCCTACTTCTCTATTAAGTCTTTGTTTGAAATATTTGATCAATGAAAATATTTTTTAGTTCTTTTAAAATTTTAATGTCTTTCTCTTTTTTTTATTAAGTTTTTGTTTAAAATGTTGTGATCTTGAATCTCTCCAACCTGAGGTACTATTTTTTTTATCATTATTATTATTATCATCTTTATCATCAATTTCCATATCTTTTTTATTATCTTCTTCTTCTTGTTGTTGTTCTTTGGTTTTTTTAGTTAATTTTTCAGCTAATCTCTTTTTCCTTTCATCGTCATATTTAGCAAATTCACCTTTTCTCTTAACAGACTTGGCTGCTAATTTTGATTTTGATCTTAAAGATTTAGCCATTATAGATAAATCTCATCTCTAGAAAAAAATATATATAAATAGTGGGATACGTGTATGCAGGATTCTTTATACGATAAGAGGCATAAAGACAATTGAAAGACAATTGTCTCTATTGACAAATTCGAAAAGATTTGTAAAGTATATGAAACATAGCATTAAAATGAGACATCTTTATGTTTTTATGACCTAGATTGATATTTCCAAGAAAATGATATTTTTTGTTCAAAATTGTCAAAAATTCAAATTTCAACAATAAAAATGAAATGAATAGGAATTCAAATTGGTTCCTTCAGTTATAGACACATGTTAGAAATTGATTTAAAAGCATGGTTTTTAATTGAATGAAATGGCATGAGTGTTTTTTTTTGACTTAGAATTTCTAAAATCATAAACACGATTGTTTCAATGCTCAAATAGAATAATTACTCAATTATACATTCAAATGAACTAAAACTAAAAAGCACATTTGAATTTTAAAATCCATTTTGTATACAAATTTTTTTGCGCAATATTTACGACTCATTTTGCTCTTGAAAGTTGTAGAAAGTTTATTGAAAATTAAATACGCATCTATTTTATATAAAGTAATGATAATAAAGTGGTTATTAAATTGAACAGGATCACTTCTGATTCACTAGCAATGATTTTTTTTTAAAAAAAAAAATCATCCATACTAATAATGAACCTCAATTTAATAGCCACAATAACAAAAAGGTCTGAACCGAGATTAGAAATAGTTTTTATTTATACTAATCATTATGTATTTATATTCAAATTGAATCAAACTAAAACTATTTAAAATGAATGGTAGTTTATCCAAACATTTATTCATCAGCCAAGAAAGCAGCTTGTTTAGCAGCAATTCTTTCTTGTCTTCTAGCTCTAGCTTCTCTGTTTCTAATTCTTCTGTTTTCAGCTTCTTCTTTTAATGATTTTTCTCTTAATGCTTCAGCTTTAGCAGAAATGATATGTTCAACTAATGATCTTTTATGTTTAAAAGCATTACCTTTAGCTTCTTTATATAAACCATGGTATAAATGTTTATCGATTTTACCAGCATCTCTATATTTAGCTAATAATTTTCTTAAAACTCTCAATTTTCTCATCCATAAAACTTGAGTACCCATACGAGCATTTGCAGTACCTTTTCTTTTACCAAAACCACCATGACGACCAGCAGCTTTTGATTCTTTTAAAGCACGGGCATGTGATCTTGAATGAACAGTTTCTGGTTTTTTAACAATTGTACCATTTCTATATAATTTTCTAATGGCAGCTCTTGAATTTGCATTTGAAATTTCAGCAGTTTCATTTGGATCTAACCAAATCTTTCTTTTACCTACACCAACTACTGATGCAGCTAATCTTTTTTGATTTCTTAAATTAGCCATTATAAATTAATTGTAGATTTTGTTGAATACTAAAAAAAATTTTAATGATTATTCTTTTTTCTTTCTCTTGATGGGTAGCAAAATTACACTACTATGGAAGAGTTGGTAGCGATTGGGAGTCATTTTTTATTAGTAAACAGATAACAAAACAAACAATACAGAAAAAAAAAAAGATTAAAAAAACTCTAGCCCTTTTCAAGATCACGTGGAATACACACCACATACATACATTTATAATTTTTCATAGCTTTTCGTGTAAGATTGAGAATATGGCCACTTTCCTAATTGAGTAAGAATTCTATATGAAACACATATCTCAATTTTGTGTCAGATCAAGATGGATTTGATTCTGATCCGATAAGAATTTATATCGATTTTGAAATTGTTGATAAGGTTCAATTTTCAGTCTTGCTTTAAAGTTAGAATAGACTGCATTTATTGGTTCAGTAAATAAGACAGTTCTTATTGGTATTAAAGGTACTTCTGGTGCAAATGAAACCGGAGGATCAGATAAAGTTAATGATGAGTTATTAAGAATTAGCTATTTATTGACTGTATGCGATTGCTACGATTGATCAGATTTAATTTCCAATTTTACTTTAAAATTAGAATGATCTATCATTGAATTGAAAACCTTATTTCAAGGAACACTATATAGCTTCATAAATATGTAAGTATAACTATGAATTAATTTAAATAACAATACAATAGTATACACATTTCAAGCTTGACGGTTATTGATCATGTAAAGGATACTTTAAAGTCAGTTAAAAGTATTTGCAATAAGAGTAGTTTTCATTAAATAAGTGGTCGGTCAAATTAACTAGTCAAGATTGGTTCCCCAAAAGTATTACAGAGATTTATAGTCTAATTTGGACTGGCTATAAGAACTTCTTGACCTGATTCAATAGATAAATTTCAATATGTGAACTCTGTTTGACATTTCATCTACTCCATGATCTACAATTTCTATTAGGAGTCAAATTAAAATGATATCATAAAATATATATTTAAATTATTGAATTGAATTACGTATAAATTTTCTCATTTCCTTATAATCGATGACCAGGAACTAAACTAAATAAAATTGTTAAAATTGCTGTAAATAATAAAATTAAAAATAAAACCCATAAACTTCTTTTTAAAATAAAATTATAAATAAATTTTTCTCTAATTCTAACTAATGAAGAATTATTATTTGATTTTGAAAAAGTTTCACTTAAACCAAACCAAGCTAATAAAGGATCAATTAAATAAATTGATGAAATAATTAAATAAAATCCAATTAAAAATGGAATTATAATTACTGGTCTTAATGATTTTCTATAATTTAAAAAAATAAAAATAAAACTTATCCAAAATCCAATAAATAAAAAAAAGAATCCTATAACTATTCTAAAAAAATTTGAATGATTAATATTTCTAGTTGCCATAAAATCAAGAAATTTTGGTAAATGATCATTTTCCAATTTATTAAAAATATAATTTTTAACATAATTAAAAATATCTGGATCATCTCTACCATCAATTTCAATTGATTTTATTATATAAGAATTTAATTGAATTGGTAAATTTAAATTTTTTTCTGAATCTTCAACAAAATATTTTAATAATAAATTATGTGAAGATTCTCTTAAATT
Organism: Insectozyma morakotiae; assembly: GCA_030564645.1. Taxonomy (NCBI): domain Eukaryota; kingdom Fungi; phylum Ascomycota; class Pichiomycetes; order Serinales; family Debaryomycetaceae; genus Insectozyma; species Insectozyma morakotiae. The sequence goes on from JAKTYD010000002.1 coordinate 567,867, forward strand.
ATCTCTTGTTATAAATGAATTATTTGAACCTGGAGAATCTTTAATTAATCGTTCTAATAAAGTTGGATTAATAGTTGATTGTCTCTTCATTTCTGGGGTTGAAAATGGTTTATTTGGTGGTTGATGTAATTCTTTTTCTGTTTCTATTTCTCCTCCTTGTAATGAAATATATTTTGATGCATTAATTGCTCGATCAGCAGTTCCAATATCTAATTGATTTTCATAAAGAGAATCAGATGATTCATCAGGTCTATTTAAAAAACTAGGTGATGATCTTGCACCAATTGTTGTATCTTTTTTTTCACTGATGTTATTATATTGATCAATTAAATCTTTTAATTTTGGATCTAAATTATCTATATTTATATCACCTCTTAAAAATGCTGATAATCGATGTGAATCATTTTCTTCTAAAATATTATCATTTATAATTAAATCTAATAATATTGATGAACTTAAAGATTTATGTTTATCACTTATATTTGAATTTCTATTTAAAATTTGTGGTGAATCCTTTTGAAATGTACTCAGTTGTCGAATTATTGAATCTCTTAACCCCTTTACATAATGTTTACATAGATTCAAATGATTAATTAAATCAAACCAAAAATCTAAATAATCAACTTTATTTTCAACATCTTTCATAAATTGATAAAATGTAAATAAATCAACTGGTGTTTTTGATTTATTGGCAAGAATTTCTCCAAGTGTGGGTAGTCTATTCAAAACATGTGTTTGGTTGGTATTATTAAGGTTGTTTAAATTGGATAAGTAATGTGAATTGGGAAAATCTTGACTATACTTCTCATCATACATTACTAATGTGTGTTGATGATAAAATTATAATTTTTTTTTTTGTTGTTTATTTACATTGGAAGCGCTACCATATACGAATGTTTTTTTTCGTGATTATTTAAAGAAATTAACCAAATTGGAAATTAAGAAATTATAACAGAAACTGTATAAAGAAGTTTAAAATTGTATTTGGATGTTAATAAGAGATAATAATTTGATTTAATTGAAAAATTGATGTGAAATCTAGTGAATTTGAAGTTTTAAACCTCTAATTACATAGAAAATATGATTCATCCTATATTATTTTAATTCAATTCATTGAATTTAGTATAATAATTATCATAATCAATGAAAATTTTAATGGGTGTCACATTGGGTGAATTATTTTGAGAAATTATTTAATTTTGTGTCAAATACACTTTTGTACCCCTTTAGACCAATTAAGATGATTTATAAACAAAGCTTTTTACAGTTTGAAAAGTAAGTAAAAACTTCTATGGTAATTTGATTCCACTAGAGTATAAGAATTCATAGTAAATAATAAAGTCAAACGACTCACTAAAGAATAAATTATGAGACAAAATGATTTCAAAAAATTGAATCTTCAATTAAAAATTAACCCCATGATGAATTCTGTTTTGAGATTAGTATTTTGTTGTAAACAAAGCATTCTTAGTCCATTTGATTGTTACATGACTTTTTTCGACGATTTGACGATTTACTTGTTCATATATATAGTTGTTTGAAATTTCTAATAACAACGGTTTTTACACTGAGAATTTAGATCTTTTTTATCTTTTAAAACATTAAAATGATACATTTCAAAGTTCAACTAAACGTGATTGAATCTAAAATCTTGCCTTGATATTTATCAACAAATCATAAATTGAGTCAAATCAAAAAATCAGAAAAGTTTGTTGATTATCAGATTTAAAACTTGTCTAAAAAAACAATTCAGTTGCTTAATTGACAGTAACAATTTTATGAATAGGATTTCGTTAAAATGAAACATTTCAAAGTTTAATTGAACGTGATTGAATTTGTTTTCTTGCCTTGAATTTTATTGTCAAATCAAAAATCAAAGGTGCCAAATTTTGAGTCAAATCAAAAGATTAGAATAGTTTGTTGATTATCAGATCTAAAACTTGTCTAGAAAAACAATTTGGTTGCTTAATTGATAGTAACAATTTTATGAATAGGATATCATTTATCTTGATTTTCATACTTCATAAACATTTCATTCTGTTTTAAAAGAAATTTTAAATTTGATAATGTCGAAAATTAAGTAATTTACTTCAATTTGATTTAAATTATTGACTAGTTTCTATAATATTTTTAAACCTTTTTTAAATTGTTTCTTATTCTTATCCTTTGGTTGAAGCTAATCATATGAATTAAAAACCGTTCTTCAAATCAGTACTTTTTCAAAATTCAATCATGCAATAATGCATTTAAAGATCCCAACTTTTGCTGATTAAAATAATAATCTAACTTTGTAAAAGGATAATTTTGCAACCAAATGAAAACCAGCAATAACATCACCATTGAATTGAAAAAATCGACTGATTTTCCAATAACTAAGAACTATAAAATGTAATTCAAGCTACAAACAATGTAAATTAAATTATCTGCTTATTTGACATTGCCGCAAAGTACGTCAAAATGCCAGATAACCCGTTTTTATGGTTACACAAGGTTACAAACAAACATATGTACGACTTGAAAGGCAAAGTAATAACAATGTATCACATACATATACAACGCATATAGTAGTTATAGTAGTTATATAAACTAGAGCCATTTAATCAATTGGCGTATGGCATCAGTTTAATTTTTTTAGTACCACGTTTCAAACCAAAGCAATGCTAAGAAAAATAATTTTGAAGCCGTAAGAACAAAATTGCCTTAATCTTAAAAAACTATATAAATAACAAACAAATTGTATAAATTCAAATAAATAATATATTTTATATTAAAAAAAATTCTAATTAAAAATTAATGTCTACAAGAATTGAATAAATAAATCAGCAAGCTGAAGCAAAAAAATTGAAATGGGAATTTAATAACCATCATCAAATTCATTTTTAATTTTTATATGTTGAAAATCATCACTATCAAAATCATCTTTAGTGTTGTTGTTGTTGTTGTTGTTATCATTAGGGCTATTTGTCATTATTAAATTTGAACTAATATCTTCTTTAAATTTTACTGTACCTTGACATTTACCCATTTCAATATGTTGTTCCAACCATTGAATATTATTTTCAAAAAATTGAAAACAACCAGCACATCTACCACTTAATAAATTTCTTTCATTTGATTTTGTACCTGGTGGATAAATAAAATGTAATGCTTTTAAATGAGTTTTAAAAGTATCTCTACGAGAAAATCCACCAGTTGGATGACATTTTGTACCTGATTTTCCAACTTCTTGATAAAATGGACAAAGAAAAGCTTTTGAACTATTATGTTTTTTTAAATGACGAGTTAAATAACCTTTTACTTTAAAAGTTGCATCACAATGAGGACATTCAAAGATATGATCAATTATTCCATTCTTGGTGTATGAAGTTTTACGCACAGTTGTATTATTTGTAGTTGTTGTAGTTGTTGTTAAAACATTAAAAGTTGGATCATCACAAACTTTTAACTTTTTTTGTTTGGTGGTGGTTGTAAATTTCTTTGGTGATGATGATGATGATGATGATGATCGTTCAAATTTTCTCTTTTTAGTTTGATATTTACCAAATATTTCATCATCCAAGGGACTTAAATAACTTTCAGTTGATGAAACAGATGAAGTAGATAAATAATCAAATGGTTGATGATCCAAGGTAGTTTGCTGTGGTTGTTGTTGTTGTTTTGGAGTTGACTCTATAGTTTGATGTTTTGGTGATGATTGTTGTTTTTCAAAATCATTAAAATAAGGAGATAAACTACTTCTTGGTGAAAAAGATATTGAAGATTTATTAAATTCAAAAAGTTCTTTATCATTGAAAATATCTTGATTAAATTTTTTATTTGAATGTTGATGAGCTTCAAAAAAGTCATCAAATATAGGTAAACTAATAGGAATATTTTGATCATATTCTAAAGCTTGTTGTTGTTGTTGTTGTAAGTAAACAGGGGTATTTAAATCAATATGATGATTATCTTTTGATGGTTGAACAAGATGATGATGATCGTGGTGATGTGGATGATGATGATGTTGATGAATTTGGTGATGTTGTTGATCAAAGAATTCAATTTGTTGATCATTACCAAATCCCAATTCTAAATCATCAGCAGCACAATTTCTAGCACCACCAAGAAAGTTATTATTAATGGAATTTAATTTATTATTAATTGGTGGAAATAATTCATTTAATCTTTGTTGACCATAGATTAATCTATTTAAAAATTTAAAAATATTAAATTTAAACTTAAGTATATCAATACCATTGAAAAATTGATAATTATTTGAATTATTATTTTGTTGATGTTGTTGTTGTTGTTGTTGAATTGTATAAATTGATGAATAATTATTATTTGATAAATTTATTAAACCAAGTGATAAAAGAAACATAATGGGAAAAAAAGATTTAATTAAAAATGATTCATAGATTGTTGAATAAAAAGGTGAAATAAATATAAAGTTAAATATAAAATTGTTGTTGTTGATGTTTATGAAGATTGGGTTATAAGTAATAATTAATGTATGAGTGGGGGTAGTTAGTTAATAATTGAAAACTTTTTTTGATATAAATCGAACTGGAAAAAGTGAAAGAATATGATTTAAAGACGATGATGATGATGATGAAAGATACAAATTAGTTATAAGTTATATCGTATAATTATGACAAATTTAATTTCCAAATTTGAATAAAATGTTGTGTTTATATAAAATAGAAAAAATTAAATAAATTTGATGAATTTTTTATCTAAGACAATTCAATTCAATTCAATTGAAACAATACAATTTTAAGATAAACTGTTTTTTTATAGATAGGAAGACACCAGTGTTAGTTATGTATGTTTGGGTGTAATCTTCCAATTTTGCAACTTTTGATGCCGTACGAAAATTTTATTTTTTATTTTTTATTTTTTTTTCAAAATTTTGTTTGTTCCCGGTAAAACTGTCAATTTATTTATTATTATCAAACCACAATCACAATTATTACAACTAACAAATAATACCTCCACCAATTTCTATCGCCACAGTTCAACCTATTCTCTCTTCCCCGTCTTGAAAATTTGACTTTGTTTAGACTGGTTGGAGGTCAATAGTTGTTTTTCTATACCCCCAGAATAATAGTAGTTACAATATTACTATTGTAATTATCAATTATACTTTTATCAGTTTGTAATGGGGTAAATAATAAATTTGTTATCTAAAGTTAAAAATTAAGATAACAAAACTGTAAAAATCCAAATTGCCTTTTGAATGTATTTTTTTTATTCTTATTATTTTAGTTACAGCGTTTATTTTTTTTTTTTTCTTATTTTATTTTTAGTTATCAAACATTAAATAATTTTATTATTTAGGTTATTTTTTACCCTTTTGTTGTCAATTTGATTTCCAAATCTCCGCGGTAAACTATAATAAATTATTATTATCAAACGACAACTTTCTTAAGTAGAACCCTTTTCTTTAAGGTTTTTATCTTTTCATGTCAGTAACAAATTAGATTATGGACATAGATATCATTAGTTTGAAGTTTAATTAGTTGAATCTGATTGGACTCACCCTTTATTGTCTAGGAATTTTAATTTTAGGCTAAGTTAAGTTATTGTGCAGAGAAGATTTTCGTTAATAATATTTCAAATAAACCCGATTTTAAAAAATTTAGTCAATGTACATATTTACCTTATAATTTGAAATGATCGCAGTCAATTGCTTTGATTTAAGATGATGTTTTCTTATCAGTAAATCTATATACCCACCCTTTATTTTCTTTTGTTTATCCAAGCAGGGGTAATAAATATCAATTTAAACGATCAAAAGTTCATTTCAACTCAAAATCAACATTTCCAATACATGTGAATAGAGATATCTTTTATTTAAATTGTGAATAAATTTAAAATTTTTTCTAAATTGTGTGGTGTCTGATTCGCTTTTTTTAATTTCCGATAGTTTTAACCAATTAAAAATCAAGAATTAGTCAGTAAAAATAGATATTAACATCAAACGTTTTTTTATCTAAAATCTAAAAAAATATGACAATTAAAAGGGGTTTTTACACCATGCATTGTTATTTGACTAAATGATCTGCAATCTATTTCAATACTGAAATATCTTAAAAATATGTTATTAAAATGTTAGTTAGTTAGTGTTAATTATACAATTTCTTTTGATTTAATTGAATCAATCGCAATCGCGCTTAAATCAAGTTACAAAATCATTTAAAACAATCCTTTGTTTGATAAGGAGAGAATCTATATGAAAAAATTGTACCTATGTAAATCTTCACCAAGATTGAAAATCAAGTCAATTGATAATAAATAAAATTATATGTCTATATTGCTAATTGTGATTTCTCACTGTATTAAAATGAGATGATAAACATATAGATCAATAATTGACTGAGTACATGAAAATTATGTATTATTTGATCACAACTTATCTAATTTACTTACCATGGCCTAAACTTGAAACGATACTTTCAACAATTATAAAAGAATGATAGTTATTTAACAATAGCTACTAATAAGGCGGTTTCTGCAAAGTAGTTTAAGATATCTGAAATTTTTACACTTTATAGTTAGTCACGATCTAGGATATCACAATTTAATCAAGATAACAATTAAGTAAAATCTTTATATAATGTCGGATAAACAATCCAAGTCAATAATCCACTCGATACTTTTTGTTAAAAAAAATTGCTCAAGTAATTATGATTAAATTAGTTATCTAGGTTTAAAAACTGATTTTTAAGAATTGAATAAATCAAACACTAGAATTTTTGGTTAAATTTGTTACAAATTTGAAAACATTCTAATTAGAAACTATTTCATCAGTAGTTTGGACTTTTATTTTGAAATTAAAATTAAATTTAGACTTTAAAATATCAAAAAATTTGAATAATTAAACAAATAGATACAAAACATAACAATTTCTTCACATTGATTCCTATTTTATTGGTAGTCCAGTAGATTCTAAAATAGAAGAAACGATTTGTATTTCTTTCTTTTTATTCAAAATCAAATTGGAACAACTTCTTTGGAAATCTATTAATCGTTTTTAACATTGCAATATAGTCAAAGTTTTATAGTTTATCCATACCAAATTGGTAGCACTAATTTTAACTCGAATTCATAATAAAAATATAATCTCGAGAGAGAAAGAGAGAAAAAAAAAACGAAGGCGTGTTTGCGTTACAAAAAAAATGATTAAATTTAAAATCTCAACAAAACAACCAGCACTCATTTTTTTTTTTTGTTTTTTCCATAGTAACACTTTTTCCATATTAATCAAATCATCAACATTAATATCTTATCATATTAACCAAATAATCATGTCTGCCTCATTAGATAAATCCTTAGATGATATCATCAAATCCAACAAAAAACCATTTAATAAAAGACCAGGTTCTAAATTTGGTAATAAATCCAATAATAACAAAGTTGGTAAAAACATTGGTGGTAAACCATCCAAAAAACCAATTGTTGCTTCATTCAACAGACCAAAAGGTCCAAGTGCTGCTGCTGTACCTGCTTTTGATTTGACCTATGCAACCAAAGTTAATGTATCAGGTTTACCAAAAGATTTAAAACAAGAAAATGTCAAGGTATGTTTTTAAGTTGTTTTATTTTTGAAAAATCTGAAATGAAAATATAATGATGATTTGAATTAATTGATTAACTGGTTTAATTGATTAATATTGTTGTTGTTGTTGGTTTTAGTTTGTTTCTTGGAGATTTAAGAATTGAATATTGAATATTGAATATTTATTTGAATATCGAATATTTATTTGTTATTTTTGAAACTATATTGTTTCAATCCTTATTTGTTTAGTGTGCATGGGGCATATAAACAAAATACAACATTATTATTAATTTAATTTTGTTTGTTGATGTCAGAATAAATGGAAGAAATTTTAGTAATTCCAATTAAATTTGTGAATTACCATGATTTAAAAAATGGACTGATTGAGAATCTTATTAATACTAGAATTATCTTGGCAGATAAAATATACTTCCATTTATAAAGACTTTTTGATCATTTAACTCAAAAATCATAATTCAATGTCACAAATTTTATCTCCAACTATACAACTAAAAACACAAATTATTCAATTTTTTTGTTTTTTTGTTTTCAAATTTCATTTTTTTTTTTTAATATTTCAATTCTTTTTTTTATATAGTAATAGTGACTAACAATTTTATTTTACAGGAATTTTTTCAATCACAAGTTGGTAATGTTGCAAGTGTTGCTTTAAGTTATAATGAAAAAGGTCAATTTAAAGGTTTTGCAACTGTTATTTTTAAAAATAATAAAGCTGCTGCATTAGCTGTTGAAAAATATAATAATGCATCAATTGATGGTGGATCAGGTAAATTAAAATTGGAATTAATTATTGATACTTCAAAAAAACCTTTGGCTGCAAGAATTTTAGCAAATCAACCATCAAAAGCTTCAACACCAAAACAAACACCATTTGTTAAAAAAACTTTAAATAAAAATAAAAAATTAAAAAATAAAAAACCAATTAATAAAAAAAAAACAGTTGAAGAATTAGATGCTGAAATGAAAGATTATTTTGAAAATTGATTTTTTAAAACTATATATTATTATTGTATTAATGTATAAAAAAAGTTTGTATTATTTGTAAAATTATTTGAATCTTATTAAATGAAACACACAAGTAGAAAAGAGATCTTAAGATTTATGAATTAGGAAATTTTTGATAATTATCAAAGGATTCATGGATTAAAATCAAGTTTTGATCAATACAATACAATAAACATAATCAGTTTAAGATTTATGTAACTTTGAAACTTTGAGACATCATATCGGAGAATAAATGGATATGATTCTAATTTAACAGTGAATCTCAAGACTCAATTAGTCTAAACAGTAGGACATAATATAGAGGATATATAGACTTAATTTAAGTTGATTTTGAGTCTGTCTCCACCTCAAAAAAAATTAGACGAAATTGAACTTCAATTTGAAAATTTCAAAATCTTTTGTAATCGGCTAATTTCAATAAATTTCAGACATTTATCTTTTCAATGTTTTTCGAAGAGATTTCACTTGATATTCATTCATTTTTAATTGAATATTTTCAAGGTTATCAAAATTCAATTAATAAAATTGATTATATGATTAAACAACGTGATTTAATTATTGTTTGTCCAATGGATCTTGAATCAAATTTAAATAAAATCAAATCAAGATCAATTGAACGATTTTTTAATTTATATTCTCCTGGTTATTTATTATATTATAACACAATTAAAGATAATGATTGGATTACAAAATTTAAATTTATTGAATTTATGACTTATGAATATTGCAGATTTGAAATTGATCCTGAATCATATTCAATTTCAATTGATCATTTCAAATATGCCATGGGTGATTCTTATACTGATTTTACATATGGTGAATATATAGAAAATATTTGATCCTGGAAAGATTCTCTGAGTTAAAATTGTTGCAGATTTGAAATTGATCCTGAACCATATTCAATTTCAATTGGTTTGCCATGGGTGATTCTTATACTGATTTTACATATGGTGAATATATAGAATAAATATTTGATCCTGGAAAGATTCTCTGAGTTGAAAATATTGCAGACTTGAAATTGATACTAAATCATATCCAATTTCAATTGATATGCCATGGGTGATTCTTATACTGATTTTACATATGGTGAATAAATAGGATAAATATTTGATATCTATTTGGTTTTAATTTTATTTTTTTTCTTTTGGTACCAATTATTCAATTCTAATGCCAAATATAGAATTTATAATCACGGCTGAATTTCATGTTGATAAAGGACCATCAATAATTCATCAATATCCAACTACAATCCCAGGGTATTCAAATTTATACTTCTTACCCGAGTTGATGTTACCAGATCAAATTCATAAACGACTGGAAGATTATACATTATTTTTATTATATAGAAATATCAACACTGGAGAGTTTCAATATTTATTTAATAAACGAAATTGTGAAATTGAACCATATTATTTATATACAATAGTTACAAACCAAAAGAATGATCAATTTAAAAGAGGTTCACAAATCAAATCATTAAGTTTAATTACAAAATTAAATTATTTTAAAAATTTTAAACCTTTATTAATTATATGTCTTGATTTATACTTCCAAAATAATGACATAACATATCTAAAGCAATTATATAATTCCATTAATGATAAGAATTTTGAAATTGGCAACACTAATAGTTCTGATTGTTCAATTATAAAAAAATTACTTATAACTTCAATATTAGATTTACCAATAAATGATAAAATTTATAATGATGAAAAATTTAGATTTAAATTATTAGGAATTTCAAATCATCATCAAAATCAAAATTTATTTAATGAAGATTTATTTATAAGAAAAGATTTAAGTTTTAATTCGATACTAAAATTTAATAAAATGAATATACCAATAAAAATTCCCTTGTTGAATTTACCTGATTTAATTGGTGATTATTTTAACCCCACAGATTTAAATTTTAAACCAAATTTGATAAGTTTATTACAAGCAAAGTTGGTTACAACTGTTATAAATTCTGAGTTGACAATTTATGGATTACAAACACCACCAATTATAATATTAATAAATGGTTTATTAACTGGTAAAAAAATTATTTTATTAAGTTATGAAAAAAGTTCTGGGTTTATAATTGATTTTATTTTATTAATTTTAAAAATTATAACTGGTGGTGGTATATTAAGTGGATTTTTAACAAATTATAATATATTTCCAATTATTGATGTTTCAAAAATTGATTTATTAAATGAATGTGAATCATATTTGGCAGGTACTATAAATCCATTCTTTAAACAAAATGAGAAATTATGGGACATATTATATGATTTGGATTCAAATGAGTTTTACATATCAAAAGGTGAAGAATCAGAATCTGTTTCTAATGATAATTTTTTTCAAAATTCTATCATATCTGAAGATGCAAAATTTTTATCAAATTTACAATTATCATTATTTAATTATAATGATGATTTAACTACAATTCAATTAATTTTTAGAAGACATATAAATGAAATTATAAGAATTTTATTAAGTTCAAAAAATTTCAATAACCAGAAGAATACCAATAAGGAATTAATTCTTTTATTAGATGGAATTGGTTATTATTGGTCAAATGATACAAATAAATTATTAGAAATTTCATGTTATCAATTAATTTCAAAAAAATTTCAAACTTTATTATTTGATGAATTTTTTAATTATAATTTATTTTTACCAAATTTATCAAATGAATTAAATTTAATGATTGATTTACATTATCATTTACAAAAATTAAATAATGTCATAACTAATAAATCAATAAATTTTAACTTAACCAATGGAATTAGTAGTAACAATAGTAAAGTTAATGAACGTGAAATTTGGTTTAATATTTTAAAATTTTTAATACTGGGGAAATCATTAGAAATTTTTTTATTAATTACTTATTTAATTCCACCAAATTCTTCAACAAGTTTACAAAGTTCATCGGCTCATGGTGGAAATTTAACTATATTTGATAAAAATAAAGGTTTAGAATTATTATTAATTAATTTATTTAATTTTGATGATCAAATTAAATCAAATATTGTAATGATTTTACAAGAATTACAAGATAATTTTCTTTGTGGTTGGTGTTTAAATAATATATTAAAATCAAATTGTATTTATGAAATGGCATTTAATGATTTAATAAATGATTAAAAAGAGGAAATGTTTAAGATCAAATATTTCAAAAAAATTTAATGAGTCAATGTTTAAGTAAGGAAATGTTTAAAAATTCAAACATTTCGTTTAATGAGTCAAGAGATATAATTTAATTTTTACCCTGTTTAAAATCTAATATTTCACATTATAATTACATTTAATGAGTCAATAAATATGTCCCGTTGTTTAAATTTGGAAATGTTCAAAATCTAGCATTATATTTAATGAATCAATGAAAAAATAATTCAATTTTTACCCTATTGTTATTGATTAAATTTGGATATCTTAAACCTAACATTTTTGTTTCACTATAATAAATTTATAATCTATGAGTCAATGATCAATTCAATTATTACCTTGTTGTTTAAGTTAGGAAATGTTTAAAACAAAACGTTTTACATTATAATTACAATGAATCAATAAACATAATTCAATTCTATTGTTTTATTCAATTTCTGTACAATTATAAAGTCAATGGTTTTTGTCTTCAAATGTGAATTGTATCTGACTTAGAGGAATTAGTCAATATACAATCAGTTGTTCTGATGTTAAATGTGTTCAAATGTGAGCCAACTTTGTTTTAGATCAAACACGAACTAATCTTTATTGAGAGAAGATGTACTTATTAAAGCTATGGTTCATCAAAAACATTTTTATGCTGAAGATGTTTAAATATAAATTAATTTATATATTTACAGAATTACTACCATTATCTTATTGATCTTATCTTCTTTTCTTCTCTTTTTTTCAACCTTAAATATTTGTAAGACAAGAATCATCTCTACTTCATTACATTATATATACATTAGTCAATTACTATAAACAATCACTATTTCTTCTAAGGATTATATCCATTAGTTAATTTATTGATTCAATAGAAAGTATCAATAAGAAATCCATTTCTTTTCATTTCATTATTTATTTATTTTATCTTCATTTGATGGAAGGTATAAGTTTTTATCTTTTTCAGTTGGGAAATATTTTTGTTTTAATACATTATATAAAGATAATCGATCACCTTGTTTTCTTGAACTATAAGCATCTCCAGCACCTTGATATTTCGATACACGATCACCATTTGAATAATCCAATGATGGGTTATTACTTGGGAATCCAGGTCTTTTTATAATTGGTGTTAAAAATTCATTATCACTCAGATTTGATAAACTTGTATCTGATTCTTGTTCATGTTTTTTGATTTTTGATATTGAAATATGTTTTTTCCCAATTATGAAGATCGTAATTGCTATAGCTCCAAATATGGCATAACGTTGTATTAATCCTTGACGAGTATCGGTTGTTTTAACCATGATTATTAATTACTAAATTTGATTGGTATTGGTATTGGTATTTTTTCGGGGTTTGGTAAGAATGAGAAAAAAATTAAATGAGAAAGAGATTTGTTAATGCGTGTATTGTTACTCATTTGTGAAACATTGAATACTATTAGATGATTTAAATACAGTCTGTTTATAATTCAGAACCCCCACGAATTGAACCTTTCTTGGTGATTATTGCGGGTGGTAAAGTGTATGTAATTTGAGAGTTAACCAAGATTAAACTCGGTTTCATTCATAATCATTGATAATTGAATAGAGAGTCTAAATAGAAAATCAATCAAATATATATAATTCTAAATTACTGAATACATTTCAAATTATTGTGCCTTAAGTCCAATTGGAAAGATTGAGAATTGGCTCAGTTGAAACATATGAGAATTTTCACTTCTACCAACAATTTTAATAAAAGACATTTGAAGTGTATTTTACTATAAGGCTTTCAATAAACATATATATACTTTACTCAACTAAAATAAAAGTAATTCAAGAAATCTTTTTAATTTTTTAATTTTTTAATTTTTTTTTGATTTTTTGTCAGAATTGATGCAAAACAAAACAACCTTTGAAATAGTGACAATGTACACTTTCACTTGATTTCAAATGGCATTTAAAGATATTTAAACTTATGCTTTTGATCTAATATATCATTTATAAACGATTTGACCCATGAATAGAGTGGTGAAACATACTTTCCTAATTAAGTATGAGATGAATACATTTTGTGCAATTTGTATTAGTTTGTTACTTATTGTGTTCCAATTCATGGTAATTTTAATTTTGTGAATAACACGATAAATTGATTTCAATGTATAATTAATTAAGAGGTTATACGATAAAACACAAAAACTGTAAAAAAAAAAAAATTACCCCATAAAAACCATGCACATTACTAAGATATTACATAACAAAGAAAGTGAGCATGTGACTTGTGAGATTTTATAAATTTATACGCGTTAAATAATTACCACGGGATAAAATTATATTTTATACTTGAAACACACAACCAAATCTATTTCATTTCATTTCTTAATGTCTGCTGCTGCCAATACAGAAGAAATAGCCCATGCTTTGGCTGGTGCTGGAGGTGGTGCTTTATCCATGATTGTCACCTATCCTTTAGTTACATTATCAACATTAGCTCAAACAACAGCTAAAAAAAAAGAAGAAAAACAACAACAACAACAACAACAACAACCAAAAAATTTATCATTACAAGATAAAATATTAATCAAATTAAGAACAAATTCATCATATTTAGCTGCTAAAGAAATTATTAAAGAAAAAGGTTTATTTGGTTTATATTCAGGTTTAGAAAGTGCTTTATATGGTATAACATTAACAAATTTTATTTATTATTATTTTTATGAATTAACTTCAAATGTTTTTATTAAAGCAAATGGTAGAAATAGAAAAGGTTTAAGTACTTTCCAATCAATTATAACTGGTGCAATTGCTGGTGCTTTAACTTGTATTGGATCAAATCCATTTTGGGTTGCAAATACAAGAATGATGACTGAAAAAAAAAATAAAGGTGAAGAAAATGTTTCAAATTCAACATTTAAAACAATTGTTCAAATTATTGAAAAAGATGGTATTTCAACTTTATTTGCTGGTGTTTTACCTGCGTTGGTGCTTGTTATAAATCCAATTATTCAATATACTATATTTGAACAAATTAAAAATGTTATTATTGCAAATGGTGGTAAAAATTCTTTTACAGCAATTAAAGCATTTTTCATTGGTGCTTTTGGTAAATTAATTGCAACAAGTTTAACATATCCTTATATAACTTTAAAATCAAGAATGCATATTAAAAAGAAAAAAATTGAAAATAAATCAAGTGGTGATAATGAACCAAAATTGTCAATGTATCAAGAAATTAAAAAAATCATTGCTGAAGAGGGGTTGGAAGGTTTATATGGTGGATTAGCTGTAAAATTGATTCAATCAATTTCAACTGCAGCATTTTTATTTTATTTTAAAGAAGAATTATTAACTGGTTCAATTAAATTAGTTGAAATATTCAGATTATTATCAGTTAAAAAACAAATTAAACAATGAATTCCTATTTGTATAGTAAAAAAATTTCAATTATTTATTTATCAAAAAATCTTAAAATCTCTTTGTAAATCTTGTTAAAGATGAAATTATCGGTATTTCAAATTAATCAGGATAGATTTTCGAACAAGACAAAAAAAAAAAAACGACACCATCCTAAATTAAACCGATGCATGGGAACACTTCCACATCTTACGACCCGATATTGAATCACCGGTGATCTTAAGATACCGATTTGATTCCTCCTGTTGGATTGAGATTCAATTTTGGTGGTAATTTTCAATTATTTTATTTTTTTTTTTTTTTCGTCTTATTCACGGGCTTTCATTAAAAACCATCAAAAATTTATGTCACAAACTCCAACTCCATCTACAATAAGTGAGTCGACAAATAATAACCAACACCATTCATCATCGAGAAGAGTGGCCAGACGAGCTTGTTTATCATGTCGAGAAAAGAAAATCAAATGTGATGGTGAACCAATAAGTACAATAACTATAGCTGATGGTACAAGTAAAATAATACCTGAAAAAACAAGAATTTGTTCAAATTGTTCATTTTTAGATATAGAATGTGTATTTGTTCAAAGTAATAGAGGTGGTAGAAGAAAGAAAAGAAATCCAATGATGGATTCTTCTTCAAATGATCATCATAATTTAAATTCACCAGAATTTTCAAAACGAAATAAAATTGAACTAAATGATCATGATAATGATAATGAAAATAATAATCATAGTTCAATTGCTTCTTCAACTGAAAGAGTTAGTTCTTATATACTAGGGAATAATATTAATCCTCATAATAATAAATTACCTTCACCAAATATTCAACCAATTCATCGATCTAGTTTTCAATCATTTGATGATAATATTTCAATGTCTTCTTCATCAAAAAATAGTTATAATTTTCCAAGACCACCACCACCACCTTCTACTACATCGGAAATGACTCAACAACAACAACATTATCATCATTTACCTCCATTACATCATCACCCACCACCTCCACCACCACCATTTCATCATCCTAGTGGTTTTTATTCATTACCACCACCACCACCACCACCGTCTCAACCACAATCAGATCAATCTGGAGCTACATTTTCTCAACCACCACCACCTCAACATTTTCATTTTCATGGACCTCCCCCACATCATTTTCATCATGGTCCACCACCACATCATCGTCATGGACCAAGATTTGGACCTCCACACCATCGACATGGATTCCATGGACCACCACCTTGGGTTAAAAAATATCATCATCATAAACATAGATTTAATGATTATGATCCATATTATTATAAAGATGAAGAAGAACTGATGGAAAATTCAAGTTCACATTCACGTTCAACATCACCACAACCAAAACCAAAATCAAATGAAGAAAAAATTATAATTAATAAAGATGCACCATTTTTAGATTATGAATTATTAAAATATGAATTACCAAAATGGGAAATCTTGAATGAAATTTTTAATTATTATTATATTTATAATCAACCATCACATCAATTTTTCCCAAATAAATCAATATTATTAAATAATTTATCATTAAAAATTGATTCATCAATAATTCATGCAATCATTGCAACAATTATATTAATAATTAAAAAAAAAGAACCAAATTTGAATTTGATATTTGATGAAATGTATTGGATTAATAAAATGTATCGATTTTGGGAAAATTTAAATGATTTAGGTATAATTTCATGTCTTAAATTAATTACAAAATGTACTTCAATAAGATTTAATATTAAAAGAGTTAATGATATAAATATAAAAATTTGGGAAACAATAAATGAAAATAATTATATTGAAATTTATAATCAAAAAAGATTTGAATTTTCTTCTTCTTCAACAACAACAACCACTGAACAACCTCATATTCCAAATTTTGGTACAAAAAGACAAATTTTTGAACGTGAAGTTATATTAAAATTAATTTGGACTTTTTATATAAATCATATAATTATATTAAGGTTTAATCAAGGTAGACCATATTATAAATTAAGTTCAATATTAGATGGATTTAAATTAGATTATGAACGTGATCATTATTCAAATAATATTTTATTACCATTGGATAGTTTAAATTATAATCAATTAAATGTAAATAATTTTAGATTAAATTGGAATCAATTATTTGAATCAAAAAATTTACCAACTGATTCATCAAGTTTAATAATTTCATCAAAAATATTTGAAAATTTAATGACAAAATTATCAAATTCAAATTTAAATTTTGAAAATCAAACTTATAAAGATGAATTTAATTTGAACTTTAAAAATAAAATTAAAGACCTTTATTATAAGGTATATGAAAATAAAAACCTAGTAGTTATAAATATAATTTATTGGTTTGCAAATTTGATATTAAGAATAGTTGAAATAATTCAATATGATTCATTTATAAGTCAAGTAATGATTTTTAAAACTTCAAGATTTGAATTTAAACAAGTAGATACCAACAAAAATGAAGAAGAAGAAGAAGAAAAAGAAATTGGTCAATATAAAAAATTAATTAGTGATGAATGGTTGACTGAATCAAATATAAATGAAAATCTTAAAAATTTTACAATTAATCAATGGAAAAGTTTAATTGAATTAATTGATTCCTTTTATGGTTATATAAAATTAATTGAATTAATTCCAAATTCAAATTATTCAAATTGGGGAATTGTAATTGGTCCAACGTTTTTAAATGATAAAAATCAATCAGATAACAAAAACAATGAATGGTTTGAAGATGATTCCCTAAAAACAAATGTTAAACAATCTTGGAATAAATTACCAATGTATACTTTATCATTTTCAACTGCAAATTTATCAATTTTTTCAAGTTGTGCTGTATTAACTAAATATTTAAAATTTTCAAAAAATCATTTAAATGGTAATTTAATTATTGAATTTTTACAAGATCAAACAATTAAAGAGATTGATTTGAAAATTAATGATAATAATGAATTTTTAAATAATTTTGATCAAAAAAAGATACTAAATCAATTGAGTACATTATGTGAATATATTAAATTTAAATTATATTATAGTAATGAAGAAATAATGATGAGTACAATTCAAGATATGAATAAAATAAATGAACATTTGGATTCAATTTTAAGTAATTGAAACTGATCAAATTATGAATCAAGATCAAGAGATAATGATGAGTACAATTCAAGATATGAATAAAATAAATAAACATTTGGATTCAATTTTAAGTAGTTGAAACTGATCAAATTATGAATCAAGATTAAGAGATAATGACGGCTTCAATTCAAGATACGAATAAGATTAATGAACAATTCAAATTTAATTCTACGTTGAAATATGAAGTTGGATTTTAGTAATGAAAGGATAATAATTAAAATGATATAGAATATTCTAAATTCAATTAGGAAATGTTGAATATACATAGATGAATCTGAAAATCTAAGAATCTATAGATCAATTCAATTATATTACGATAGTTAGCGTATACGTTTTTATCAGATCTCTGTTTTATTTTCCTAAATCTTGATTCTCGCCGAAATCAAAAATTTATAGATTTGCAACCAACCACGTTTTTTGATTCTTAATGTTGAGTATATTCAAACCAAGTTGTTTGGTTTCTAGAAACCTAGATTCAAATAATGATACTTTCTCATATAATGGTCAAACACCAATTCAAACACCAGAAATACCAATAAATTATACAATTGAAGGATTAACTAGAGATGTATATCCAAAACCTTTACATTCACATAATGATTATTGGAGATATCATCCATTTTATGATGCATTAAGTGCTGGAGCAATCAGTATCGAAAGTGATATCTGGGTTTTTTCTGATGATTATAAATTAACTAGGGATAATGAAACAACATTATATTTTAATAATAATGAAATTTATGTTGGACATAATCAAATTTTTTTAAAACCAATAAATACATTAAATAATTTATATTTGAATCCATTACTTAAGTTTTTAGATTTTGCAAACCCCCAATTTCAATATCTTAATAATTCAATTGATTCAGATTTTGGTTTTGAAAAATATGGAATTTTTTATAATGATCCAGAACAACAAATTTATTTATGGTTTGATTTTAAAACTGATGCTAATTTGACTTATGAAGCTTTAAAAAAACAAATTAAACCATTTATAGATTCTGATTATTTAACTTATTATAATTCTACTAGTGATGAAATTGTAAATAAACCAATTATTTTAACTATAACGGGTAATTTACCAATTGAAAAAGTCCAATCTGAAACAATAAGATATTTGTTCCTAGATGGTCCATTACAAAATTTTACAAATGAAACAGATTTAAATGAATTGAAAAAATGGTCAAAATTATCAAGAGTTTTAAGTAGTTCATTGGAAAATTTAATTGGTGATGAATCAAATTTCATTGATTCAAAAAAGACAAATTTTACACAATCACAAAAGGTAAAATTAAAATCTTTTTTTGATAAAGCTCATGAATATAATTTAAAAACTAGAATTTGGGGTGATGTGACTTGGCCAATTAATATTTTATATTCTCATTTACAAGATTTTTATACATTAGGATCTGATTTATTAAATGTTGATGATTTAAACTGGGCAAAAAATTTATTCTAATTGGATGGTCGTTTTATCATACAAATTTTCAATCAATTTAATGTGTAAAATGAATATAGATTTATGGTGATTTAGATATTAACATATATGATTTGATTCTATTTAATTGGTGTCATTTTGAAAAAATCACGTTATATACTGTATTTGTTGGTATCTAACAATTACCGATGGTGTTTTTAAATATTGTCGATAAATCTATTTCTTTCTTATATTGATTTTTTTAAATATTCATAAACATAAAATATAATTGCATTTGCAGGAATTGAACGAATTAAAGTTATTGATAATCCATTATATAAATTTAAAATACCACCAGGTTTATCAATAACTTTTTTTATAATTTTCCAATTTGAAATTTTTGATTCATTATTATAAATTAAATCAAAAGTTTGAATATTTGATTTAATTGTATCAATTGGGAAAACAGATAAATTAAAAATTAAACCTGCCATTGCTCCACTTGTTAATAATTGAATATTTTCATTTTGAATAAATAAATTTTTATGTGATTTAAAATATAAATTTATATATTCATAAGTTCCAAACCAAATTGAAGTTCCAATGATTTCTCTAATCATTGTTGAACTTAAACCTTCAAACATTCCATAAATACCTTTACTCTTTAAAATTTTTTTGATAATTGATGTATAAGTGTGTTTATAGTTATTTGTTTTTAACAAATTTGAAACTTGTAATTGACATTTTATTAATTCAATTGGAGTTAATATAAAACTTGCTGAAAATCCTGCAAATCCACCACTGATTAATTTTATTGACATATTTTTTTGTTCAAATTGAAAATTATTAGTTAAATATATTTGTGAGATATTATAACTTGTAAATAATATTGATGTTTCTAAACATGCACCAATTAAAGGTGCTTTTAAACCTTTGTAAAACCCATTTATAATTCCTTCTCCAAATGTTTTTTGAATCATTTGAAATGTAGATATGGTTGAATTTGAAGAATTGGATTGTAATCGAACTTTTATTGTATCAAATGGGAATTCTACAAGTTTTCCAATCATTCCAGATATAGCACCAATAGTGATTTCTTTGAATGGATGTAATTCCAGCCGTATTTCACTCATGTGACTCAAGTTATAATAAATTTTTCAACCTTTTGAAATTCTGATGAGCGCTTAATGAATCTTCAAATTTCTAAAAACAGAAGAAAGGCTCAAAACTAACTTAGTAGAAATTTTAATTCAAAATTGTTACAAAGTTTGAGTGGTGGTTACTATTACAGATATTTATTAAACCGTTGTTATGTATATTTTTTAAATATTTTTTTTTGTTGTTGTGAAATTTGATATGTATATATGAGTTTGGAAGAATATGGTTATTGATGCAATTATCTTAATGGCATGAATCTTGATGAAGCATTACCAGCTCTACCGTGTCTAACTGGAGTATAAGTAATTGAGAATTCACCCAAGTAATGACCAACCATTTCTGGTTTAATTTCAACAGTGTTAAAAACTTTACCGTTATAAACACCAACAACTGAACCAATCATTTCTGGAACAATAATCATATTTCTTAAATGAGTTTTAACAGTAGCTGGTCTTTCATTTGGTTCAGTAGCAGCTCTTGCAGCTCTTAATTTTTTGATTAAACCCATTGGTTTTGAATCTAAACCTCTTGAAAATCTTCTTCTAACTCTAGCACCACATAATTTAGTAAAATCTTCAGTTGACATTTCAACTAAATCTTTTAAATCAACACCTTTGTATGAAAATTGTTTGAAAGTTCTTTTCTTTTTTTGTTCAGCTAAAAAAAGGAATAGTTAGTATATTTGATTCCAATACACTTGATCCTCTACATCTTTGATGAATCAATAACAATAATATCTTGCAAAATTTTTCAATATAATCTTGTTTTGATGATCCAATATTATTCCAATAAAAACTTGTATAACTCATTCCAATCTCTTGTTCGAATTGTAATAGATCTTTTAATTGATTCATTCAGATGGGTTTGGTTGTTATGGTATTATAAGGTTTACATACTAGCGTCAACCATGATTATGTTCTAATGTGTATATGGAAGTTTTCAAGAAAAATTGAAAAAGATTTTTTCGTTACTAACAAAATGAAAATTGTGTGTTAGTGTGTGTGATAACTACCAATTGTAAGGTAAGGAGGAGACTGTAGCCCTAAGTGTCACACACACACACACACACATACACAATTTTTTAATATTATTTTTCTGATGTATCACTGAAATTTTTCAATTTCAATTTTTATTAGTTCAAAGGATAGTCTGCCATTAAATTAGCTTAAACGTGATTATTCTATATCAAAAATGAAATACTTAGCTGCTTATTTATTATTAGTTCAAGGTGGTAACACTACTCCATCTTCATCAGATATCTCATCTTTATTAGAATCTGTTGGTGTTGAAGTTGAAGAATCAAGATTATCAAAATTATTATCAGATTTACAAGGTAAAGAAATCTCAGATTTGATTGCTGAAGGTAACACCAAATTAGCTTCAGTTCCATCAGGTGGTGCTGCTCCAGCTGCTGGTTCATCATCAGGTGCTGCTTCAGGTTCTACCGAAGAAGCTAAAGAAGAAGAAAAAGAAGAAGAAAAAGAAGAATCCGATGATGATATGGGATTCGGTTTATTCGATTAGAGAATTTAATAGAAAAATTTAGATTTTAGAGAAATTTTCCAATTCTTTGTAATACATAAACTAGTCAACTAATAATCAATCATTTTCCTAGAATCTATTTAAATTTGTAAAATTAACAACACTAAAGTATCCTATATTAGAGTTAGAGTTACTAAAAAAGGATTAACAATATGATTCTTGAGTGATTCGTGTAGATTAGTCTGCTTGTTTCAGAATCCAATTTGTTCGTGAATATGTATTGTATATTTATTTCTTATTTGAATTAAACTAATCCAACCAATAACAAACTTAACTTACTTTCTTGATTCTCAAAATCTATTAAAATTTGTAAATTAATGTATTTTGCAATAGCATTACTTGAAATCAATCGTTGTACTAAATTGAAATATTCTAAATTCAAGTTATTCTAGTCTTAATAAGGATTCACAATATTATTTTTGATTGATTTTTTCATGTAAATAAGTTGATTTCTTTTTTTGTTTCAGAAACCAATTAGTTCATCATTATATATTCAAATTTTATCTCTTTATTGTTGAACTAGTTTCATAATTGAAAGCTGTTTTAATCGAAATAAAAGCTAACTATTATTAATTTGTAGTATTTTTTCACGTAATTCCAATCCTGAAATATTATTTGAATTGATTTTATAACTAAGTTTTTCCATTAGTACACGAAATTTGTTTAATTCAATTATGATTGCATTATTTTCATCATTATTTAATAGATTATCTTGTATACCTTGTAAATCATTATTATTTTCATCATTTTCATCATTTTGAAAATTCATTTCTTCATCACTATCATATATTTCATCTTTATTAACCTGTGTTTGTATTTTTAAATTCAAAGTTTCTGTTAAATCTGTTTGTAATTCATTTAAATAATTTAATTTATCAGATTTATATTTTAATTGAGTATTTAAATGTAATAAATTTTTTTTTAAATTTGAATATTTCATTATTAATTCTTCATCTGGTTGATTAAATGAACCTAATTCATTAACTAAAGTATTTAAATATTCTTTCTTTCTATTTATGGATTCATTATCGGGTATAATTTCTTGATTTACATAGAACTCATCTTCTTCTTCATCTTCTTCATTAATTGGATTTTTAGTTAAATCAAAATCATCATTGATTATATCTTCTTTAGTTATGAATAAATATTTTGGATCAGGTAATTCTTCAATTAAATCATTAAATTCAATTAATTTTTCTCGTTTATTTAAATTTGAAATTTGATTAAAATTTGGTAATAAAATTGGTTGTAATAATAAATAAATTTTTGTAATTAATTTATTTACAATTTTGATTTTTTGTTTTTCTAATTTAATTATTTGTTTAATAATTTGACTATGAATTTCATTTGAATATAATTTTTTATTTTGATTTAAAATTTTTTGATTAATTTGATTTAAAATTGATTGTAATTGATTATCTTGTATATCAGTAGTTTGTATTATATCCTTTAAAGTGTTTGTTATTTTGAGTGGTTGGTTTAGTATGTCAACTTGACTATTTAGAAAGCTCTGTACGTATGAAAACGTCTGATTTGTAGAAGACATTTGACACTGAGTTTGGTGGTGGTTTGGTGGTGGTTTGGTTAAAGATCAACAGATTGTTTTGTTACGTGTACCCATGCACAAAGAACATTGGAATAGAAGAAAAATTTAATACGTAGAAAGAATTTTTATTTTATACGACGTCGATGTATCATGCGCCACTTACTATATAATTATATTGTATCATATATAATATTACCAATTACACTAATGAACTAAAGCAATGTATTCATAATGAATAATACAATTCAAATCTGGTTCCTTCTTATTTAAGAATTTGGTTGCGAAATAAACTAATAAAATTTTAGAAGTTCAACTACCATCTGATCTAGTCATGCAAGTTTGACAATTTCGTAACTAATATCGGATATAACCATCGGAAATACGGGTGCATCTACTGCAACAAATATCCATTGAGTAAAATTATTATTCAACTTCATTCGCCGAAATCAAAATGTTAAGAGCAATTCAGTGCTCTTTGAGAGAGAGATTGTGTGTGTGGTCTACAGGCTAATACTAGTACCAACGAACTTTTTCTTCTTGAAGGAGATATTTCATTTTCAATTTAAATAGTTCGGTTGTAATTCAATCTAAAAGAAAGAAAAAAAAAAAAAAAAATCTCATAATCAATTAACCGATGTATAAGATTGGTTTAGAACAATTTCTTGCTTAAACCCCAGTTTTTGAATTTGACGTGAAGAATTTAAATGTAGAAGAAACCGATCATGAAATCAAAAGAAATTTATTAGAAACCGAAGTCTAAAAATAATTAAACCATAAATTGATTTAGTCACGTAGTAACCAACCGTTTTGAAACTTTTTTTAGTTATGGTTAGAAATCTTTACATTATTATGATTTAGATTCAATTTTAAGAAGAATTTAGTGATGTCAAAATTTTACAATCGCTTATTAAAATTTATATAACAAAATTAGTAATGGAAAAAAACTTGTCATCATTCTCTATTAATAAATAAAAATAAGTTATTGTACTTAGTTTTAGATTCTGATTTTTACAATAGATGCATATACACTCAATATTCAATTATATATTACGATACAATTAAATTCTAGTATATTCTGGTAATTTCCAACCAATTTCCATCGCCCATTAATTCTTCTTCTCATGGTTAAATCTCCCATAATTTGATTGATGACAACTAGAAAACATAATTGGTATACTTTTATCATACCATTTGCTCATTGCTTTACCAATTTTTATTATGGTATTTGTTTTAACGCTTGTGTAATTTCTTATTAGCGTTTGATTTTTTTTTTTTTTTCTTTTTCTTGATTTAATTAATAGAAAGATAAATTTGTCTTAGAAATTATATATAAATATACAAATGTCTCTTAATTTTTTTACAATTTCCCATGATTAGTAGATTTTTCTCATATCATCGTTCCACCGTTCTATAAGTAATAATAATAAAAATAATAATATATCATCAATCATAATTTTTGGATTTCACATTATCATCACCATCTAATTTCTTTATGAATTATTCAAGTAATCATCAAATAGACGAAAGTGTGAATACTCATCCACAAATATTAGAAGATGATCAACGACAACAAAACACTTTTCGACAACAACAAAACTCACAAAATAAACGATCCAATTTTCAATTTACTTATGGTTCTGAAAATTATTTATTAAGATTAATTTATAAATATCGACAAGATATTTTTACAAGAGGTAATAAAATTAGAACTTGGGAAAAAGTATTACAAGAATTTAATAATGAATCAAATACAAATATAATACAATCAAGAACTATAAATCATAAATTTCAATCTTTGAGAAAAAATTTAATTAATAAATTAATTCATGAGAATTTACCAATTGAAAAATTAAATTTAAATGAAAATGAAAAATTACTAATTGATATTATTGATTTTATGTTTAAAAATAATTTTTCAAGTGTTAATCCTTTTAAATTAAATCAAAAATTTCAATTGGAAGATGAAATTAATAATAATAATTGTACAACAATTGATTCAAATACTCAAAGATCAAATTCTATCATATCTAATAACTTTGAACAACAAACAAATGAAATAGCTACGTCAGCCACCACTGCTAATACTTATTTTGATAATAATGATTTTGATCAAGTTGTTGTTCAACATTTACAAAATAATCTAGTAAATTCAAATACAAATTCAAATACAAATACAAATAATTTGAATCATCATTCATTTGTGAAAAATCCCACATCATCATCAAATGCAACAACAACAACAACTGCACCAACTAATGATATTTCTCAAAATGTACATATAAATACTCAAGAACAATCAAAGTATCCTAAATTGGAAACTTTCGAACAAACTTTTTTAAATCCATCAACAAATTCAGTCAATTATTTTAAAAATGCACATTCATTAGCCATACCTCCTGAACTAGATTTACATCATCAACAACTTCCATCTCAAAATGTTCAGGATTTTTCATATCAAACTAATTCATTCAAGGATAATAGTAATAATACTTTGACAAATTCATTATTACAACAATTGATTAATAAAACTAATGAAAATCAATTACAATTGAACTCATTATATAAAGAAATTTCTGATTTGAAAATCAATTTAACTACAAAATTAGATTGTGTTTTAGAAGAAATGAAAAATCAGCATAAAAAAGAAACCGTCAATAACAAAAGAAAAGGAAATGAAACTGATGAAGAGATGCCATACCATAAATGACAGTAGATATATATTGTGAAAAATTATCAGATACCAGAGGTAACAACAGAATAGAATGAAATGAACGAAAATCATGTATCTAGTCATGTATTAGATTTGAAACGAACTAGGTTTGTCAACAGATTTATATTGATAAACACAATAGAGAGACAATTTTGATGCATCCAATACATATTTATAGAAGTCCCAACTGTCTCATGCTTTGATATGTAGGACAAATATATATTATCCATATCTTATTTCAATTAATATCGCTTGTTATAAATTAAGCGGCTTTTTTATTTAATTTGCAGCATAAAAACGGTTGTAAAAAATGAAAGAAACGAGCCAAAAAAAAAAAAAAAATTAAATACCATTTGTAAGAGATTACATAATACATATATTATTTTTTTGTTTATCAATTTTGATTTTTAATCGCAATTTATCAATTAAGACAATTTAATACCATTACCATTCCATTCAAAGTTTTATGTCCATTTTACATTCCTTTGTCAATTTCCTACTACAGTATAATGATAATGGAAATAAGGATAATGACAAATTGTATAATCCCCATGCAACTAGAGTTGCTCGATATCAAATAATTATAGCTTCATCATTAGGTATATTTGCATTTATAACATTTTCAATTTTTAGAATTAAATATCCCAAGATTTATATTGCAAATTTTAATCAATTAAATTTTAGTTTCCATTCATCATCTCGAAGAAATTTACCAAAATTACCAACAAAATCATTATTTGGTTGGATTCCAATAGTTTATAAAATTAATGAATTACAAATATTAGAATATGCTGGTTTAGATGCAGTTGTTTCATTAATTTTTTTTAAAATGTGTATTAGAATCTTAACAACTTGTTTATTATTTGCCATAATTATAATATCTCCAATAAGATATAAATTTACAGGAAATATTGATCAAGATTATCCAGATGATAATAATAATAATGGAACTTCAATTTTCAAACCATCATCACCACAGAAACTATATGGTAGTGATGTATCACAAGATTCTTATCAAAAATTTCTATGGTTATATACCATTTTTACATATATTTTTACATTTATAACGGCATTTTTTTTATTTGAATCAACTAATAAAATTATTAATATGAGACAACGTTATTTAGGTAAACAAAATTCAATTACTGATAGAACAGTTAAAATATCAGGTATACCTGGGAAATTAAGAGATGAAATTGAATTAACTAGATATATTGAAAATTTAAATATTGGTGAAGTTGATTCTATATTAATTGTTAGAGAATGGCAAAATCTTAATAAATTATTTAAATTAAGAAAAAAAATATTAAGAAAATTAGAAGAAAATTGGGTTGAATTTTTTCATAAAAATGGTATTAAAAATAAAAATGAATTATTAAATACATCAATTGAACCACAGGCAAATGAATCATTTAATTTACCATATAGAGATGATGTTGACAATGTTTCAATACATTCATCAATAATTGAAGAAATTTCAGAAATTGTTGAACAATCATCATCATCATCATCAAGTTTTAATATTACTGATTCAAATTATAAACGACCTACATTTAAAAAAGGTTGGTTTGGAATATTTGGACCAAAAATTGATTCAATTAAATTTTATACTGAGAAATTATCAATTATTGATTCTGAAATTAAACGTGCAAGATTTAAAGAATATTCACCAACTTCAACTGCATTTTTAACAATGAAAACTTGTGCACAAGCTCAAATGTTAGCACAAGCAATATTAGATCCTAAAATTAATCATTTAATAACAAGTTTAGCACCTGCACCTCATGATATAAGATGGGATAATTTATGTTTAACAAGACAAGATCGAAATTTAAGAATTTTTTTAGTAACTTTATTTATTGGATTAATGAGTATTTTATTAGTTTATCCAGTAAAATATATTGCAAGTTTTTTAAATGTTAAATCCATAAGTAAAATTATGCCAAAATTAGGTGAATCTATAAAAAATCATAAATGGTTAAAAACTGTTATAACTGGTTTATTACCAACATATTTATTTACAATTTTAAATATTTTAATACCATTTTTTTATGTTTGGATATCACAAAAACAAGGATTTTCATCTCATAGTGATGAAGAATTATCAAGTGTTTCAAAAAATTTTTTTTATATTTTTGTTAATTTATTTTTAGTTTTTACAACTTTTGGTACTGCTTCCCTTAGTGATACAACTAAAATTGCTTATGATTTAGCACAATCTTTAAGAGATTTATCATTATTTTATGTTGATTTAATTATATTACAAGGTTTAGGAATTTTCCCATTTAAATTATTATTATTGGGAAATTTATTTAGATTTTCAATTGAATCTTTTTTAAGTTGTAAAACTCCAAGAGATTATTTAAAATTATATCGACCTCCAATTTATAATTTTGGTTTACAATTACCTCAACCAATTTTAATATTTATAATAATTTTAGTTTATTCAATTGTTTCATCAAAAATTTTAACTGCTGGTTTAATTTATTTTATAATTGGATATTTTGTAAGTAAATATCAATTATTATATGCATGTATTCATCCACCACATCTGACTGGGAAAGTTTGGCCATTAATTTTTTCAAGAATTATATTGGGATTATTTATATTTCAATTATTTATGGTTGGTACTTTAATTTTACAAGATGCTTTTACTTGTGCAACTTTTATAACTCCATTACCTTTATTAACATTATATTTTTATTATTTATTTCATAATCAATATTTACCATTATCAATGTTTATAGCTTTAAAAGCAATTGAAAATGGTATAATAATTGAAGAAAATCATGATCAAGAAGGTGGTGGTGGTGGTGGTAATGATGATGGTGGAACTTTAGATGAACAAAGAGAAATTGGTACAAAATATGAATATCCAAATTTAGTAAATGATTTGGATGGTCCAATGATTGCATTGGAAGGAAACTATAAAATTTTAATTTCTTCAAATGGTCAAATTTATAAAAAAGAACAAACTTTTTATGAACATGATGATTGGGATTATTAAAGAAAGAATATATATAAAATTGAATGAATTATGATTGAAGGTGTATTATTTATATTCTTGTAATGTTGAAAATAATTGTAGTCTCATGAATCTCTTCAAGTTGAAAGTGTAACTCAAAAGATTAATGTCGATAAATGAATATACGTAATTTGATTTGAATTTTAATTAATAAAAAAATAAAGGTTTATTGTCATTGTTGAGTCATATTACTTTTAATTCATTAATATTCGAAAATGATTGTAGTTTCAAATTCTTTAATTAATGAATCTTTTAAATTCAAGTTGATAAAACTTAATAGATTAAAATTAATAAAGGAATATACGTAATTTGATTTGAATTTTGATTTTTTGTCATGATTATAGTATGTATTCTTGTAATTCATTAATATTTGAAAATAATTGTAATTTCATTTGATTAAATTCTTCATCTATTGAATTTTTTAAATTCAAGTCAAATATGTAACTCAATAGCCCAATATCAATAAATGAACAAATTATAAACAGTATCAACATTGAAAAAGTCAAAACTATAATCAATTGATAATATTTTAAACCCGTTATAATCTTTAATGCTTCTATAATATAAACAAACCCAATTAAATTAATTAAAGGTCTAGTTATTGATAAAGTATCATAAGGCCAAATTAACATCAATATTGGAAATAACTTAATTGAATTACTAACCATATACGTAATTAATAAAACTGATGATTTATATTGATATTGTAAATTTTTTGATAAATTAATATTGAAAGTATTCCATCCAATCACATTTCGAATCAATATTTGTAAACAAGAATTTAAAATCATTTGATTAAATAATACTTTAATTATAAAATATCCATATTGAAATATTAATGATTGATTTAATACAAGTTTAATTAAATTTGATTTAATTGAATTATTTTCTTCCTTTGCCCAATTTAAATAAATTTCAAATAAAAATAATACAATAATTAATTTTATAAAATTTTTAAAATAATTATTTGTAAAATCAATTTCAATTAAATTATATGATAAATGTCTATATGCTTGTTTTTTCAATAATAATAAATCAAGAAATAACAAAATTAAATCATATTCAACATATTTATCAACTATTGAATTACATCTTTCACAAATTGTCAATTTTATATAATCACTATCATATTTGGAATATAAATTTAAAATATTTGAATTTCCACATTCGATACAAATCATAAAAATAAATTAAATTAATTTTATTATTCTTTTCGCATTAAATTCATTATACATTAAAAAATTACATATATACATATAAGCAGTTATTATTATACAAGTAAAGAAGGTGGTGGTGGACAATCGGGTACTCTACCTAGTACAAAATGATCAGCTTGAAATTCTTTTAGTACCTCTGGATCTAAATCAACATCTCCACCAGATATGACAGTAGTAGAAGAATTAACATTATTATTGTTATTATTTGTAAATGAAAATTGTGGTTGATTGGTTGTATTAGCTGATCCAAATGGTGATGCAGTTGTAGTTGATGCTGTATTATTACTAAATGGTGTAGATTGAGAACCAAATGTTGATGTTGTATTACCAAATCCACTTTGATTTGATGATGATCCAAACCCACTCGAGCCAAATGATGATTGATTGTTATTTCCAAATCCACCAAAACTAGATTGTGCTTGATTTTGATTATTGGAACCAAATGTAGATTGTGATTGACCAAATGGGTTTGAAGATGTATTTGATCCAAAAGGTGAATTAGTGGATTGTGATGACCCAAATGCAGAAGTTGTAGCAGGTTGTAATGACCCAAATGCAGAAGTTGTTGTAGAATGTGAAGAGCCAAATGCAGAAGTTGAATTTTGTGGTTGTCCAAATGCAGAAGATGTTTGTTGGTTACCAAAACCTGATGATTTATTGTTACCAAAAGCCGAAGTTGAATTATTAGTATTACCAAATCCAGCACTACCAAACCCACTCAGTCCAAATCCTGAATTATTACTTGAAGATGATTTATTTCCAAATCCTGAATTTCCAAATCCAGAACTTCCAAACCCAGAACTTCCAAAACCTGAATTAGTAGTTGTATTAGAATTTCCAAAACCTGTATTCGTATTTGTATTATTGTTACCAAAACCTGAATTACCAAAACCACTAGATCCAAAACCAGATGATGATTGTGGTTTATTTTGTGAACTCCCAAAGCCAGATGAGCCAAAACCAGAAGATCCAAACCCTGATTGCTGGTTTGTAGTACCAAAACCAGAGCTTTGATTTGAAGTTGCAAATGGATTTTGTCCAAAGCCTGAATTCAGTTTCTGAAACATGATAATTTTTATTTCGTAATTATTTCAAGTTAATCGCTAATAAAATTCTTAACCCCCACATCACTACCAAGTGTAAGGAATTTAAAAACAATTCAATCACGATAAACACAAGAGAATCACCATTTAAGTAATAAAAAAATACTTCAATCATCATTATTCATTAATTCTAAGAAATTCTATTTATAGATTGTGATTAATTACATTTTT